>CM021105.1:590776313-591014300 GCA_007115665.2 Sequoiadendron giganteum
TAGAGGGAGAGATAGAAGGAGTGAGTGAGTGAGAGAGAGAGAGAGAGAGTTGAGAGAGGGAGAGGGGGTAGGAGGGAGAGTCGAGAGAGAGAGAGAGAGGGAGGGAGTGGGAGAGAGATAGAGGGTAGAGGATAGAGGGTATAAGGGTTAAGGGTAGAAGGTAGAGGGGAGAGAGATAGAATTAGGGTATAAGGTTATAGGGGAGAGAGATAGAATTAGGGTATAGAGAGTATAGAAAAAGAGAGAAAATAAATCTATAAACAAACCAACTTTCTCATAATGTGAGCACGTTTTGAAGAAGTAGAGATGTGACCATTTTTAGTAAGAAATAATGTGCTCACATTATAATGCGAGCACATTTTTTCTTTCTCTAAAAACGGTTAAAAACTCAATATACCTATGATCTCAAGGCACATGTTTTGTATATTCTCCTAGTTATGTGCATGCTTTGATAAAAAATAGCTTTTTGATGATGTTGTGAAGTGTGCATGCATGTTTTTCGCATTCCATCACCTTTTTCATGATCTTTCCACCACCTTTGCATGAAATAGCAGAGTTTTCACATTGAAAGGCATATAATATCGATTCAAGTCTGAATTCCATTCAAAAGTGATATACAATTGAAGTTTGGAGGGGAACAAGCTTTTGAAAAAGTCAAATTGTTGAGGAGTTTGAAGAAAGAAGAAGCAAAAGCTATATAATTGGGTAGAACTCCTCCATTTCAAACTCTGGTTTTTTAGGTATGTGAATTATTTACACATTTTCTTTCATTCTATTATGGCTTGCTTTAATTTTTTTTATTTTTTCCATGTTGATCATTGTTTTTTTGTCATTATAACCTTAGGTTGTCAATGCACATTTTAAATTACACAATTCTATATACACTTGCCAATTACATTTTTAAACCACATATCTTTGAAGCATTTTGTTATTTAACAATTGACTTAGCTTGTGTATGCTTCCACATTTTGTATACACATATATATGACATAATTTTTAAGGAAGTAAAAAAAACATCACTTCTCAATCCTTTATTATGGATGTGCATACCACTCTCCAAAGATTTTTGATGCAGAGCATCTACACAATTCCATAAACTTCAAGGTTAATTTTGAACCTAATCCCAAATTGACAAGATCAACAAAACTTTCAACCAAGATTCACTTAAACTTCCAACCAAAATCCACAACTTTTTAACTTGTTTCACTTTGTTGAAACGCACCAAATTACCAAATCAGGTTACCAACTCACCATAGACCCTAAAAAAACCTTGAACATCATTATCTTGACTGGTTCAAAACAAAAACACCATTGGAAAACTCTGAATTACTCAACTCATCAAACATTCTCACCAAGACACCAATTTGCACCTTGTTTCCACATTGTTATAAAGCACTAAAACAACAAATCTTGACTCCAAACCTTTACCAGACCCAAGTTCTTCTTAACCATAATCATCTTAATAGGAACAAAGCAACATCACCTTTTCATAACACAATATCATTAGTTTTACAACTTATTTCACTCATGCCATTTATTTCTTGTAGTAGACCATAAACACTAAACTGGATATATTTCTTGAGCCACATTGAATCTTCAGAAACTAAACACATATTTTGGAACCCATTTCAGCCTATTATAGCATATCAAAATCTTTGATAAGGTTGTTTTTAAAAATTTACCAGAATAATTGACTATCCCACAGAATGGGGCCCCAATTAGGCCTAAAATACAAAGCAACTACCTTCAATTCGACTCCACAACTATAAATAACTGTAAAATGTATTGCATCATGTTCTAAAATATCAGAATCTACCATACTTTGATCCCTTAAGTCCCTTCAAAGGTCACAAAGCACAAACCCTCAGTTTATGCCAACTTAGACTAAATGCAATAGGGGTTTATTGGAAGTATGATTGCCAAACCTCATACCAACTTTACAAGGCCTCAAAAAATTTGTATATGTCTGCACATGGTAACCAAAATTCCTCCAAGACTTTACCACTGTCATTTCACCAAACCCTAACTTGTAGGCACCATTTCTTACATGGAAATCTTAGAAATTTACTTGGAGCAGCAGCATAAATTTTGTGTTTCGCCTTCCTCTATTCTACCAATACACACACACAATATAGAACACTCAAAAATGATCCATTCCACAGATTACAAAGCTTCCATCGGTGGAATGGTTGCTCAAACTCTCCCTAGACTCTCAAACACTTATTTTAAGGGTTACAAGCAATTTATTGTAAAGTGACTCAAAACAGACCTTTAACTCAATTAAATCCCTCTAAATCAAGCTGGATTGAAATCCAATTCAATGTTCTATCTAAAAAAATGAAGTTTAAGGCTTGACGATACTGTATTGACTATACAAACTAATAAATAACAAAATAGAACGTTGTAATTGCAAAAGAAAGTACTTTTATTCTCAAATTTTCTCTAAAATATAATATCTGATCTTTTTCACACCTTCACAAGGCTCTTAAAAATTTGTTTACAAAATATTTCTTGACTTTCCCCTAAGTTATTAAGACTTTACAACTTCATGACTCTTCAACTTCCTAATTTTTGCAATTTTGCAATTTTGTATTTTTGCATCGTTGACAACTATTACAAGATTTTGCAATTTTCAATACTTTGACCATAAATCCACCTAGTGACCTAATAAACTGATTCAAATACATAAAAAATGGCCTTTTTACATTCTTTACATGAGTGGAGATTTCAAATTTTACAAAATTGCCTTATAGAGGCATAAAATGCACAAGGTGCTCCTGCAACACTTTCATTGAGGTATTTTGTCAAATAGTTATACCACTTTCATTGAGTTATTTTGTCAATTGATGTAGTACAGGGTCCAAAAAATTCATTCAATCACAATTTAAGTCTTTAGAGATAACTTTTCAACCTTTAAAATCTTATCTCAACAATTCTTCACAAATTCACCCAATTTCACTTGTAGGTCTGTTCACCTAGTTTCTTGAGAAAATCTACCCAAATGCTCACTGAACCCACTAACCAAATATATTTTAAGATATCCTTTAAGGCATAAAAAAACATATCTCAATAGTTCATATAGCTCTTTTGGAAGAAATCTCTCAAATTCATGCTTCTACGTTATCCCAACTAGGCCAAATAGGCCAATTTAACAAAGCATCATATCTCTAAAAAACTTACCAACCAAAAATTCCTATGGAAAGTCATTAACCAGCCTCTAAAACCACCAAATCTACAACCTTTAGCCAAGGAATCACTCATAGAGTGCACTTTTCACAAAACCATCATTTTATGCAAATTTAGGGAGGGTTTATTGGAAGTCCTATTCCCATGCCCTATCTCAGATTTCCAAAGCATCAAACATGCTCCAAATGACCTGCACAAGCTTTAAAAACCTTAAAAAAATTCTTCCCCAAGTGTTTACTACACTTTCCTTCTCATAACCACCAATTTTCACTCAAATGCATAATATTGTCAACTAGGGCATCATGCCCAAACACTCAACTTCGCCTCCCTTGCTCTTCCAAAGATTCAAACACCTTGTAAAAGGTCTGCAAAAACTTTTTGAACTGATCTCCAACCTTCTTGAGTGCATTTAAAACGAATTTCAACTTGGAGCCATTACTTTTATGAAAAAAATTTAGAAAATTTAGTGGGGGTAGCAATCAAAACCTCATCAAAACTTATTCCCTGCTCAAAATCCTACATCTACATCTAATCCTAACATTTTTGGACTCATTCCACCAAGCCACAGTAGAAACAATAGGTGGAATTTGTCATTTAACTCATTTTATGCCTTCAAACCCTTGGTTAGCTTAACAGACCCGCCTACAGTAAAAATGCAATAAAATTCTTAAAATGTAATGAAATAACTTCACTTCAAAGCCAAATTGGAGAAAAAACATAGATCTAACAATTCCAAAATATTTCAGCAATTAAAAATAAAACTAGAACCCAAACTCTCCAAGAAAACCGACCCCAACTGTCTTTTCAATTACATGACTCTAGGTTTCTAGGTCCTATCTCACAAATCCAAACTATAACCCATTGACCAAATAAATTTTCAAACACCCTTTATATCCTTACACAACATATCACAAAAACTCATACAACTCTTCTGGAACAAAACCCTCAAACAGGTGCTTCTACGTTGTCTTGGACCTTCAATTAGGTCACTTTTACAAAGGAACACCCCTTTAAAGTTACTGACCACCCAAAATTCCTTTGGGCAGTCATGTACCAAGTTGTAAAACCTCAATATCCACCATTTTTAATCATAGGAAGACCCACTAACTCACCCAGCCATGAAACCCTCAATTTGACTTGTTTTAGGGAGGGTTTATTGGAAATATGCCTTCCCAAACTGTTTTCAATCTAACAATAGTTCAAACACTTTGTAAATTGTTTGCACAAAATTAATTAACCTTCAAAAGTTGTTGCCCCCAATATTTTCACCTATCACCACCTTCTAACCACCAAATTTGATCAAAAAACAAAGGAATACCATCTAGGGCATCACACAACCACTCTCAAGGCCTCCTCTGCTCGTAAATCTCATTCAAACATTTATTCCTACCATTTTGGACTCATTCCACCAAGTCACAGTATTTACAATAGGTGGAATGAGTCAATTTCCCATTTTAAGCAACCACAACCCTTCAAAATGGGGTTTCAGACCTTATTCATGACAAAAAAGACATAAAACACCTAATGACCTATCACAAAACAAAAATTTCAACTTAGCTAGGTTCCCCTACACCACATGGCTTCTCCATGCTTCCATTTACAGCCTATCTTGCAATCATGGCATGCCACATTACCACATTTCTTTAAGGCATTCCATCGAAAAAATTCATGTGACCTTTGTCTATGCTAGAAATACTCTTCTAGACGATGATTGTAAGCATTTTTTTAAAGCCTTGAATGACATATTTTATTTATTTGAATGGATACATTTTTTAGGAATTAATATTTGTCTCATTACCATGCTACAGGTAAAATTATCCATCATTATGAAGAAACGAAAAAAGGAATAAACTAATAGACGAAGAGTATGAAACCTTCAAATCAAAGGAGAGAGAATGGATGGCAGAATATCATGAAAAGAAGAAATTGGATACGATTGATGAAAACAAGCCAACTGAAGAGGAACCTCAACCATCAAAAAGAGAACAAGCATTGCCAGCACACAAGGCACGAATGCGAAAGCATCATGGTAAGACATATTTGGATACCATAGTTGGAGACACACCCTCTATGACAAGTGAATATGAAGGGACACCATTAAGCACAAGCGAATATGGAGGGACACCATCTACCTCAAGTGAATATGGAGGGACACCATCTATCACAATTGAATATGGTTGGACACCATCCAACGCATCTCAAGTTGAGAGTACATCTTCTACTCTTTCCATGAATGAAGGTACGCAATCTAGCCCACCTCAATTAAATATTTTTGAAATTCATAATGTTGAGTATGTACCTAGGAGAACACCACCTATAATTTTTTGTAGAAAGCCAAAGTATTTGATTAATATTGATGAGGATATTTTGCAGCACATGGAAGGTAAGATTGTAGAATGCACTTGTAGAAGATATGCTAATAAGATTTGGAAATCGTTCATTGAAAGGCTAAATGAGATCGCAATATGTCAACTATTTGTTGAAATGATGCGGGGTATAAAGTATAAAAACATCATGAAGACTCTTGGGTTGAGAACATCGAATGCATCGAGTGAAAACACTATTGTGAAGAATCTAATGGATTCTTATGAGCGTGTGCATCCTCATGCTCAAAGGATAGTAATGTCACCCAACGTGTCATTACATCGACTTTGGTAAGTAGTCAAACAAAGAGATCTCGTCTCATTAGAAAGACAAGTGAAAAAATGAGAATTTGTAGAAAAAATTTATCAAGAGCCCTTCAAAGGTAGGAAATAATTGAGGGAACCGATTCAAATAAATTATGGGCATTCTTGGGGAGACTGCCACGAAAAGATTAAAAATTTGTTGAAGCATTGGGAAAACTAATTGAAGAGTATTGGAAGAATAATGTAAGGCCATCTCCGAATCAAAGGGATGTGGTAAGAAGGAGAATCAGTAGTCGAAACCGTGAGCCACTTCCAAAGCATTTTCTGGATATGACTCAAACCCAATTTTTTCATAAATTTCAACAAGATTATCCTTAAATTAGTATTTCTCAAAGATATTTTGAAATGCTTAAACCTTTTTATGTCAAGATAAATCACACACACACTACTTTTTTTAGACTACATATTGAATTCTCGAACCATTATGATGTTTATCATTCTATATGTTTAAATTTGCATACTAACGGTGTTTTGTAGGATTGTGGCTTAGAAGCCCGGCCAACATCATCAAGAGAGTTCTTATCAAAAAAAAAAAGTGAAATAGAGGATGGCCAAATATTCTATAGGACAAAATGCTTGGATGGTTCATGTGAGCGTTGCAGTGGTTTGCAACATATGCCAGTATGTAAACATATGGAAAGCATAGATGAGGTGGGACAAAAACTAGTAGAGTTTAGGATGTATAAAATAGTGGCATACATTAGAAAAGATGGGTCTCAAGAAAAAAGGTGTGATTTGGTTATTGAGAAGATTCTAGTGTATCATTTTATGTCCATGTTTCATGACAATATAGTGTCTAAGTATGCAAGGCATACCCATAGAGCCCGATGGATGGACAAGTAATTCAAGCTATGCAAGAACACCTTTCCAATTGGAAGCATAGTATTAATGGTTGACTTTGCAGAGAACTACACTCTATAGCCACAACGTGAGGTGTAGTCATAGTATTACAACTCCACATAGGTTTCGATATTTGTGCACATAGAATTCATTCATACAGCTGATAGTATAGAGGACCAAAGGAAGGTATTGAGGGAGTATCACTTTTATATTAGTGATGATCACACACATTCTCCAGAGTTCATGCAAGGATGCTGCTAGATGTTCTATAGTGATTTGGCTTAGAGGGGCATAGCATACATTCAACATATAACATGGTCGGATAACTGTGCAACATAGTTCAATAACTCATGCATGTTTTACTAGTTGAGTAGGATGCATGTCATTATAGGTGTTCAACATATGTGGAACTTTTGTGAGGCTAGAAATGGAAAGGGGGAGCATGATGGTGCAGGAGCATGCATGAAAAGAGAATTAGCACAAGAAGAGTTAAAGTATAAAGACAATGCAAATTTGATAGATGCAAGATCAATCGTCGAGTGGTGCAATGCTTTGATGGGTTCAGGTAATGAAGGTACGTCTTCAGTTCATAGATTTTTTTGGTTGATGGATGATACTAACATTGCACCATATGAGGATTGTTGCACAGTAATAGGATCAAGTGAGTTACACTCTTTCGTTAGCTCAGATGCAGGTTCATGGAGTATCAATACACGGAAGATGGCATGCTTTTGTTCTTCACGTACAATGCAAGCCTGGAATGATTATGAGTCAAGGGAGTGGGTTGACAGATGGTTGATAAGTTATCTTAGACAACATCATACATATTGCCCTCTAACAACATTGGAACTAACACATATGGAATCATCGGTCAACTTTGACCACGTATCAGATCTAGTTCAACCAGGTAATAATTCTACTAGCTTATTTTTTGAAATTCCTATTGTTATCTTACTTTGCCTTATATTCGTAATGTTGAATAATTTCAAGAGATTTGTTGCACATATCAATGTAGGGAATGTTTATACAGTTATTACAGATGAAGACGACGAAGAGGGAACAAACTATTACTTGTGTCATTCTATTGAGGCCAAAAAGAAATTGGAGGCCCCAGTTATAGATGGAGAAAACATCAAATACCCTACAGGCTCAGTGTTGTTACTGGAAAGTGGCTTAGAATGTACCCACATAAGAGTGTTAAACATTGATTGTTTCAGACTTTGACATGCATCGTAAGATTCTTCATTACTCAAACCTTGTCATGGCATCCAATATTCGTTTGACCAAATATGGGGGTAGACCTTTGAACAAGACCTTGTGGAAGGTCTATGAGTCTGGCCATAAGGCAATACTTGACACAATAAAGAGTAGAGCACATCTGGATGGTTCGTTGGATTAATTTGTAAGTATGCAAATTGGTTCTCATTAACTTATACTTGTATACACATTAATTTGTTTGATGCCAATTCTATCGTCTTCTTTTACTTTTCCTATTTGTAAGTAACCTGCTAAAAATTGATTGGTGTCCCTTTGTAGAAAAATGCAGATTTATGAGCCATGCAAGAGAATCTCAACCAAAAAAGTAATGCAACATCCTTATTTTGATGATCTTGAAAAATCTCAATTATGATTTTAAGCCATTATAAAAGTGCATGCAAAGCTTGGTGAGGGAATTTCAAGTTATTCATTTGAAGTTAACATTATCATGAGCACCTATGATGTAGACATTATAAGAGAATCTCGAATTTCAAGTTATTCTATTCATGAGAGGTGTTGTGTGCAATAGGTATCTTGGAACTCCCAGTGAAGATGTATGACCAAGAGTGAATAAATTGAGAGACTAGCATGCATATCCTCAATGGAAGCATCAAGATTTACACCTTGTTTTTTTTGAGTTGGAACCAAATGGTGTGGATTTGTTGTCTGTAAGTGTCTTCCATCTATTTTTATTTCATTTCCATGTTAGGCGCTCTTTCTTTTTCTTCTTTTCCTTTGTGTATTTGTAAGTAAACTACTAAAAATTGATTGGTCTCTCCTTGTAGAAAATATTGATTTATGAGCCATTGAGGAGAATCTCAGCCAAAAAAGAAATGCAACATCCTTATTTTGATGATCTTGACAAATCTCATTTCTGATTTGAAGCCATTATAAAAGAGTGTGTGAAGTTTAGCGAGGGAATCTCAAGTTACTCATTTGAAGTTAACCTCATCATGAGAACCTATGATGTAGACATTATAAGAGAATCTTGAATGTATGAGTGACATTGTAAAATATATGTGAGAATGGAGTACCTAAGGAATTGTAATGAGATTTACTCAAATATTGAAATTTGGTGCAAGGCACCAAGGATATTGAGCAAATTTGGTTCATGGAAGTCTTAAGTTAGTTTTGTGTTTTGAGTTTTGTCAATTGAATAAGGTCATATTAGACCAATTTATAATTTAATAAGTCATGTTAGTTAGTTTTTGGGTCATTTTGGAGTTCATGTTGCATATTTGTCAAAATGATGTAAAATTGCAAAAATTGAAAAGTTGTCAATGTGAAAAAAGTGCAAAAAAATGTAAACTTGAAGAAGCCCAACGGTCATGGGAATTCAAAGGGTAGTTAGATCCATTTTCATAGGTTGGTTAAGGTTTAAATCTGTTGGGAACTTGAAGGAAGAGGTTGTTGAAGGTTTTTGTGAAGGAAAAACAATAAAAATCCCCTAATTTCTCTTGTAATTTTGTGTGTTTGATTGAATTTTTCTTTTTCAGACTATTATACTTGGTTGTAAAAAAGTATTATGTCCTAAAATCTTTTCCAATTGGTAGAGATAGGTTTTATATATGTTTTGGCTTTGGAATGAAGGAAATTCATTGAGTTTTAGGAATTTTATTATCAAATTACTAACTATGGGTCTGTACAACCAGCCATAAGAGTTTGAAGACTAAAAATGAATAAATGACTCATTCAATCTATTGTTTCTCTATTTGGCTTGGTGGAATGAGTCCAAAATGGTAGGATTAGATGTAGGAATAAGATTTAGGAGTAGGGAAAAATTTTAGGAGTGTTTTTGGTTATTGTCCCAGAGGAAATTGGGTGAATTTTGGCTTTAAAATAAAGTTTTGATGTTGGGTTTTGGTGAAATTGTATTAGGAAACATTGGGAGATGATTGATTTGGCATGAGAAGGCATATATTGAAGTTTTTAAATCTTTTTAAGGGTAGGGAAGGCAATTTGAGTGTCTAGGCATGATGCTTTAATTGTCAAACTATGTATTTTGAGTTAAATTTGATGGTTAAAGGAGGGAAGTCATAGAAAATATTGGGGGTATCAGATTTTGATGAACCTTCAAGCATGTGCAGGCATAAATAAAGGTTTTTGAGGTCTTGGTTGGCTATGTACAAGCCTGGAACAATGTTTTTCAATAAACCCCTTTGGAATGGAAAAAAGTGAGGGTTTCATGTTTTGGTGTCATAGGAAATGATTCTTTGATCAAAAGTTGTGGATTTGGAGGTTTTATAGATTGGTAAGTGACTCTCCATGAAGATTTAGGGTTGAACATGTGTTTGAGTGGGTGATGCTTTGTTAAAGTGACCTAATTGAGGTCGAGGATAGCATAGTTGCATGATTTTGGAGAAGCTGGTCCAAAGTAACCTATGTTGATTTTGAGATATGATTTGTAAGATGTTAAAGGGTGTCTGAAAATACAATTGGTTAGTGGGTTTGAGATTGGATCTGAGAGTTTTGGTCCAGAAACTAGGTTTGTAGACCTATAAGGGAATTTGAGTGAATTTGTGAAGAGTTGGAGAGATAGGTTTAAAAGGGTTGGAAAGTTGTTTCTAAAGGCTTGAATTGTGATTGTATGTTGATTTCCTCCTTGCTTTGCATCAAAATTAATTGTTTCCCTCAAACATTTCTAATTCAAGCAATGTAATCCCTTAACAATCCAAATTACAAAAGGGCAACAATTTTTGATGACCTGTTACCGAATACCGTGTTGGTTCTAGGAATTTTGTCTGAGGCATTAGGATCATGTAGGGCACATCTATAATAACCTCTCTTGGTTATTATTATCTCAGAGTCATTTTTCTGTGGTGTCCAATTTTGACTTGATGGAAGAAGTGTCAATTACAAGCAATGTAAAGTTGCAAACTGGTACAACTTTCATTTTGCAACTCATGTGACCAAACAGAGTGTTCCAACATGTCCGAATAGGTATTTTTATACCCCAAACATGCAAAATCGCTCTGAGCTACGTTCAACCGGATCGATCCCTAAAGGGTCCAAAGTGAAAAATAGCTGCAAACTTCAGCATGTTATTACTTGGATACTGTGATGCTTAGAAACTTCTCATCTAATCATATGGGATTGTGTTGGTCCTCTCTATAATAACCTCTCTCGGTTTTTTCTATCTTAGAGGCATTTTCCCGTGGTGGAAAATTTTCACTTGGGGAAAAAGTTGTCAAATGCAAGCACTTGAAAGTTGCAAATTGGTGCAACTTTTGTTCTCCAACTTGTGTGAACAAAAAAAGTGTTCCAAAGTGTCTGAATAAGTATTTTTACACTAGACATAGTCCTCTTTCGCACCCAAACACGTGGAATCGCTCTGAGTTACGTTCAACCAGATCAATCCCTTAAGGGTCCAAAATGAAAAATGGCTGCAAACTTAAGCACGTTGTTACTCAAATACTATGATGCTTAAAAAATTCTCATCTAATCCTATGGGATTTCATTGGGCCTCTTTACAATAACCTCTCTCATTTTTCGCTATCTCGGAGGCATTTTCTCGTGGTGGTGAATTTTCACTTGAGAAAAAAGTTTTCAAATGCAAGCAATTGAAAGTTACAAAGTGGTGCAGCTTTCGTTCTGCAACTCATGTGACCAAACAAAGTGTTCCAACATGCCTGAGTAGGTATTTTTACACTAGGCATGGTCCTCTTTCGCACCCAAACACATGGAATCGCTCTGAGCTACGTTCAACTAGATCGATCCCTTAAAGGTCCAAAGTGCAAAATGGCTGCAAACTTCAAGATGTTGTTACTCAAATACGGTGATGCTTATAAAATTCTCATTTGATCCTATGGAATTATGTTGGGCCCCTCTACAATAACCTCTCTCAGTTTTCACTATCTTAGAGGAATTTTTCCTTGGTGGCAAATTTTCACTTAGGGAAAAGTTGTCAAATGCAAGTAGTTGAAAGTTGCAAAGTGATGCAACTTTTGTTCTGCAATTCGTGTGACCAAATGGAGTGTTCCAACATGTCCGAATAGGTATTTTTACACTAGGCATGGTCCTTTTTTTCACCCAAACACACAGAATCGCTCTAAGCTATGTTCAACCAAATCGATCCCTTAAGGGTCCAAAGTGCAAAATGGCTGCAAACTTCAACATGTTGTTACTCGAATATCATGATACTTAGAAACTTCTCATCTGATCCTATGGGATCGCATTGGGCCCCTCTACAATAAACTCTCTCAGTTTTTTTATCTCAGAGGAATTTTCCCGTGGTGGAAAATTTTCACTTGAGGAAAAAGTTGTCAAATGCAGGTAGTTGAAAGATGCAAATTGGTGCAAATTTTGTTCTGCAACTTATGTGACCAAACGGAGTGTTCCAACACTTCCGAATAGGTATGTTTACACTTGGAATTGTCCTCTTTTTCACCCAAACATGTGGAATTGCTCTAAGCTACATTCAACTAGATCGATCCCTTAAGAGTCCAAAGTGCAAAATAACTGCAAACTTCAGTATGTTGTTACTCGGATATAATTATTTTTAGAAACTTCTCATCTAATCCTATGGGATCACGTTGGGCCCCTCTACAATAACCTCTCTTAGTTTTTTCTATCTCAGAGGCATTTTTCCATGGTGGAAAATTTTCACTTGCGGAAAAATTTGTCAAATGCAAGTAGTTGAAAGTTGCAAAGTGGTGCAAATTTTGTTCTACAACTCTTGTGACCAAACAAAGTGTTCCAATGTGTCTGAATAGGTATGTTTACACTAGGCATGGTCCTCTTTTGCACCCAAACATGCAGTATCGCTATGAGGTATGTTCAACCGGCTCGATCCCTTAAGGGTCCAAAGTGTAAAAGGGAAGCGATCTTTGACGGGCTATTACTCACAAAATATGACACTTATGAACTCTCTGTCTGAACCTACGGGATTGCGTTGTGCATCTCTATAATACCCTCTCTTGATTTTTGTTATCTTAGACTCATTTTCCCATGGTGTCCAGTTTTCACTTGATGGAAAAAGTGTCAAATGCAAACAGTGTAAAGTTGCAAAGTGGTGCAACTTTTGTTTTGCAATTCATGTGACCAAACTAACTAATCCAATGCATCCCAATAGGTACGTTTACGCTAGACATGGTCCTCTTTCACACCAAAACACTACTTCATCTACTATGATTATTATGTTTTGCAAGTGTTGTGAAGATTATGTATCCTTTACTTAATTGAGTTGTTCCAATCAAAGGATTAAATATATTGGAATATTTTTATGAATCATTTCATGGAGTACCAATTGAACACTTTTTTTTTTCTTTTAGATAAAGCATTTCAGGAACTTTTTGGATTAAACTGAATTGATATATGTAAGAACAAGGGAGCATTATGAAATACATTGTTGAAGGATCTTAAATAAGTTTTCTTGGTGCAAGGGCACCAAATGCATTTTGTGTTAATGTTGTCAAATGAGGTCTTTTGATAGTTCTAGGTGTGTTTGAGTTTTTTTTCAATTCAATAAGGTCCTAATAGACCATCTAATAGGTGATTAGGAGTAATTGAGTTTATATTGTCACATTTTTGCAAAATTATCAAAAGTACAATATTGAAAAGTTGTAAAAATACAAAAAAATGTAAAATTGAGGAAGCCCAATGGTCATGGGAATTCAAAGGGTAGTTAGAATAGTTGTAAAATTTTGGTTAAGGTTTAAAATATGTTGGAAACTCAATGGATGAAGGTTTTTGGAGGTTTTTTGAAAGATTGAGTAATAAAGCTCCTATTTTCATTGAAATTATGTATCTTTTCTATTGTATATTGTTGTTGTAGAGTAGTTGCACTTCCTGTACGACCTAATGGTGACTCCAAATTAATTTGAATTGTTGTTTCAGTGTCCTGTCTATCATTTTAAATGATTTTGAGGCATTCTGATTGGGCTTGTATAATCTTATTGAGTTTTCCTTGTAGGCAAGTTTGAAACTCCAATTTTAAGGTTTTAAAGAAATAAAAATGTGATTATGGACCATTCCACTAACTCTAACTCCTATAGCTAAGTGGAATGGGCCCAATATGGTATTATTTAGTTTATTGAATGGTTTTGGGATTAGTAGAGGCCATTTTGGGGTTTGGGCATGATGTTGTAGTTGTCAAATTTGAATGTTTTGAGTGAAATTTGATGGTTAAAGGTGGGTAGGTGAGGAAAACTCTTGGGGCATAAAATTTTGGTGATAGATTAAGAATGCGTAGGAAATTTGAAGCATATTTGATGCATTTGGTGAAGTGTAAAGAAGTTGGGAAGTGGGATTTTTAGTAAATCCCTTTGTAACTTACTGAAAATGAGGGTTTTGTATAAAGAGAACTTAGTGAGCAGTTCACTGGATAAAAGTTGTAGATTTGGTGGTTTTATAGACTGGTAAATGACTATCTATAGGTATTTTGGGTTGGAATATTGTTTAGAGGAGAGTTTCTTTGTAAATTAGGCCTATTTGGCTTAAGGGGACAATGTAGAAGCATCAGTTTGAGGGATTTGTTCCACAAGAGCTATATGAGATTTTGAGATATGTTTTGGTATGCGTTAAGGGGTGTCTAAGTATATAATTGGTTAATGGGTTTGAGAGTGGAGTTGTGAGATAGGTCCAAAAAACTAGGTTTGTAGACCTACAAGGCAAATAGTGAAGTTGTGAAGGGAATCACCCTAGTTAGGGTTTTGGAGATTGAAGGCTTGTTGAAATCAATTAAATTTGTGATTGGTAATTGAAGGCCTCACTACTCTACATCACTTCTCTCTCATTGCATTTTTGGGTGGATTATTACTTTCAAAATATTGGGAATTCTTTGCCTATTTTCTAGTTGGCAGTTGCCATTCTAGAAGGCTCATCTCTTGATATATTTTGTACTCATTCTTAATCAATTATCAAGTTAATAATTAGTGCATTTATTTACAGTTAACCTTTTCTTTTCAATTTGTGCAATTTTGGAATTTTTAACTCTACTAGTATTCCTAAAAATATTAAAGTTGTTTAGCACAAATCAATTAATATTCAAGACAAGCCATGAAGGAAAGCAATGATCAATGCAAGGGCTAACCAATTAATAACTATAAATGTGAATAAGTCAAGCATGTACATGTGAATAAGGGAAGCACAAGTACTCAAAAACACGTAAGCCTTGAAGTATACACATGAATACATAGTATACAAAAACTAATATAAAGTATATGCATGAATACAAGTTATACACATGAAAACACGTAAGTTACAAAGTATACATTGGAATACACGTAAGTCACAAAGTATATAAGTAACTTGTAAAGTATACACTTGAATACACATAACTCATATCTATTGAACCATGGATTTATAATGCAAATATGGACACCAACGATAAAAATATTTGTATTAACCAAATATCCATGTAGGCATACATCAATATATTTCGATATAAGTATAAAATATAGGTACAAAATAGCCATATAGGCTTACGAGAATTCCATATAGGCATATAATGTCAAATATATCTATAGACATCTAAATTTGATCACTTCCACATGATCAAAATCATCTACTCTATTCATCTATTTCATTAATAGTGATTAAATAATTTATTTAATCATTATTTCATTTTCTGCCTAAGGTTCCTAAAGTATGTAATTGAATAATTAAATACTTTACCTTACACTTTTTCTTCTCTAAATTAAATTAATAGAACAATTTATTTAATTTAGTCATTTGACCTATTTGGATTAAAACCAATTTTTAATCCCTCTTTTTCTCTCTCCTTGTCACATTCTCCATAATCCTCTTTTAATCTGGCTTAAATTAATTAATCTATGATTAGGATGTGCACCACTTAATCAAGATTAGTGTCACATCCTCCATAATCTCCCACTTGCCTCTAATCTCTCATTAATTATCCTAATCTTGTGTTTGCACAACCTTAATCAAGGTCATTAGCCATATTTAGCATACCCTTTTTAGTCAACCTTTCCACTTGTCTTTCTTGGCCTTGACTCTCTTTCCCATGTGAATTTTTAATTCACATTTATTCACCCAAAACTCCTCTCTTTCCCATGTGAATTTTTAATTCACATTTTATCCTTCCAAGGTTTACCCTATCCCCATGCAAGTTCTAGAAGACTTGACTTGTCATTTTACATGTGCCAAGGACTTCTAGAACTTTTGACTTGTCACATCACTCACATTTGGCAAATCCCCATCTCTTTGGAAACCCTCACTTATCTATTAGACTTTCTCAAGTATGTGAATTTTTAATTCACATTTATTTCTTCAACCACTTTCCCATTTCCCATGGAGATTTTTGAAAAATTCTAAAATTTCTCAAATGTCTTTTTCATTTTCATTTGGGGATAAGAAGTTCCTTTTTGAGAAAATCTTCTCATCTCCCAAGGTACATACAAGGTACTTGTCCTTCATCCACATCATGTACCTCTCTTCTACCTCATTTCCACATCATCTCACCCTAGGCCATCTCACATTCCACATGTCAAGATGTGAGGGTTTGTGAGTCCTCAACTCACCATAGTCCTCCATCTTGACCTTGGTGGCTTAATCTCAATCGTAGAATTCAAATTTTTCTATAAATACCCCCTTCTTTCTCTCATTTGATAAATCAATCTTTTGCTATCAAAACTCTTGCAAATTCTCCATTTGAGCTTATCTTGCCTTTACCATAGTATTTTGAGTTCGCTATTACCATGTCTTCACTCATCTTGCATATCACTTTGCATATTTGATTTAGCTTGTCATCCAAAGAGCACACAAAACATCCAAAGATCAAGGGGCAACCAAGGAAGAAGCAACACAAAAGAGGTATAATCACTTATCAATTAGTTATCTTAGTTTTTTTCAATTTCTCCCTTTAGGCTAATCTTGAGGTGTACTCTTTATGTTATTTATTTTATTGCATTAATAGTTTGTTTAGCATTTCATAATAGGACTTAACATTTTAGGGATCACATTTCTGGCACGCCCGATGGGAACCACAAACGGGTCTCTTTGTTTTACGTTTGTTGTTGTTTAATTTGTTTGCAGGTCCAGGTCGCAGAGGGGTGGACTTGCCCTCCCGTGTACTGCAGAGAGGCAGATTTTCCCTCTTGTTTCAACGTTTATAACAGTTTTCTGTAGAGGGGCGGATTTTCCCTCTTGTTTTAGCATTTTTAACAGTTTTCTATAAAGGGGCAGATTTGCCCTCTTGTTTGCAGCATTTTTAACAGTTTTCTACAGAGGAGCGGATTTTTCCTCTTGTTTCAGTGTTTTTAATTGTTTTTCTGCAAAGGGGCGTATTTTCCCGCTTGTTCCAACATTTTTAACAATTTTCTGTAGAGGGGCGGATTTTCCCTAAACAACACGTTCGGGAAGGTAAAAAAAAATGCATTTTAGCTTCTTTTTTCTCAATTTGTTGTTGTTTTGAAGCTCTAACCCCCTAAATTTTCTTGTTTATGGGTGTAGTTGGATTTATTGCTAATACTTTGCAGCATTTTATGGTTATTCACAAGAAATGAAAGAGAAAACAACTAACATTTGTTTGCAAGACCATTAATTTATGCAGATTTTAAGAATCTTTTATTGTTGTTTTCATCTAGGCACATAGTTTAATTAGGAGGAAGTAATACTTGTTGTGTAGTGTGTCTTTTCTTTTGTGTTACCCAAAGGGGGCATTAATTTGTTTTCACCTTCCCCTTGCACTTTGTGTGGACCGGAGGGTAGTTGGAAATGATTAGTGTCTTCTTTTTAGAGGGACCTGCTTGGGGATTTCATCACCCCAAGGGATGATCCCAACCATGCGTACCAACGGGGTATAAAAAGGGGGGAGAGCCAAAGTTGTACCCCAATCCAGTCACATCGTGTCTGGCAGAATGTCAAAGCTAGGGTGATACCTAGATAGACGTTAAGAGTTAGTCTGAGCTTTTCAATATCTCGTTGGGGTTTTCCTGACTCATGCTTGTGACGGGCTGGTGTTCACGGTTGTGCCTCACGTACCGAGAGTATATCGAGGACTCCTTAGAAACCTTGTGCATCCTAGATTAAGACCTTTGTTGGCCATACCCCTTAACACTAATCATAGGATTGTGCTTGTTTAAAGTGTCTTTCTGTGAGAAACCAGTAAATCTTGATAAGTCAGCCTCATTGAGTTATTTCAAGTCCTTGCCATAAACCAAGTCATTTTTTTTCTGTAGAGGGGTGGATTTTCCCCCCTGATCCAATGTTTTCCTGCAGAGGGGCGAATTTTCCCCTCTAATCCACTTTTTTCCTATAGAGGGCCAGATTTTCCCCCCTAATCCACTATTTTGACTACAGAAGGGTGGATACGCCCTCCTGAACGGACAATTTCACCCTGTTTGACCATTCCAAGCCTCTGTTTAACCACCCCAAGTATTTGTTTGACTATTTGACCATCCTAAACATTCATTCAACCAATCCAAACATCCATTTGACCATTCCAATCCTACATTTAACCTTTCTAAATGTCCATTTATCACGTTCTCATTGATCATTTCATAATTTGGGATACCTGTTCTACCACCTTACCATGTGACCTAAACATTTGCACTTTCTAAAAAGATCACTTCGACAACATCCCTATCATATAAAAAACCATCAAGAAATCTTTCATTTGCATTCATCATCATCTCTCAACACAAAATCCCTTAAAACTTGTTCTAGGAGTTATCTCCCGAATTGACCAAGGCGTTAACTTTGATCGTTATCCTACATATCAACCATTGTCTTCAACCTAATCAATCTGCTTCTATCCTGAGGTAGATTTGTGTTGAAAGTCAACATCATTGGCCCAAATCAATCCCCCTTTATCTCAAGGCGGATTCGGCATCGTGATCATTGATTTAGCCAGTTTAATCCAATCAACCAATGTTTTAAGTCACTTAGGGTGATTTTCCGAATTAGGTTTTAGGATCCCCTCCATCAACCAATCCTAATCCATCATCCAATCCAAAGAAAACTTATCCAATTGATCCAAACAATCCAATCCAATCTATCCAAATCCGATATCGTCTAATCAAAATCCCATCATCTAATCAAATCCAATCCTTATCCAGACCATCAAATTGATACATCATTAATTGATCCATCATCTTATCAATCGGTCCAACATCCAACCCAATCCTACAATCCTAGTCCAATCTGAATCAACCAATCCAAATCATTGTAACATAGACTAAAATCTGGATAAAGATCTCTACAACTAGAATAAACAATGTTATTCCTAATCTAAACAATATTAATCTAAATCAAACAACAAAGAATGAATAAGAAAACATAAAATAACTAAACAAATAAAATAGAAATCTCTCACCGAATATGCGTCCACTCCTTCGAATTATCTTGATTGCTCTTCTCCATTTTAAATTTTTAGTATTCTTGCCCTCAGATTTATGTGTTTGATGCAAGCATAACTTCATTGAATGTCTAAGCAAAATATCGAAGATAAGTTTCTTCTCAAAAGTGTATGATTTCGGGAGGAGTTATAATTATAATGACAGACCATTTTATAGATTTTGGGTTTTCAAACGATCGGCTTAGATTGAAAGAGAGATCACTGGATGAGATTGATGAATGTCATGCAATGTGAGTTCTATCTCAGTTAGAATGTGAGTTAGAACACGAGTCAGAAAAGACTGAAGGATAAAGACTAAGTTAGAACGAGAACTTAATCTTGTGTCAAGACTGTTTGAAAATAGAAAGAACAAGAGTTCAAGATCTTAATATTCAGTTAAGAGTCTTCAAAAATAGAAGAAATAGACTTTGTATGTCAAATGCAAAGTTAGAACTTGAAGAATAATGCATTCAAATGCAAACAGGAGTTAGAACTAGTTAATCGACTAATTGTGACGGAGAGTCTTCTCGCATAGATAATCAGGTGTTGAATCCAGAGATAACTGGAGAACTAAAAATAGATCTCAAGTTAGAAGGTGAGTGAATGATTAGTTAGCTGATTGATAGAAGAATGTGACATAAATGATGTAAATAAATGAATTAAATATTAATTTAATTCAACATTCGAAAATAAGAGACTTTAATTAAATAAATAAAGATAATTTATTTAATTTGACTGTTATAAAGGTGGAATAAATTGAATAATGAAATAATAAATATTTAATTATAGATAAAGGAGATTTAAATGAATAATTAAATAAAGATATTTAATTATAGTTGAAATATGACAAAGGGGGTAATTAAATAGTAATTATTTAATTAAGAAAGAAGAATTAATTAGTTAGCAACATAATTAAACAAATATGATTTATTTAATTAATCAAGTTGAATAAAGGGTGATAATGAATTAATGAATTAATTAAAAAGGGGTATTTAATTAATAGAGGAAATATGTGTTAGAATGGATAATTAAATAATTAACATTATTTAATCATGACCATTGATGATAGAAAATTATGTTGAAGTTGTACTCACAGGCCTAGACCAATTTTCGGTGCCTACAGTTTGCCCCTCTTTGATACAATGTTGGTACATAATTGTGTCAAAGAAAATATGCCCTGATCGTACCCCGGCATGAAACAGGTTAAGGTATGCCCCCCTCAGAAAAATTGACGAATTTTGAAAATTTTCAAAAAAATCAGGAAATGTTCCCGCTAAATCAATTTGATGACCAAAAATGTTATGGAGTTGACGGAATTGAATTTGGAGATGATACGAACGTGTACGAGTCATTAGAAGTTGAAAGGTTAAGCGGCCAACAGACAAGGGAAGAAGAAATGCCACCCAAACCCTAGCTATAAATAGGATTTAGGTTGAAATCTAATTCATTTGCAACCGGAAGAGTTTGGAAAAGTGAGAATTTTCTCTGACTAGTGGATGAAAATGGCACCCATTCCATATGCTGCGCATCAAGGATATCGGATTAGGACCTTCAGGCGGCCAACCAATGTAGGACCACTAATATGTACCCGAAAATGAACTCTTGAAATTTATTTTTGCACGTAGGTCTAAGCCTTTAAAATTTGATTATCATATGCGGTCCTTCGTGAATGATGCATATGTCGTCGTACTCACCGCATTTGACAGCGAAACGAAACATGTGCTAAAACACGCCTAGGCTAGATTTAGGAATTTTAGGGAATAAACACATTTGCATTATAATGCACCGCATATGTAGTTATGGACCGCATCTGCATTAGGAATAAACGCATGTAGCGTAATGAACCGCATGTGCATTAGTGAAACGCAATTGCATTAGGTAGACAGGTTTAGAAAATGCACCACATTTTTTTTCTTGCATCGCATGTGTTGTAAGTAGAAAATGGATTGGTAATGTGCAACGCATATGGAATATGCGATGCAAATGAGTTGTCATGCAACGCATTTGTAATAATGCACCGCATGTGTTAAACTGAGCCGCATTTGGCTGGTAAAATTTTCTAGAAATTTTTCTAAGAAAAACTTGAAATTTTTTGACATCTAGGTTGAAATGCAGGTTGTATTAGATCCTATATATATGCAGGAGACACGTCCTGACACATTCGATCTGAGAGATCGTTTGAGTAGTGCAGAGATACGACTCTTGTGGAGACTTGGTCTACATCATGGTCTTTCGATGCCCACTATTTGGGCAAATAGGGGGATGCTTACTACGTTGTGCGAGCGATGGCACTCCGAGACATCTTCATTTCATTTTCTGACTAAAGAGGCGACTGTCACATTGGAGGATCTATACAAGATACTTAGACTGTCTACTAGAGGAGAGCGGGTGATGTACGATACCCAACGTGGATTGACTGAGCTAGCGAAATTTTATCAGGTGGATGATATCAGTAGGCTCAACAGCGAGCATTATGAGATCAGATGGCCGGTGTTGGCGGATAGATACGATAGGATTGATTGCATATTATGTACACTGATAGGGGGATAGTTTTACCAGATTGACGGGGACATGGTTTTCTGGTTGGATGGGGTGAGATGTTGGTTGGTATGCTGGAGAGAGAGACCATGTATGCTTGGGGTCCATGTCTATTAGGGATGTTATATTTCCACTTACATGATATTGCATACAGATATGCACAATCATTGAGTTGTGGGACCACTTTGTTGATGGTTTGGGCATGGGAGAGGATAGCTATTTTTCATCCTTCAGTTACTGTAGAGCGATGGGAGAGATCTCCATATGTGTTTCGGTACACAGGACACATCACTCAAAGCCATGTGGGAGACACTGGATATTGGAGACATGCACTTGACATTCTAGATAAGTACTCGTGGAGACCATACATGGATTGTGAGGAGTGGTCTAATCAGGATAGACATTTGTTGTTTTGTAGACAGACACAGTACTTGATTGGTAGGACTATTTCAATTGTGCACATTATAGAGTGACACTTTCCAAATAGAGTGTTGAGACAGTTCGGAAATGTTTGGGATGAGCCTCAGAGTAGAGCAGAGTTTGCTCGTTCATCTAGAGAGGTTCCATATTGGGGGGCCATGATTCCTGTTGCTACCGCAGAGGAAGAGATACAGGCCTTATAGCTAGTATAGTGGAGATGAAGAGACGGATAGATGGAGTAGTAGACCCAGGGATGCCAGCTACATATGACACATGGTGGGCGGAGCATTGTCCTGTTCCTTACACAGATCTGGATTAGCCGACACAAGTTGAGAGACGAGGCACAAGACCGAGAGGACAACGGAGAGGTGGAGGTGCCAGAGTTGGTAGAGCTGGAGGGAGGGGTGATGATGACAGAGGTAGTAGGTGAGGATGAAGAGGGCAGAGAGGGCATTGGGTAGGTGGACTATCACCTATTCAAGAGGCAGTGGTAGAGGACGTACCGATGTTGGACATCAGAGGTGGAGCTGATGTACAGGGCAGAGATGAGCATGCTGTCAAGGAGGGAGTTGTAGAGGAGCGAGCTGACGTGGATATTGGAGGAGAGGATGCCACAGAGGATGTGGATATGGATATGGATATAGACCCTCTAGGTGTTTTGGGAGGATATGGGGAGGATGATGTTGAGGAGGAGGATGTTGAGGAGGAGGAACCTATGGAGGAGTAGGAGAGAGAGATCAAAGATCGGATTGTGGAGGGGAGACGAGAGGATGATGCCCCTAGGGATGGTGATAGGGAGGCTTTGGAGGAGAGACTGAGATTGATGACAGCAGAGTTTGATGCCATGAGGATAGAGAGAGATAGTGCTCGTGTAGAGTTGGATGCTATGCAAATAGATAGAGACAATGCCCATACAGAGAGAGACAATGCACCCATGGAGAGGGATCGGGCCATAGCTCGAAGATAGGAGATAGATCAGCAGTTCATAGAGGTCAGACGCCTTTACAGTGGGTCTTCATCTAATGGCATGGTACAAGAGTTAGCCAGATCAGTTGAGAGAGCTACCTATTACAGGGATTTATATGAGGCAGTGGTGCCAGCAGAGAGATGAGCTCCTAGCTTCTCAGAGGTTCACAGTCAGAGATCACAGGGTAGGAGTCACACCAGGACACAGAGTACAGAGGGTGTGGTAGGACCACTTAGGGCAGGTCCATATGAGAGGCCTTCCACCTCACAAAGAGCACCTTCGAGGCTATTCCCACCACCTTCACCATGTGACAGTAGTGGTAGTGGGACACGATGATATTGTTATATATGTAAACATTGTATTTTGATCAAAGAGCCTATGAGCTCATGTTTTATTTATGGATACACTCTGATATTGTACTGTGACACACTATTTTGAGCGATATATGTATATATATGATTTTGGTGGCTTATATATGATATGCAGCTCTATTTCATGGATGATGCATTATTTCTACATGATTATGTTTCCTAGATGATGTATGTACATGTGTTATGAATGAATGTTTCTACATGTTATGAGTTATGCATTTTATAATGTTATGGATGTCTTATTTTACTTATGATAATGGATGTAATGCTCTATATGATGCTTATTTATATGTGATGGTGATATGTACATGTAATGTTTACATTATGTATCTTATGATGATAAAATGCCTATTATGTCATGATTTCGAATGTATGCAATGAGGATGTTAATGTTACTATCTATATGTTTGAAATGCTTATTGAATATATGCGTATGCAGATGATCTAATGCTTTTGTGTTGCATCACAGGACTTTATCATTATGTCGAAGAAGAGAAATTTTAGCATGAATGAATTTAGAATGTTAGTAAGAAATAATTAAGGTTGATTGATTGAGAAAAACATATGATCTTTGATATATTGCCAAATATGCTATGCTTGCTTGTTATCATCATTGGACGAGACATGACACAAATGGATAGTACACACTATGATATGAGATAGACCATAGTTTACAAAGTCATCCATCTGTGAAGAAAAAACAGTCATAGACAAGGAGTGTCTTAACTCATACTAAGGACAAAATTGCCCCAGTCATTTTTTCGAGACAAACCACAGATAGCAGACAAATAAAAGACGGGTCATGAGACATCATTGCTCCACTAAATCCTTGATAGGACATCCTTGAGGAAACTAGTAACATGACTCAAAAACCAATGTTAAAAAGACAATTGACAAGCAGCAACCAAAGAAAAAGAGTTCTAAGACATCCTTGCTTCTCTAAATCCTTCAAGGGACAACCTTGAGAAAGCTAGTAACCGGATTTAATTCACAAATCGATAAAAAGATAAGACAAAATAAGATATAAATTCATAAAGCCATATAAAAGTATTCACCAAAAGTGATCTTGTGGGATTGTTTGATTGTTTGATGTTTACATAGCGTAATGTGAGCGATGAGACATACCACATAAGACGTTGAGTTTGGTTTCGACTTGGTTACTTCTATGTAAGGCATGACAAAGCCTAGTTTCAAAAAAAGACACGTGTCGTATAAGATGTTGGAGCCTAATGACATTGATGCGACAAGCTACATGAGACTATGACAATTGGATGACGTTTGTTGACAAGAAAGACATATCTTGCTAAGACATAGGTTGATTAATTCGACAATGTGTTTGATATTGACTTGATGAATTTGAGATGTTTTTCCTTGTTGATGCATGACTTGTTTTGATTCCTTGACTGATTAAAAGTGTGTGTGTGTGTATTGACAGTGTATGACTTGAGATGATACCCTAAAATACTGACCTAAGCTAATGATATGCAACGTGTGTGATAGTGAATGTGAATAAACCCTATTGGACTGACTTAGTGTGGTCTCAAGAGCTCATCAATTGATTAGCCTTGCCTACGTTGTACATGCAGAGACCTCGTAGTTCGACACGACCAATGACTTTGAATGTACAAAGAGTCATGATTTTGATGTGTGTGATACATGAAAAACCTAGACTGACTGACCTAATGCCTCGGGGCGCATTGATTGATGGCCTTTCCTACATACCAGTCATAGAGGCAACATAGTTCGACTATGTCTAACTGAAAATGACTGCCTTGACTCTGTTTTTGGTATTTTTTGACATGTTTTGATTTTTTTGTGTTTTTTGAAGTTTTTCTACTATTTTTGGGATTTTTCAAGATATTTTCGATGGTGTGACATTATGTACAAGGTTTCAGGGCACAGAACAAGGATTTTCCCCCATTTGGGAATAAGACTTGCGAGATGGAGTGGGGAATGTGACAGAATGGACGTTAGATGTCAATCATTCCAAGCAATGGATAAGACAACCATTTATTATGATGGATGATGAAAAAGTCTGATTGGAATGACGGTAGACGAAAGAGCGAGCTTGACTACACATAGTGCCTGTTTGCCAGGTTTTCACCATGGTACTTATCCATAGCGCCACCGAAGCGGTTTTCACTATTGGATGGATTTATTTCTCTTTACTTTTCTTTTTCAATTTTTTTTTTTTTGGTGTTACAAAGACGCCTGTTTGCCAGGTTTTCATCAAGGTAACCATTTTTTTATTTTTTCCATTTTTTGTATTTTCTAGATTAAGACATAGATTCTCAGAAGCTAAGCATAGAACCTCTTTAGATGCAAGTTGTTGATAGGTGATAAAAGTGGCTCTCCTTTAGGAGTAGAGAGTTGGTATGCTCCTAATCCAAAAGCTTTTGTGACAATATAAGGCCCTAACCAATTAGGTTCAAACTTACCTGGTTTTTCTTGTTCAGCTAGATTCTTAGGATTCTCCATTAAAACCAACTCACCAATGTCAAAGTGTCTATTGAGAACTTTCCTATTATAGCTTCGACGAAGACGATTATGATATGCTTGCAAATGGTCTAGTGCTTTTTGTCTTCATTCATCCAGTAATTCTAGCTCTTGTAACCTAGATGCATGGTATTCTTCATCGTCAATGTGACCCTTCAAGGATACCCTCAGGGAAGGTATTTCAACCTCAATAGGTAAGATAGCTTTGGATCCGAATACTAGGGAATATGGAGTGGCGCCAGTGGGAGTATGGATGCTTGTGCGGTAAGCCCATAAGGAAGGATTCAACTATAGGTGCCAGTCACGACCAGCGTCATTGACAGTCTTCTTCATGATTCTAATAATGGTTTTATTAGATTCCTCAGCTTGGCCATTACCTTGTGGGTAATATGGGGTGGAGAAATGATGTTTGATATGGAGCTCTTCACATAAATGGCATAATTCTTGGTTCTTGAATGGGCGGCCATTATCTGTGATTATGGATTGGGGTACACCATACTGACAAACGATATAGTTTAGGATAAACTTAGATATTTGTGTGTCGGTGATGTAGGTCATGCGAATAGCTTCAATCCATTTGGTGAAGTATTTGATGGCAGTTATGATGAATTTATGGTCGTTGGATGATGGAGGGTGTATCTTACCTATGAGGTCAAGTCCCCATTGGGAAAAGGAGCATGGTGATGTAATCAGATGAAGATCCTGTGCTGGTGCTCTTATCAAATCTCCATGTATCTTACACTATCTACATTTCCTTACAAAGATATATGAGTCTTTCTCCATTGTAGGCCAATAATAACCTAGTCTCATAATCTTATGGGCTAACATAGGACCACTCAAATGACATCCACATATACCCTCATGCACTGCTCACAAAGTTGTTTGTGCTTCCTCAACATTGAGACATATGATTAGGGCGTTATCTAAAGTACGTCTATATAGGGTTTCTCCGATGATGGTGTACTTAGCTAACTTATAGATGAAGGTTTGGCGTTGGTTATTTGATAGGTCTAGAGGTAAAGTTTTGTCAGTGACATAGTCGAATATGTCTTTATATCAAGGGAATGTAGGTCCAACAATTGTACACACCATCGCAGAATCGGGGACATCATAGGCAGGGACCAATAGTTGTTCAACCAGAAACTCAAACTTAGGCACATTACTCAGAATATCCAACAAGGAACCCACAGTTGCCATAGCATCTACAGCCTTATTATGAATACGTGGTATTTGGTGAAAGGTAATTTCATTGAAGTACTGCTTGAAACTATAGACCATACACTTGTAAGGGGCAAGCTTCTCATCCTTAGTCTCATAATCATCATTTACTTGCTGGATTACTAGCTCAGAATCACCAAAAACATGTAGACTCTTAATCTTCCACTGAGCTGCCATTTTTAATTCGTTCACTAAGGCTTCATACTCTGCTATGTTGTTGGTGCAAGGGAAAGAAATCCTAAATGATTCAGGAATGGTATCACCTTGAGGCATAACAAATAGGATACCTACTCCTGAACCACGATTTGTATGTGACCCATCAAAGTATAATTTCCATTCGGTTTTAATGTCAATGTTGAAGAGAAATTCATCAAGAAAATATGCCACTAAAGAATGGTCTGCCTTCATAGGTGCATCAACTAACTGATTTGCAATCACCTACCCTTTTATAGCCTTCCTCTCCACATATTGGATGTCATACTTGCTAATTATCATAACCCGTTTAGCCAATCGGCCTGTTAATGTTGCCTTACTTAGGAGGTATTTGAGGGGGTCAATCTTTGCAACCAACTTTGTTTGGTGATTGAGCATATACTGCCAAATTTTTGGGTAGCAAAGACTACCCCAAGACAAGCACGTTCTATGTTGCTGTAATTTAATTCATATCCCACTAAGGTACGAATGATGTAATAGACTGCTCTTTCATGACCTTGATCATCATTTTATGCGAGAAGAGCCCCTAATGCCGATTGAGTTGCTGAAATGTATAGTATCAATGGTTTTCCATCTGTAGGTGGCATTATGATAGGTGGAGTGAGAAAATATTCCTTGAGTTTTTGGAAGGATTCCTGACATTTAGGTGTCCACACAAATGGTACTCCTTTCTTGAGTAAATGTTGAAATGGGTGTATTTTATTTGCCAATTATACTATGAAACGCCTGATGGACTGTAATCTTCCCTGCAAGGTTCTTAGTTGACCAATGCTGATTGGGGGAGTCATTTCTATGATAGCTCTTACCTTCTCTAGATCTACTTCAATACCTCTTCTAGAAATGATATACCCTAGAAGTTTCCCTGATTTCACTCCAAAGACACATTTCTTTGGATTCAACCTAACGTTGTAATTCTCTAGCCTCTGGAATATCTTGTCTAGAACCTTCAAATGATCTCCCCTTGTTTTTGATTTAGCTATAATATCATCTACATAATATTCCATGAGAGTATGTATAAAGTCATGGAAAATCGTAGTCATTTCCCGTTGATAGGTAGCTCCCATGTTCTTAAGACCAAAAGGCATAACATTCCAACAGTATGTGCCCCATGGACACGTGAAAGATTTCTTGTGTTGGTCTTCATCTGCTATTTTGATTTGGTTATATCCAAAGAAACCATCCATGAGGGATAGCATCTTGTATCCTACTGTAAGATCTACTATCATGTCGATGCTCAGAAAAGGGAAGTCATCCTTAGGGCATGCCTTATTGATGTCTCTAAAGTTTGTGCAAATATGAATGCCCCCAGTTGATTTAGTCACTGACACAATATTTGATATCCAGTCTACATAGTCTATCGTCCTTATGAACCCTACATCCAAGAGTTTCTTAAGTTCTGCCTTGACCAATAGAGAAATTTGCGGATGCATTTTCCTTAACTTTTGTTTGACTGGCTTAATACCTAGTTGTAGTGGTAAATGGTGCAATATTAGGTCTGGATCCAGCCCAGGCATGTCAGCATATGACCATGCAAAGTTTATCTATCTCTTTTTTAAGAAGTCCTTAAACTCAAGTTTTTTTGTCTCTGTTAAAGAAGCTACAAAATATACCATCTGAGGATTCTCTTCTGTACCTATCTTGACTTCAACAGACTCTTCCACTAGCATCAGTGACTTTTCTTGTTCAACGGGGAGAATATTTAAACCTCTATCCTTGGGTGCCTCTGAGAGGTTTTCGCCCTCGGATACGTCCTTTATTTTGACTGTTTCTTTGTCCAAAGGCACCTTTCGGTTTTCACCTAGGGACTCATCATTTTTCTGTTCATTGTCTTTTTTCTTTTTATTCTCATTTTTGCGACTAGAGGTGTAAATAGACTCCCCAAAATATGCTTTGTCATCCAAGTCTATGGTAAACCAAGCTTTATGATCCCCTCTGGGTATGCCTTCTCGGAGTCCCATGAACTCAACAATTTCTTCATCATTCTCGAATGTGTCTATGATGGGTGTACCTTTTTGATCCCAGTCGATAAGTTCAGGATATATAAGGGGCATGTCATCATCGAAGTGAACAAAGGTGGAAGCCGACAAGGTGAGTATAGAATGGTTGACATGGTCACAGAAGTTTTGGACTAACTCCTTCTTGTTCTTCTTCCTAGGGGTAGGTAAACTCTGATGTGGGACTATTGCAAAGGCTAAATCGTCAGAAGATGGTTTGTCAGGTGCCCAAGATGCATGATCAAGAGTTTCCCAATAATAGTTCTTTTTCCATTCTTCTTTGGACAAGTGTTTCCTATGACGGGGACTAGATAGTTTTGGTATTGGTTTTATCTTTAGGTCCAATTCTCCAAATAGAGGATCTATGTTCATGGTATTGGTAGAGGAAAGGGAATCCCATTCACAATCGCTTGAGTCAGGGGATTCATCGTAAACTGGGGGGTTTGTCATGAACTGGTGGAAGTGGTTCATGATATATCTCGATGTCTGTGCAAGCACTCACTTCCTCTTGAAATGGTGACGAAGTACTAAGAAACCCAATTCTAAGTGGTTGAAATCCTAGCCCTAGGTATTTCGATCATGGTGAGATAGTGATCAATTTTGTCCTTCCATTTTGATGTAGTCCTAACCCACTGTGCCTGTCATAGCCTTCATTTTGCATTATCTTAAAGCCCTTTCCATATTGGTCCTTAGCTATTTGAATAGATAGGGAGGGGTATGCATTGTCTTCTTGATACAGCCAGGAGTTAATATCATCTTGATCCACAGTTTCTTCACTTAACTCTCCCCATTTGGTCAATGTCATTGTAGGGGAACATGAAATGTGACTACTGATTGTCTTCTATCTGCCTTGGGTAAGCCATATGCCTTAGGTGGAACTAGTTGACTAACACAGTATGATGCCTTTATGTAATATTCTCCACAGCCCTTGTCTTGGATCTCGACCTTAGGAGTGTATGATGGTGGTTTGAATGAAATGGACTTAGTAAGATGTGATGGGTCAATGTATAGGGATAAAGTGGATGATGAAGCTTCTTGGTTAACTGGTACCTATTGTTGTGGAATTTCCCTTAGGCTTGTACAATATTGAAATGGACCTGAATCACCATCAATCGTGATCTTGGTTCCATTATACGAGAATTTAAGACATTGGTGATATGTTGAAGGTACAACTTTCATTGCGTGTATCTAAGGTCTACCTAACAGCAAGTTGTACGGAAGGGTGAGATCCAAGACTTGGAAGCTAGTGTTCATGATTGCTGGGCCAATTCTGATAGGGAGTGTGACAACTCTTTTGGATGATATTTCCTCATCATCGTAAGCCTTGATGACTATACTCTTAGAGGTGTCTACGTAGTCTTCTAAGAATCCTAATGCCTTAACCAATTTTAGGGTACACAGGTTCAAACCTGCTCCTCCATCTACCAAGACTCGTCTAACTTTGGTTTGATGGACTAGGACTTCAAGATGTAAGGGGTCATTATGATTAGACTTTTTGGTTGAGTAATCTTGTTGGGAAAATGTGGCATGATGCGAGTTGGTTAAATATCCCACCATTTCTTCGAAATGATTGACATCTATGTCTATAGGAACAGTCGTGTTTTGTAAAGCTTTGTCAAGAATGGCTCAATGCTCAGGTGATAAAGTCAACAATTCCGAGATGGATATATGTGCGGGGGTTTTTCTCAGTGGATCACGGAGATTGTACTTAGACTTGGAAGATTGTGTAGGTGGCTCAGAAGAAGAAGGTCTTGGAATAGTTATCTTTGTTCTACGCATGTTTACAACACATTCTAGATGCTTCTTAATGATGATGGTATCGACATGTTCATTTTCAGCTCGGAGGCTATATATGTTATTTCCTTTTCCATAGTCATACTTGGTGTTTGCGTAATTGGTTGACAGAGAATTCTCGGTTTCTGAACTGGAAGCTTTTCCTTTCGTGTGGTCATGTAACAGGTTCATGAAGACCTTATGATCACTGTTCTTGGTATTTTTCTGCCCATTGACCTCTATGGTTCCATTTTCAACAAATTCTTGTATAATATTCTTCAGTTGGCGACATTGTTGTAGGTTGTGTCCTTTCATTCGATGATAGTCACAAAAAGCGGTATCGTCCCACCATGAAGGTTTGACCTATCCAGGATCATACTCTCTTGGTTCCAAAGGTTTGATGAGATTATGTTTAATCAACTCTTTGAAAATTGTCTTGATTGGTTGTCCTAAAGGAGTAAATTCATGTGTCGGAAATCTTCTTTGAGGTCAATGTTTTTGTGAATTTTGGACATAATTGGCTATTTGATCTGGACTATTCATCATGTCTTGATTGGAGTTGTAACCTCTAAGTGTGATAACTGGTCCTGTATGTATGTTTTTAGCATCAACAATGTCGTCATTTGTAACATTTTTGTTTCTAGGCCAGAATTTATTCCTATCATTGGGTGTGTTTTAATGTTGAACCACTGGATTTTTGCCTGTTACCTTAATTTCTCCTTTGTCTATAAGGCCTTTTTCAAGGATGATGCCCTTTTGTACCAAGTCTAGGAATGAAGTACAACAACATACCCTTAAGTCACTTCGCAATTTTGGATTGATATTTTCTAGGAATATCATGACCTTTTGCTTTTCTGGTATTTCAACTAGACATCTGCTAGCTAGACTTCTCCATATTTGGAAGAAAGTGGTGAAATTTTCTCCATCTTCTTGTGTTGTGTGGCACAAGGTTTCTATTGTTACTTCATTGTCTATGTTAAAGGGAAAATGTTCAACAAACTTCTCAGCTAATTCACCCCAGGATCGTATACCATATGGTAATTTAGAAAACCATTCTAGTCCTATTCTGATAAGGGTTCGCAGAAATAGTCTCATCAAGTATGTGGGGTCATATGATATGTCCATGCATGTCATTGAGAATTATCTAATGGGTTCCAAAGTATTCTTTCTCCCATTATACTTAGGAAAAATTGGTATAATGTATCCATGGGGTAAAGGTGTCATATAAAGCGCTTTGTCGAATGGACGTGGACATAGATCTTGCGCTGATATAGTTCATTTTCCTAAAATAGACATGTTGTCCATCTGTTGTTGAAGAGTTTTCATTTGGTTTTGGAGGACATCTACTTGTGTCAAGGACATGGTGTTTGCGTTGTTTGGATCAATGTAGGTGTTCTAATATTTCTTTTTTTTTTGACGGGTTGTGATTTGGTGAGGGAATATATCCTGTTAAAATGTTCTAATTTGGTATAGGAATATTTTATGTCTGAATGTTTTGATTTGGTATAGGAATATTTATTGTCTGAATGGTTTGATTTGGTATAGGAATATTTCCTATCTGAATGTTCTAATATGGTATAGGAATATTGCCTATCTAAATGGTCTGATTTGGTACAGGAATATTCCTGCCAACTTTGGATCTCTTACCAGTCGTGTTGTTGCCAAAGGGGTTGGAGGAAGTTGCCCCCGCAGTAAATTGTAAACCTTGTGTTATGTTGAAAGGGGTTGTGTTTACAATTGACAATGTTTGAGTTGGTATGCCAGTTGGAATTGCTATGGTAATTTCAGGAATAGAAACACTTGACATCGTAGTTTGCATTGCTTGAGTAGACTTTGTTTTCAAAGTATGAATATCAAATCCTAGTGGTAGTGTGGCACCTTCTACTAGCAACTTTGCTAGATATCGTTGGGGATCATTTTCCAAACACTCATCCATAAAGGATGGAAACTCAGGATCTTGTACAATGGCGTCTATGTCTTCTATATAAATTTGTCCATGTGTGTGCCTAGTGATGTGTTTTTCCAGCAAAGGTTTGTGTGGTCTTTCACTTCCTAATGGTTGATTTCCGAATGGATTGATGAATTCGTTGGGGTCTGACATTTCTTTTTGTTTCTTTTGAGACCTTGTTTTGACCATGAAAAGTTGCTCAAATAAAATGGGGTAATGCAAACTATGTCTAACAACTGATATGACCTATGTCTATGTTTTTTAGATTTTCTGACAATAAATGATGTTGCTAAAGTGATTTCTAAAAAGACGTATATTAAGACGATTTATGGTAGGATGAAAAATATGAAAAATTGTGAGTAGACTATGACGGTAAATCATTCTGAAATGGGTATAACCTACCACCTATGGAATAAATGCATGCAATGATTTTTGTTTGACCAAAGAATCTGATTGTAGGACAAGGATAGTTGACAAGGTGAATTTTCCAAACTAGACAGTTGAGCTGAAATTATTCACTAAAATTAGGACTAAAGTGACTAGGTTCAATGACTTGTGACAAATCGGGACATGAATGTATCCAATGACGTGGAAAGTTGTTCTATTCGACTATGTGCAATTTCCTAGGAAGTATCTATATGCATGCAACTTAGGATGACTTATGACTAAGAAGTATATGACACCTAATAATGCAAGGTTTTGAGCAAAAAATTTCCAATTTTTTTCCAAGGTTGATCTTTAGAAGCGGAAGTGAAAATGACAGTGATTTTTTGAACTTTGCGATTTTTGAAGTTTTCTGTTGACAATCAAATGCGGTTCACCTAACAATTGTGGTTCAAATTTTGACAGATGCAATTTACAATTGTGCATGCGATGATTTGACTAAAACCTCATTTCACACACTGACAGAGTTTTGGACTTTTGACAGATGCGGTTTTATTTATGACATATGCGATTCGATATACGCATGCGGTCTTCTGACAGATGCAATTTTTGTGATGACAAATGCGGTTTTGCAATATGCATGCAGTTTTAAATATGGACTTTGTAAACCTAAATTTTTTGACAGACACTTGCGGCTAAAAAATTGACAGATGGGGCTTGCATGTACACATGTGACTCAAAATATGATAGTTGCGGCTCGTAATATCCAGACTATGAAAATTAAATTTTCTGGCAGACACATGCGACTTTTCCCCTAACAAATGTGACTCGCTAAGACAGATGCGGTATTAAAACTGACAGTTGTGACTCACTTTTTGAAAGTTGAAGTTTTTTGAAAGTTGCTTTGACTGACTCCGTTTGTTGATCAATATTTTTGATGAATACAGAAAAAACAAACACAACAATCAATGTGTTTTCAGTTTGTGATGATATAATTGTTAAGACTTGAAAAACATTCACAACCTAGGATTTTTGGACAATACTTGTTGAGTTCTTACTTCGATTTCTCTAGCTACGCATGTTTATGGTAGATGACTAGTAGCTTGACCCCACTGGCTCCCCTCCACAACACTCACTTATACGGGGCAGCCAAGCTACTATACCCATGAAAAATCCCATGGCATACATCTCATCTCCACACATAAACAATAAGAATGTAAGAGGCTTCACAGGGCCGATCCTGTTGCGCCAACAAGTAGGTAGGATTTTGGAAAAACTACAACAAGGTGTTTGGTAAGGGCATTTTGTTTGTGGGGCACTATCCAACTTCGGCGAGAGTCCATTTCTGTCCATCTTGTCGGAATAGTGAGCGTGATTTTTGGGATTTCTCCAAAAACGCATTTTTATATAGCGAGTGCAAGTCGCTTGGCTTTAGCGTGTTACCAGTCTGATTTGTCTTAGGGTGAGTACTTTTTCCCACCAACACAAGCCCAAGTTCTAGGTCAGTAACTGTTTCTCTTACACCCAGGATCGCATGACTATGCAAGGGGAGAGGATACTCCGATATACTAAATTGTGAAGGGTTACAAAAATGTGCTTTTGCACCAAACAAGGAAAACAATGATTCTTTTTAATCCAAATGACAGTTATCTATCTACCAAATAGAAATCTTGCTAAATAAATAAATACAAAGGCATTAGGTCCTGCATGCAAGAATGATTAGTATTTTTTTTTTGGTGTCTTCGACTTTCGTCCTGCAGAAAATAATGGTTTGTGTTTTTATGGTCTTCTATGCATCATCCTGCAAACACTAAGCTAATCCACCTTAACACAACTGTAACCAAACATTAGCAAAAATCCAAATAACCTAAACAATGAAAATGAAAATATGAATATACAGAAATGACTAAAAAAGTTAAAATTGATTACCAGGAAAATGCGGCGTTTCGAGACACAGATGCAGCTCGATGTTGATAGGTGGATGCGGTTTGAGAATTGTTAACAGGCGAATGCGGTTCAGAGTTTTGCAGATGCGGTGCGGAATGATAGATGCATCACGAAATATGGTAGATGTGGTGTGCGATGATAGATGCATTGTTTTTCTGAATAGATGCATTGTTTTTCTGAATAGATGCATTGTTTTTCTGAACAGATGCAGTGTGTCTTACAATAACCTGCAAAAAAGAAAAATGGAAAGATGAAAAGATGTGCGGATTTGAAGCGTGATTCACGTCGGGTTCACCAAATGTAACATAGACTAAAATATAGATAAAGATCTCTACAACTAGAATAAACAATTTTAATCCTAATCTCAACAATATTAATCTAAATCAAACAACAAAGAATGAATAAGCAAACATAAAATAACTAAACAAATAAATTGGAAAGCTCTCACCGAATATGCATCCACTCCTTCGAATTATCTTGATTGCTCTTCTCCATTTTTCCTTTTCAGTATTCTTGCCCTCATATTTCTGTGTTTGATGCAAGCATAACTTCGTTGAATTTCTAAGCAAAATAACGAAGATAAGTTTCTTCTCAAAAGTGTATGATTTCGGGAGGAGGAATAATGATAATGACAATCCATTTTATAGATTTTGGGTTTCCGAACGATCGGATCAGATTGAAAGAGAGATCGACGGATGAGATTGATGAATGTCATGCAATGTGAGTTCTGTCTCAGTTAGAACATGAGTTAGAACACGAGTCAAAAAAGATTGAAGGATAAAGACTAAGTTAGAACGAGAACTTAATCTTGTGTCAAGACTGTTTGAAAACAGAAAGAACAAGAGTTCAATATCTTAATCTTCAGTTAAGAGTCTTCGAAAATACAAGAAATAGACTTTGTATGTCAAAGACAAAGTTAGAACTCGAAGAATAATGCATTCAAATGCAAACAAGAGTTAGAACTAGTTAATCGACTAGTTGTGACAGAGAGTCTTCTTGCAGAGATAATCAGGTGTTGAATCTGGAGATAACTGGAGAACTAAAAATAGATCTTGAGTCAGAAGGTGAGTGAATGATTAGTCAACTAATTGATAGAAGAATGTGACATAAATGAATTAAATGTTAATTTAATTCAACATTTGAAAATAAGAGACTTTAATTAAATAAATAAAGATATTTCATTTAATTTGACTGTTATAAAGGTGGAATAAATTGAATAATGAAATAATAAATATTTAATTATAGATAAAGGAGATTTAAATGAATAATTAAATAAAGATATTTAATTATAGTTGAAATATGACAAAGGGGGTAATTAAATAATAAATATTTAATTAAGAAAGAATAATTAATTAGTTAGCGACATAATTAAACAAATATGATTTATTTAATTAATCAAGTTGAATAAAGGGTGATAATGAATTAATTAAAAAGGGGTATTTAATTAATAGAGGAAATATGTGTTAGAATGGGTAATTAAATAATTAACATTATTTAATCATGATGATGGATGATAGAAAATTATGTCGAAGTTGTATTCGCAGGCCTAGACCAATTTTCGGTGTCTACAATCATCACCTAGATTATCCTTTAGAAGTTGCATCTTAAAATCACTTAGTTGTTTTGCACGTTCATGCCCATTTAGACCCGTTCACAAAAAAAATAAAAAATGGCAGACTAACAAACCCAAGGTTCCCAACCAAATATCCCTCAAGATCCTAATAACATTCCAAACAATCCACACGATCCCCATAATGGTGTCTCATCACAATCGAACATTGACATCCAGAACATCACACCACCTAGCGATGAGAACATGGTCAATCAACCTAAAGTCACCATTGACGAATAGCTCAGTAATTCTCCCAATGTCCAAATGATGTTTCATCTCCTCAACGAATGTGGGGATAAGATCCTTGCTACCCTACTCATGAAGGGAGTCAAACCACCATCATACTTTGATGCCTCACCATATATCCTTCCAACATCTGCTGATCCACAAGCTTTGCAAAATGTTCCAAGAAATTCCTATACCCCCGAGAGTGCACCCATGGACAACTGGTACCACCCCGAATTTGGAAATGTTGTCATCCATCAAGTCCAAGAGTATCCTCATCTTTCTACCACAACATCTACTATCCCACCACTAGATCCTAATGATCCCAATGCCTATGGAATACCTTCATACATCCCATCTACTCCACCACTTCCTCCCCCATATCCTAATATTGGGGGCACACCTACACTTACCAATTTTCTACCTCCTGCATTTCAAAAAACCTACAAATAATCCACACCAATCCACCACACTACCAGCACCACCACAACATACTGCTACCACTCTAGCTTCATCTCAACCCTTACATCCACAACATCCATAACACACTACTATTCTTACACAACCATTACATCAAGTAGTGAAGCCTACCTCACAGCCACAACAACCACCGCATAACCCTTTCGTGGTCGCCCCTCAGCAACAACATATCTCATCTCACCCATATCATCAACAACAACCACAACAACGACACCCACAACAACATGTGCATATCCCTACACAAACACACCATAATCCGCTTACTAAGTACCTCTATCATCCCTCTAGCACATACACTATTCCATCCCATCTCAATATGAATCCTCATCATAATGCTCAAAACCAAACACAGACCCAACCACCACCTTACACCAATCCTTCACAGCCGCATAATTATCCCCACCAACAACCATCGAATCCATCCCCATATTCCATGCAACAACCCATTATTGTGTAACAATACCAATCCTATCCGCCCCTACTTTCAACAACAACCAACTTATCAGTAGGGGACACCTTATATTTCCTATCACCAACAACCATCATCACATCAACAAAGAGGCCCTACCTCCATCTATTACCAAAATTCTACACAACAACAAGACTCGTCCCTCGCTTCGTACTATCAAAAACCATCGCCTTACCAACAAGTGGCTCCCACTCATCACAATCAATCATCCAACTATCAATCCACTTATAATCAACAAACACACTCATATCCGACTCAACCCATCTATGATCCGACAATGATAGGGCCATCCTCATCATATCCACAATACTATCCATCTAATAAATCCACTTTGACTCCCACAAATCCCATCAATAAGGACTTGGAAGAAGTAAAAGCAACATTAAAGGATCTACAAGTTGGAACGGGTAAACAAACATTCAAGTTTGAGGACATATGTCCTTATCCTTTTGATCCCTCCATCTTCTTGGTTCCTTTCCCCAAGAATTTTGAGATAGCAAAATTTGATAAATACAAAGGAACCAAGGACCCTAGAGCTCACCTTCAAGAATTTTATGCTCATTGCCAAGAAGTCATGCATAATGAAAATTATCTTTTCTGACTTTTCCCTAAAAGTCTACAAGGAGTTTCCCTTAACTAGTTCATGGGCCTTGAAAAAGGATCTATCAAAACCTTTACACAATTATCCGAAAAATTTGTCTCCCACTTCTCTTTTAATTTAGAGAATGATATCGACACACTTGATCTCTTGAAAGAAAAACACTGTGATGGAGAGACCTTTGCAAACTACTTGCAAAGATGGCGTGCCTTGGCCAGCAGGATGAAATTCCCACCATCAGAAAAAGACATGGTCATTTTATTTATCGAAAATTCCCACCTAGATATGGCTCATAACTTCCAACTCCATTGTATCACCACCTTTGCAGCACTTGTGGAGAAGGGTCCCATCTTGGAACAAGCCCTTGTTGCAAAAGGGAAAGTCAAACTTTTTAATTCTAATAAAGAGAAGTCCTTTGGGGATAAATCTCATTATTGGAATAGAAATAAAAATGTTGTCAATGACGGTGTCACTGACACCAAACATGTTCAGGTGGCCACCACCACACAAAAATACCCTCCTCAACAATAGTCGCCAGTCCAAAATGTCATATCCGTCCCCCAAGGAGCACCACAACAACAATCCCACCAAAATAACTAAGGGGGAAATAGATGACAATTCACTTAGTTGGGAGAACCCCTTAGTGTGGTGTTTAACAAGATTCTTCAAGCCCATTATCCCATCATGCATCCTGTCACCAAACCTCTTGATATGTCTAAACCCAAACCTGCTTAGTTTAAAGACAATGAATATTGTGAATTTCACAAGATTAAGGGACATACCTTAGATAAATGTCAAGGTCTACAAACTTACATTCAAGGCCTCATCGATCGAGGTGAAATCCATGTAGATGCTAATGCATCATATTCATCCAATGCTCAACTCCAGCTATATCAAAATGCTTTTCCTAACCATAATCAAGGTCCTAGTACTTCCAACTCTAATCTTGGATCTTACAAAAATAACAAGCAAGGTAACAACACCAATAACATCAGCTATAAAAATGTGCCATGCAATTACCAAGGTGTGGTCTCATATGTCAAACAAGTGGAGCCACATGTATCCATGATACATTTCAAAGGAAAAGATCCACAATGTGTTGTTACCACTTGGCGAACCCGCATCACAGTCCCAACAGCTGCTCCATCTACCCAACGACCATCCGTCAATTCACAATATAACATCCTAGACCACCCAAGCAAGACTACAGCCCAAATATCCATCTTAGATCTGCTTAATTCATCTCTCATGCATCAAGACATGTTGACTAAGGCTTTGCAAAGCACACAAGTGCCCGATGATATTGATCCCACCCAATTCCAAGCATTGGTGGGAAATCTCTCATCAACCTATCAGTTAGCCTTTAGCCAAAAAGACATGCCGCATCTTGATTCAAGCCACAACCACCCCCTCCATCTTGAGGTTGGTGTGAATTGTCAAAAAGTAAAAAGGGTACTGGTAGATAATGGTTCGGCCCTAAATCTGTGCATAATAAAATTCATACAATAGGTTGGATACACCCAGGCTGACTTGAGAAGTCAAGTTATCACCATCAAGGCATTTGATAATGCAAAGCGCGATTCAGAAGGAATTATTTGTCTCACCATTCAAGTGGGCCCCATTGTAAAGTACACTATGTGTCATGTTCTAGACCTTGACCTTCCATACAACATCCTTCTTGGCCACCCATGGATTGATTCTATGCAAGCCATCCCATCCACCTACCATCAATGTTTAAAGTTCCCATTTCAAGGAATGGAAGCTACCATACAAGCTGATCCCTAACTGTTTGAATATTGTTGTGCCTTAGAAGCTTCCTTTTCGCATTCACATTACTGCCTAGTTGTTAAAATGGGGGCATCCCAAAAATATAATTCTCATCCATCCACCAATACACTAAGCACCTCATCTACACCATCATCCACCTCTACTTCCACCATCACCAAGGTCCAGATCATAGACAAGGGATGTGGCGAATATGAAATGCATACCACACTAAATGTGGCAACCATGCCACCCTCATCCCGTACATATGGACAACCAACTCTGCTAGTACTAGAAGTAGAAGAAAAGACACTTACACTCACCTCCCAGAACATGGGTTCGACAATATTCAATGATCTAGGATCCCTCCAAGATCAAATGGAAGCTAATATCAGCCAATGGTTTTATCGAGAGGAACCTGAGCCACCACGTCCCCTTATAGAATAATTTCAAGAATTTTATCCACGTTCCTCCAATTTCATTGAAAAGTGTCATTACCAATGCAGAGGCCTTGGTGTGGAAGAACAAGGAAAAATCTAGCCCATTGAAGCAACTAACATCCGACCAAGAAATTTCAGCTTGGGTTATGATACTAAATAGAAGGATCCTACGACATCCTCTAGCACTTCTAACAATGTTAGTGTTGATGACAGTTCCCTCGAAGACATACCAGAAGAATAGTCCATCATGCATGCATACGATGATTTGAATCATGTTCACCTCCCTGCCATGTTTGAATGCTTGTCTGTTTGCACCATATCCTTATCCCTCAAACATCCTGAACTTATAGATCATGACCTACAAGGTAGCACATCTATCAACACATTTCCCTTAGAGGATACATACATACATCTCATGGGATTGGGGGAAGATGAACGCCCTAACCGCAAAAGAAAAAAGAAGCAAAAAAAAAATGGGTCATCAAGTGAAAACCTCACTGAGGCGCTTTTTGACTGGGAAAAAGTAAAAACAAAGGGTGTATCTGATAGTGAAAACCTTAATATGGCACTGGAAGAAGGGGACGTTCATCTTCCCCTTGTAGGAACACAAGTACCTGAGCAGTCTTCTATTGGCATTGAAGAGACACAGGAGGTAAATTTGGGGACAAAAGAAAATCCAAGGAGCACTTATGTAGCAAAATATTTATTAGAAGCAGAGTATCTTACTATTGTCCAAATTATCAGAGAAGGGGTTATCAATTCTGCATAGGCTTATTCCGATATGCTTGGCCTAGATCCTAATCTTGTTGTACACCATTTGGATGTTTGTCCAGATGCCAAACCTATCAAGCAAAAGCTCTGGAAGATGCACCCACAGGTAGCACTATTAGTTAAAAAAGAATTGGAAAAATTACTAGATGTTGTCTGTATCAGACCCATTGATTATTCCAATTGGATTTCCAATATAGTACCTGTTGCTAAACCTAACGGAGACATTAGGATTTGCATAGATTTCTAGGATCTTAACAAAGCATGTCCAAAAGATGACTTCCCATTGCCTAACATCAACATGTTGGTCAATACTGCAAGATACGAAATGTTATCCCTTATGGATGGCTTCTTTGGCTACAATCAGGTCCAAATTGCCCTTGAAGATCAACACAAAACTACTTTTACAACACCCTAGGGTACCTTTTGTTACAATGTCATGCCCTTTGGCATCAAAAATGCAGGGGAAACATATCAATGAGAAATGACTATTATATTCCATGACCTCATCTACATTATCATGGAAGATTATTTCGACGACTTACTAGGAAAGTCCAAAACCAAAGAAGAGCACCCTCCCATCCTAAAAAATATCTTTGAGCGCTTGGAGTAGTACAAACTAAGACTGTATCCAAAAAAGTATGTGTTTGGTGTCACGTCAGGGAAATTGTTGGGCTTCATAGTCTCCCGGAGGGGCATCAAGGTTGACCCTGCTAAAGTAAAAGATATCATCGATATGCCTCCACCTAGAAACCTGAAATAGTTAAGGAGCCTTCAAGGAAAGCTACAATCCATCTATCACAGCTTGCAAATAAATGTCAGTAGTTCACTCACCTTCTAAAGAAATAAACCACCTTCAAATGGAATCAACAATTTTAGTTGGGTTTTGATACGATCAAAGAATAATTGGCCCACCCACCAATCTTGATGCCACCTATCCCTAGGAAACCCCTCTTGCTATACATCTCTTCCACTTCAATTGCATTGGGGGCATTGTTGGCACAACATGACGAATCCTCAAAAGAGTGAGCAATATATTACATTAGCTGAACACTGGTCTATTATGAACTTAACTATTCACCAATGGAGAAAGCATTTATTGCCATGGTCTTCAGTACAAAAAAATTATGTCATTATATGCTTAGCCATTCGGTAAAGATGATATCAAAAGTTGACCCCCTCAAGTACTTGTTATCTAAGACAGCCCTAACTGGCCGAATGGCTAAATGGATCATGCTTCTAAGTGAATTTGATATAGAATATGTGGACATAAAAGCAATCAAAGGGTAGGTAATAGTAGATTAGTTGGCAGAAGCTCCATTAGTAGATGCCTATCCCATAGAAGCCGAATTTCCAGATGAAGGAGTCTTTCCAGTATCAAAAACTACCACATGGACCTTGTACTTTGATGGATCACACACTAATAATGGATCAAGGCTAGGAGTCTTGATTATCACCCCCGAAGGCGATTATATACCAAAATCATTCAAATTGGCTTTTCCCTGCACCAACAACATCGTTGAATATGAAGGCCTTCTCATGGGCCTTAGAATCACAATTCAATGGCACATGACTCATCTACAAGTTTTTGGTGACTCCCAGTTAGTTATAAAATAGGTCAATGATGAGTTTCTAACAAAAGATGACAATTTGTTGCCTTAAAAATGCATGGTGGATGACCTCAAAAATATTTCACCTTCATCCACTTTGAGCAGATCCCAAGACTCCAAAATAAAGCAGCAGACGCTATGGCTACCATTAGTTCTCTCCTTGACATGCCAAAAGACCACACTAATTGTCAGTTCCTAGTCGAGCAACTCCTTATCCTAGCATATGATATCCCTGAGAATGACATGGTGTGTGATATTGTAGGTCCTGAATCCCCTTGGTACCATGAAATTTACACCTACATTCATGACAACACCCTCCCGTCAGATCTCACAAGAAACCAACGGAAATCATTTATCCAACGCATTGCCTGCTACACCATCATCAGTGATACACTTTATCGACATGGGTATGATGGAACTCTCCTCCATTCTTTAGATGAAACTGAAGCCCGCACAACATTAATAGAAGTGCATAGCAATATTTGTGGGGCCCATTCTAATGGTATGACCTTAGCCAAAAGGATTCTAAGAGTAGGGTATTATTGGCCTACAATGGAACATGATGCTTGTGAATTTTTCAAAAGGTGTCTTCCATGTCAACAACATACAGATTTTATTCACACCCTGACACAAGAGTTGCAACCTATCATGACACCTTGGTCATTCTCACAATGGGGTTTTGACTTGGTTGGAAAGATCTACCCTCCATCCTCTAATGGTCACACCTTTATCATCATAGCCATTGAATACTTCACCAAGTGGGTAGAAGCCATACCACTCACTCAAATCACTGGTGTTCAGATCTCTAAATTCATCCTCTACCATATCCTCTGTAGGTATGGTATCCCCTCCGTCATCATCACCGATAACAAAAAATCCATTCAAGAATAATTGCATGAAGTCCCTATGTGAAACATATCATATCCAACATCGTTGGTCCACCCCTATTGCCCCCAAGGTAATGGACAAGTAGAGGCAACAAAAAAAACATTGATCAAAATCATCAAGAAGATGGTCAATAGCATTGGCTAAGATTGGCACCTCCATATCCATCTTGCTCTTTGGGCCTAATGTATGTCCATCCGCACCCCCATTGGTGCTACTCCATACTCCCTTGTCTATGGAACTGAAGCCATTTGACAATCGAAGTCCAAATCCCTTCACTCTAAATATCACTCAAGAATCTCATCACTGACGAAGACACCCGAGTGGCACGGCTAGTACAATTGGAATTGCTAGATGAAAAATGGGTCAAGGCATATAACCATCTGCAAGCCTATCAACACCGATTCAAAAGGAGCTACAATAAGAAAGTCCGCCCTCACCAATTCAATGTTGGTGACTTGGTCCTTAAAGAGAATCAGTGGAATCAGCAAGATCGAGAGAAAAATGGTAAGTTTGAAGAAAATTGGTTGGGCCCTTATGTCATCACCACAAAGTATGGTTATGGCGCCTACAGGCTATCTACCCCTGAAGGGGAGCCCTTGGAAGAACCCATCAACATGATGAACCTGAAGAAATTCTATACTTAGGTCAGTTGGGGGTATCCTTCCTGGTCAAATCTCAAAAAATACAAAAAAATCCAAAAATCCAAAAAAATAGTAAAAATAAATAATTCATCCTATGGTGAAAACCACCCCTGTGTGGCACCTTGGATACGTACGATTGGTGAAAACCTTGAAATAGGAACCTCGCGTATAGGGCTTAATCATTATCTATCTCGCGTCCTAGTCACTTTATGGCTTATCCGTCGGCTCCTCAATCCCCATATCCTCCCATCCACTTGCATCACCTCGTCACTTGGTATATTTCTGGTTGAGCATTGGACGACTGTCATCCGCTATTCGACATCCTAAGCTTGTTATCCTAATCTAAGCTTGTGTCATCTCATTGTGTCCATCTCCATCTAGGTCTCACCATGGTCTTTTCTTGAACTACGATGCCTATGCGCTTGCATGTAGGCAAGGCTAATCTTTTGATCGACCCCTGAGGCATTTTTTCCTTCATCGTTCATCCTCATGGTCCACTTTTTGATCTTATCCATCCTCGATCTTTCATCCTTTCCGAACTACGTTGCCCCTATGCTTTCATGTAGGCAAGGTTGATCTTTTGATCTGCCCTCGAGGCTTATGTTTGTCTTGGTCATCCATCAATTTCCATCAGTCCACTTTCCACTCTTTTACCATGGTCTTTTCCTGAACTATGATGGCTCTGCACTTTCACGTAGGCAAAGCTGATCTTTGATCAACCCTCGAGCCCCTAGGTCTTTAGGTTGTGTCTTGTCCTCTTATTTTCTTGTTGTCAAGTATGTCCCTATCATCATTGATTCTTCAAAAACAAGATCTTCTTGTGTTAATAAATTTGCTTAATGGCAATTATCCTGTGTCATCTAGGTCACTTTAGTTTAGTATCCATCATCGGTCTTAACAGGATGCATCCTTCCTAATAGAACACATCAACCCCATCCATCCTTGGGATCTTATGGAAAAGGACGCTTGCAATTGATCATGATCTTTTGGTACTTTTTGATTTTGTTTATTATTTGAGCTCCCTCTCTTAACTAGTCAAGATCACCATGATCCATCATATTATGGTGTGTTTTTCCTAGTCAACGCAGGGGCATCTCTTGACTATTTTATTGTTGTTGTCTATTGGGATGTTCCACGTGGTACCCACCGGGATTGTTTCTATATCCTGCGTTATGTGGGGGCATCCCTTTGTGCTTGTGGTTATTCCAATACCTGGCCCGACCAAATTCATCGCGACTTTGGGGTATTCGGATAACCTTCTTGTTTGTTGTGTTTGTTTTATGCATTAGACACTAATCCATCTTGGTTTACATACCCTGATGTCTGATGTCTTATGCTATAGAAAAAATTAGTGTTGTAAAGGATGGAAAATTTCATTCATCTTGCATTTCATCTCATTACATATCCCCCCTTCATCCATCCTTGCTCCTACATCTATGACTCCTGATTTTGGTTGTGCAAACTTTCGTTCCTTCTTACTCACTTTTCTTCTCAGGATCCTTATGGTTCTTGATAGGTACCATGCCCCACACACCCTATGCCTATCACCTACCCATTGATACTTATGTCTACATTATATTTAGTGTGTCAGTTCATCATTTATCCATATTGCACCAATTCATTTACGTTCATCATTTATCCATATTGCATCAATTCATTTAGGTTCATTATTTATCCATATTGCATCAATTCATTTATGTTCATCATTTATCCATATTGCATCAATTCATTTAGGTTCATCATTTATCCATATTGCATCAATTCATTTAAATTCATCATTTATCCATATTGCATCAATTCATTTAGGTTCATTTATCCATTTGCATCAATTCATTTAGGTTCATTTATCCCTGTTGCATCAATTCATTTAGGTTCATATTGCATCAATTCATTAGGTTCATTTATCCATGATTGCATCAATTCATCAGGTTCATTCATCCATACATTTCCATATATTTTCATACCCACCTATGCATCATTGTTAGGCCCGTATTAATTACATCATATACACAATTGGATTACCATTCATAAATCATTAACATCATCCATAATCACATCATCCAAACATGCATAAATAAATCATTAACATCATGAATTGTCACAACATCCATATCAACACAACTCATCATATACATGTGCATAACATACATCATCTATCATAGAAACATCAATATAAAACCATATGCATAACATAAATCATCCATCAAAAAAATGTTCAACAAAATGTCAATGGGGACCATCACATATCATCATCAAAATAATACAATGATCATATCCAAAATATATTCACATCATAACCACCTCCATATCATCCTCAAATAAGAAGCATAATATAAGAATATGTGCTACACCTCCATCCTGTACCTTTCAAAGCACCTGTATCCTGTCACATGTCCTCTGCCTACCCTAAGCTACCCAAACCTGACCTCTGAGGAGACTCAGGCACTGGTCCCTTGTATGTCGGAGTCCCCTGTGACTCACGAGCCCGAGTCCCAAATTGAGGAGTCGGCTGAAAATAACTATACCCTATGGTTTGTGTCCCTAAAGATTGGGACTGTATCGACATCTGTGGTACCTGCCTAACATACCACATTGTACGCTGCTTCAGATCTAGTATTTCCTGTTCATATGCACATCTCCAATAGCTCGCCTCATGCATATACTCATCCCTCTACCTAGACTAGAACCTAGCAGCATTCTGCTCATGCCTATATCTATCCTACTCTCTACTGATGGCTCATTGCTCTTGCTCCCATACCTCCTGCACCGCTGTCAGCAGTCGTACCTTCTCTATGGTCCTCTCCCTCTCTACTTGTATAGTCTATAGCTTTTCCTACAAACCCTGTATGACTAACTTCGTACCATCACCCTGCACTCTCTTTGAATGTCTTTGAACTATATCCCTCTTTGCACTCTCTGCCCGCGCCACTGCAGCATCTCTCTAGAACTGTAGAATCTGGACCTATCTCCAAGCATCATCCCTCTCCCCCTATATCACCTACACCTATCCCTGTGCACTATCTCACTCCTCCTGGAGGGCCTATACACCACCATATGCAGTATCTCTCTCTCTCCATACTGTCTCTAACTCAACCTCCCCTACCTCGGCCCTCACTCTCATCTCCTCTAAGGATACCTCTATAGTAGATACCCTTTCCTGCAGATCTATCCTCTCCCCCAACACTCCTACCACCTATACTCTCAGTGTATCCATCTCCCTCTTGTCTCACTAAAAATGCCCCACTGGGACATGCTCTCCTCCCCCTACTGGCTCTGGCTGACCCCAAATTTGTTCTACTATTATCGCTGCCTCTAACCTGTCTTGATCCCAAGTCACCCGACCCAGCTCACCCTGTACTCTCTCCATCTCTGCTCACATCTCCTCCATCCCTCTCTTAGCCTCTCATATATATGTCATCAGCCGAGACACAACAACATAAAACTCCATTTGCACGCATCTCCTGCACCTCTGCCTCTGCCCTCCTCAACTCCTCCTCCAACACCCGTAGCCTCACCTGGGACTCTCTCAGTAAAATCATTGGATCCTCAACTACAGCCGTCAGTACTACTGCTAAAGGCTCCACCACCTGCACATCCACATCCATAGCCTCCCTCTCTATCTCCTCCTGAACCTGCTCCACCTGGCTCGTAAACCAAATCCTCCTCAATTTTCTTCTCCTCCCCACCCTCACCAGTCTCCTTGGCTGCCCTCCAGTTCACCTCTCTCCCTCTGAATCCCCTCCATCCTCACCCATCCCTTCAATATGGGACTCCTGCTTCGCTCGAATCTCTGGTTGGACCCTCCTCTATCATCTACACTCGGTCATCCTCCCGGGACGTCCTTTGATATATGTCACCCCCTCTACTCCCTCCTACGGATATATGGCCCTTGCCTCCTCCTGCTCGGCTCTCACTTGCACTCGCCTCCACCGTACTCTACCACTGACCCATGTTTGTCCAGTAACCCTCCCCTCCACCACCCCTAGCATCTCCACCTCTGGCTCACTCCCTAGTCTCGCCACATCTTTCTCTGGCCCTCTCCCATCACCTATCCCTCATGCCTCCATCTCCTCCCCCACATCTCTCCTAGCCCTCCTTCGATGTTTCCTCCTCCTCCTCCTCTTTGGTTAACCTCCAAACCCACCCTCATCCGCCCCACCACTCTGATGCCCCGCACCCTGCTGCCTCTCCGCCTCCTCCTATCTCCTCTGGTCCTATACCCCTCCTCCTGTCGCCTCTCCTCCCGTCCCCCCTACTCTTGCTCATCCTCTAGCCCCCGCCCCCACTCTGTGGCTCCTACAATCAGCTCCTCCGGTGTAATCCTCTCCCACTGGTGGTTGTGATACCACTGAGCATACTAATCTGTCACTCTGGCATCCTCTGGACCCATCCCCCTCCCTGGATAGGGCACCCCACCTGCCATTTCCCATGCCTCCATTGTTTCCCTCACTAACAGTCTTGCTCCCCATGACACCTCTCTGGTAAGCCGATGAAACATAGTCGACGCTACCGGAATATCCTGCATAAGTTCAAACTTCCTCTCCACTCTGTCTGGTTGATGCATCTCCACTATGTCTGGCTGACTTCCAATCAAGAGACATCTACATCTAAAGAAACCCTAATGTCCCTCCTCGACCCTCCATCCCCTAAATTGCCAATACATATATGGCTGCCATACTATGTCCTCCTCCCATAAATCATCAAACGCTCTCCTCCACTGATCCATCTCTCCTTGCGTCTCATACCATAGGACACACCCCCTAGCTCCCCTATACTCCCAAGCCACCAACTCTCTCTTATCCAGCTCTCCTCTCCTCACCACTATGGGTCTCATCACCATAATATGCTCCCAATCCCACACCTATAATAGTGTCCTCTACGTCACGCTCTGCATCCCCCAATAGCATATCACATGCATGTCTCGATATAACTATTCCAACACACATGACCCCCACAAGAACTGTCCCTCCCGCCACTCGAAAATATGTCGAATCACCTCCATATACTATAAGCTGCAGAATTGCCTACTTCGGTCCAGCAATAGTATCCCACTAATCAAACAACATAAATATAGTGGTAATGCTAGCAACCCCAAGGCTAAGCATCTGTCTACATCTAACTGACCCCTCTATATCGGAAAATCATCCCACCCAAATAACACCAGGATGGTCTCATCCAACAATGCTCCTCTGGACACCACCTCGCTCACTAACCGCCCCCTATGGGAAGCCTTAGAATCCGCCATACATACTCTAGTGTCACCGTCATCTCCCCTATAGGAAGATGGAAGGTTGATGTCGCTGAACTCCATCTCTTTATCAATGCTATCAGAATTGCCCGATGTGCTCTCATCATCGGAAACTGCACTAAGTGCACTAACCCTGCCTACTCCAATGCTGTGTGGTCTGCCCCAGTCATGGCCTTTATGCTCGTCGCTAGTGCCTCCAGCCTCCACTCATGTGTCCATAATCGACCAATACTCTGCAATCATAACACTCACCTTGTTAAATCTCTTCTTTTTGGCCCCGAGAATTTCATCTTTCTTGCCTCTGGATCTTTATCTCCTCTCTCTTCTCTCTCTTCTCTCTCTTCTCGCCCCTCCACACCCTACTCTCACCCTCCTTTCACCCCCCACCCCTCTCCCTCAAGCTGGGGCAAATCCACCCCCGGCCATAGGGCAAGCTCGCCCCTGGCCACGGGGCAGACTCACCCCCGGCCGCGGAGTAGACCCACCCTGACCTGGGGTAGACCCGCCCCGAGTTGGGGCAGTTCCACCCACACCCGAGTAGCGACGTTGCCGCTGGCCTCAAGGTGGTGCCCCATGCCGAGCGGCAATGCACTCCGTGCGCCTGGGAAAACTCGCCCTTAGTGGCAGACCAACGCGCCCCACTCCAGGGCGGACCCACCCATCGTGAGGCGGATTCGCCCTATGTTGGGGCGGACCCACCCTCCCGCAAAAGGGCATATTCACCCCTCTGCGGGCAAATCGACTATTTTTTTTATTTTTTCTCTCCCCCCCGGTTTTTCAATCCATTTTTTCCTATTTCTCCCATCTACCCATTTTTCTTCTCTAACCCAAACACAAAACCCATTTCTTACATTTTACAATAAAAAATCTAAAATGCATTAAAATTACCAAAATAATGCATAGTGTTTTGTCGCTAACCTGGTGGGGCCCACCCTGCTAACTACAGAATCGTCGAACCTCATCCGCCTAGCGGATGATCTCGATGTTGTAATCCTACGGCATCCTCGCTCCTCACCTGCTTCCTCTCCTCTCCTCTTCTCTCAACTACTACAGTGCAAATGAGGTGAGGTAACTTCTCAAATTACCTTATACTCTTTTTCCCACCCTTTTTAAGGGGTATTTTTTACCTCTTATTTACCTTTTTTTTTTCCTCCGACTAATCCCTTCCCTTCCCAAGGCTGCCATTTGCAAATCGTTTGTCCGATTGACTTCGTTCAAAAGGAAAACTTGCCCAATTTTTTGTGCTTTTTCCAACCATACCATCCATCGCTTCCTATCGAGATGTCACCCAAGACCCCTCTTTTTCCCTTGTCATCCTCTTGAGGGGGCATACCCTTCCCATTTCTCTATTTTCCCTGCCATAGTCATTCCCTTGATTGGGGCATCTTCATCCATTCCCTCGCTAATTGGACAGCTCGGGTCCTCCTCCCCATGCTGAGGCATCATTTTCCGATTACTTCCTCTATCAAGTCATCCACATTTTCTTTTTCTTCAAAACACTATTACCCTAACAATACTTTGAAGAGTGGAAAAATTTAGACTTCTAGATTTGATCACTTCCACACGATCAAAATCGCCCACTCTATTCATCTATTTCATTAATAGTGATTAAATAATTTATTTAATCATTATTTCATTTTTTGCCTAAGGTTCCTAAAGTATGTAATTGAATAATTAAATACTTTACCTTACACCTTTTCTTCTCTAAATTAAATAAATAGAACAATTTATTTAATTTAGTCATTTGACCTATTTGGATTAAAACCAATTTTTAATCCCTATTTTTCTCTCTCCTTGTCACATTCTCCATAATCCTCTTTTAATATGGATTAAATTAATTAATCCATGATTGGGATGTGCACCACTTAATCAAGATTAGTGTCACATCCTCCATAATCTCCCACTTTCCTCTAATCTCTCATTAATTATCCTAATCTTGTGTTGTCACAACCTTAATCAAGGTCATTAGCCACATTTAGCATACCTCTTTTAGTCAACCTTTCCACTTGCCTTTCTTGACGTTGACTCTCTTTTCCATGTGAATTTTTAATTCACATTTATTCACCCAAAACTCCTCTCTTCCCCATGTGAATTTTTAATTCACATTTTATCCTTCCAAGGTTTACCCTATCCCCATGCAAGTTCTCGAAGACTTGACTTGTCATTTTACATGTGCCAAGGACTTCTAGAACTTTTGACTTGTCACATCACTCACATGTGGAAAATCCCCATCTCTTTGGAAACCTTCTCTTATCCATTAGACTCTCTCAAGTATGTGAATTTTTAATTCACATTTATTTCTCCAGCCACTTTCCCATTTCCTATGGAGATTTTTGAAAAATTCCAAAATTCCTCAAATATCTTTTTCATTCTCATTTGGGGACAAGAAGTTCTTTTTTGAGGAAATCTTCTCATCTCCTAAAGTACCTACAAGGTATTTGTCCTTCATCCACATCATGTACCTCTCTTCCACCTCATTTCCACATCATCCCACCCTAGGCCATCTCACATTCCACATGTCAATATGTGAGGGCTTGTGAGTCCTTAACTCACCATAGCCCTCCATCTTAACCTTGGTGGTTTAATCTCAACTATTGAATTCTCTAGAGAATTCAAATTTTTCTATAGATACCCCTTTATCTCATTTGATCAATCAATATTTTGCTATCAAAACTCTTTCAAAATCTCCATTTGACCTTATCTTTCCCTTACCATAGTATTTTGAGTTCACCATTACCATGTCTTCACTCATCTTGCATATCACTTTGCATATTTGATTTAGCTTGCCATCCAAAGAGCACACAAAACATCCAAAAATCAAGGGCCAACTAAGGAATAAGCAGCACAAAAGAGGTATAATCACTTATCAATTGGTTATCTTAATTCTTTGCAATTTCTCCCTTTAGGCTAATCTTGAGGTCTACTCTTTATGTTATTTCTTTTATTGCATTAATAGTTTGTTTAGCATCTCATAATAGGACTTAATATTTTAGGGATCACAATATCCAATACAAAATATGTACAAAAATGCCATATAGGCATACAAAAAAGGGCTCTAGAATCATAAGTCATCACTCTCCATCCCCTCAAAATAAACTCTTGCATTTTACTTATCGATCGGATGGTGATACATCTGTCACTCATTTATGTTGTGGTCAAGGAGTTCTCCTAGTGCTCCTGTTAGGGTTTAGTTGTTGGTCGAGTCTTATCCATTACAATAAGAAGTAAAGACATTAATATATATAAATCACATCAAAAAAATGATATATTTAACAAAATAATCACATACCACCATCTAATGATCACTCTCCATGAGGGAAATATTCAAATGCCCATGTTGAGGCATGTTGAAGCCCTATATAAACCATCCAAATAGAAATTAAACTATGAATATATAATGATTTTATTTTTTACTAACTAACATCTATAACAACGAATGTAAATTGAAATTTAGTAATTTGCCTCATACCTCCCTTGTCAGAGCCATCAAGGATTCTATAGCAGATGAAACACTAATCTCCATTGCCCTCTAAACATTCAGAGGTGTTTTCGCTTGCAACAACTGAAAATAAAACAACAAATTATTCAATCACGAAAACTATAATAGCGATCCATGTCATGACTTATAATGTATGAGATAATGAACAAAATTTTGAGTACTTATTAAACTATATTTTTTTGACTATCATGCTTACTATTTTCCCTATCCATATCTTGTTCGAAAGCATGTGTTTTTAGGATTTTACCCATAGCAACAAGTTGGTGAAACATTTGATAAAATGCTTTCGTAGACATGTACGATAATTATAGTGGCATAGAGAAGGCAGTGAACTATTTGAAAACATACCTCAAAGAAATTGGGTCTCATGGTGATGGAATTCCATTACAAACAAATGCACGTCATGGCATTCGATCACCATAAGATCGCATTTCTTTCAAGAATTTTTTCAAATAGTTCATTTTCTTCTTATGGTATTATTGCTTACTATTATGCTTTGATAGAAATTTTTCCAACCATCCATAGTTTGTTTGAAAGCACCTATTTTATACTTTTAGCCATAGTAGCAAGGAAGTGAGTAGTTTGATCAAATGCTTTGATACACGTGTATGGAAAATGTGGTATCATAGAAAAGGTGGTGAGATCTTTGAAGAAATTCCTCGAAGAAATGTGGTATCATGGTGATGGAATGGCATTCCATCACCATGAGACCAAATTTCTTCGAGGCATTTTTTCAAACTACTAACTACCTTGTCTATGCTATTGCCTACTATTATGCTTTGATAAATTTTCTCCAAGCATCCATAGTTTGTTGGAAAGTACCTTTTTAAAGCTTTTATCCATAGCAGTGAGGAAATGAACTGTTTGAAAAAATGCTTTGGTAGACATGTATGGAAAATGTGGTAGCATAGAAAAGGCGGTGAGCTGTTTGAAAAAGTGCCTCAAAGAAATTGGGTCTCATGGTGATGGACATCACCATCAGATTGCATTTCTTTGAGTCATTTTTTTCAAACAACTCATTTCCTTGTCTATGCTATTGCTTACTATTATTCTTTCATATATTCCTTCCAACCATCCATAGCATGGACAAGGCAGTGAACTCTTTGAAAATATGCCTCAAAAAAAAGTGGTCTCATGGAAAGCCATGAAAAAAAAATGCAATTGGAAGCTTCTCCTACTTATTACTTATGCTATGTGAAGTAATTGCATCATTGCTTATGTTGACTTTCTAAACAACTATATTGTAGTTGAAATTTTTTCATCTATCAACATCTAGTTATTAGTTATGGAATGTGAAGTAATGCTTCGAGTTTGAAATATTTCCAATGCAACATAATCAATGATATGAATATAAACTACATAAATCTATTAAGTACAATTCATTAGTTAAACTCTTTATTCTATTACCTACGTGTAGGTTTGTGTAAATCTACTGGCATTGGGAGGTGTTCCCATGAAACCTTCAATATTAGCTTATTCAACATCCAAAATCACATATTATAATACCATTCATAAAACAATGCTATTAACAAGTAATAAATTTATAATTGTTTAATAGTTACATACATCAATGGTAGGTGCAGTGGAGAAATAAGTAGGTGTAGGGCTGGTGTATCTAGTATCAACATGGTGACCCTGCAATTTTATTAAAATCATAAGTCTAAATTAGTTAATCTTGCATTTCAAAATTGAAATTTAATAAATTCAATTCAATGAACATGCTAACTTTTACCTGAGTATCAATTCCATAGGCCTCATGCAAAATTCCATCTGCCCTTTCCATCTCCATAGTTGTAGACAAATCCCACATAGCAGCCTCCTGAGTGTCGATAGGGTCATATGAACAAGTCACCCCGCAAGATTGACACAAATGGGATTGAAGCCCACCACTTGAAGACTCCCCTAGATGGCGTTGTAGAATAGGGATGACATGCTAGATGACACTCTGGTTCAAAGAGTTGATGGCTTGCAAAGTCTCTATGTTGGCACTCTCCTTCAGGACAGAAGGGATAACAATATGCTCATGAGGTGGCCTAGTGATAGGTCATCTCCCTTGCAGCGTAGGATCTGTCTGTGCATCGGGTCTATCTTGTGCCGACCCCCCACCTCTCCCCTGGAAGTCCATCATATCAAAATATTTTGGGATTTTGTTCGAGATGAACTCACAATATAGTTTCCTAAGGAAATACTATGGGACTTGACAATTGTTGCATGGTGGGTAATCAAAAACCACGTACCCCTATCCCAAAAAAAGTTCCTAATCTATTGGTGGTGGCACCAATGAATAGGAAACCTCTTCGCATTGAGACTAAGATTTTCATTTGTGTGTGGGTCAGTGAATAATGAGCACAAATCACCTTTTGTAATTTTTAAATCTTTTACTGATTTATATGATAATTTATCTTTGTAATAAGCCCTAGTCGCCTGCCTCCTATCTTGCCAACCAGTTAATTGTTTATTGATTGAATCTACATGTTTTAACATTTCTTTCAGTGAAGTTTCCAAGGTCATTCTTTTTGCGGTTGAACCATTTGGATCGTTCAACCTCTTGATTAAATCCTCAAGTTGTTTTTTATTGTTCTCTATTTCACTCATTAAGTTTTGTTGAGTGCCAGGAGGATGTTGAGGGATTGGTCGAGGAGATTGAGGTTGTGGTTGATTAACTTGAAGATTTTTTGTTGTTCTTCTTGTTGTGTTTGTTGAGGATTTTGTTCCTCTTGTTGTTTCTATGCTTGTTCAAGATTTTGAGAAGGGTTTGCAGGTTGATTAACATCTCCTACAAATCCAAAAAATAAATATCAAAAACAACCTCAAACTAGCAAATTCAAAACAAAAAATAAACAATCCTTACCTCTCAAACCTCCCCATCAACGTGGTGGCATCCTAGTGAGGAAACAACAACTGTTGATGAAGAATTTTTTAAAATACCTCCTCCTAGAATGCGAGCACGGAATATTGGGGTTTTGGCTATGGGAAAGAACAAAAACATAGTCACGAGCAACAATGAATCCATTTTTTTTTTTTAATAGGTCATAATGCAAGCACGTTATAACACACTCACATTATGGGCTCATTGTGCCTGAGCCTCAAGCTCGGCACACCAATCCATAATGTGAGCATGTTATAATGCACTCGCGTTATGATCTTTCAAAACATTTTTAAAAAGTTGGCCACAAATTGGCTACCCATCTTTGTGCACCCACCCCACATGTCACAATATTATCTAATCCTTCCTCTCACCTTGCCTTTATAAGCAAGGCCTCTCATGTACATATGTATATTCAATCTTGTAATATTGCATCCATTTTGATAGCACGTTATTCTTGCCATTCTCTCTTATGGAAGATATTTTGGTCTAGCAATTGTTCTTGGGGGTGTTGAGGAGTCACCATTCACTCCTACAGATTCTACCCTTGACTCAAGGTTTCCTAGCAACAACAAAAACAATAGTTTTTTCATGGCACGAGTTACATATGCACTTGGCTAACCTCTCCACCACACATTGGACCAAGTCAACATTAACGTTCAATGTTTATCATCTCTCTTATGAGAATCTAGTGTAGTGAATAGTTAGTTTTTAATTATTAACCTAGATGATTAACAATCTCAATAAACCATCTATTAACTATTAGTTGTTTACATGAACTGCTAAACTTGTTTTTATTTTACAAAGGGAGGGTCTTATTTTTTCATAACTAGAAAATGGAGAGGTATTTTTTTAAGAAAATTGTAGTTGACGAGAAGCTTATTGAGTCACAAACATAGTGCTGCCACTCATTTATCAAAATTTCTTTTAAAATATTTTTTGTTAATTTTGAAAATTAGTGTTTATTGTTAATTTTTTAATGGTGCATAATGGGTCCAAAAATTGATCTGTTAAATCTACATAATTTCCCCACATGGAAAGTAAAATTACAATAAATTGTTCAATCTAAGGGCTTATGAAAAATGTTAAATAGATGAAAAAACGCAATTTACAAGTGACTTTGAATAGTTTACTTATCAGAACAAGTTAGATGAGGTAGTGGACATAATTGGTCTGCATGTTTCTAAAAACTCACAATTTCATATTACTAATTGTACAAGTCCTAAGAAAATATGGGACAATTTTAATGATTTATTTGGTACAGCTAATGAATTCAAAATACTTCAATTTGATGTTGAATTAACAATATTGTCTCTTAATGCATTTTATTCTATTAAATATTTCCTTGTCAATTTTAAGTCTCTACTTTCTCGACTTAAGGGTTATGATAAAAAAATAAACAAAGAGTGTGTCTCCTTGTTTTTTTAAAAGCTCAAATCCCCTTATCAATTATTTTCTTCTACAATTTACTTTACCATGGATGCTCTTGGAACAACATTTTAAATGCTTACTTTTGAATAGTTTTGTGATAGATTCACATGAAAATAATCTAAGTTAATCTCCATGGATGCTATCACCTCTTCAAAAATTCAAGCACTAGTTGTCCAATCATCTATGAGGAAAGGTAAGAAGTATTAAAACAAACCTAAGGCAGAATCAACTTTGGGAAATAAGTAATCATCTAATAAGAAAAAAATCATAACACAAGACACATCCTCTTCATAGTTAGCAAAGCATAATTCCAAGTCAAAGAAGAAAATAAAATGATCATGTAATTTTTATGGATTAAAAATCATGACATCAAGTCTTTTAATCAAAGGATTACAACTTTGAAAGAGACCATGAAGAAACACAATACTATAGCTCACAAACCTAGCAAGGGACATGTACTTATAGCTATAAGTTTGGATCCATCCATATATAATTGGATCACTGACTCATGAGCCACACATCACATGACTCACTCACATGATCTTCTTGAGTCTGTTTCTACTAGCACTACTTAGATTTTAATAGGAAACTCTTCATAGATTCTAGTTTGGGTTTAGGTAAAATATATTTGATAGAGGGTTGCATTCAAGATGTTCTCTATGTTCTTGAGATTTCAATTAATATTCTTTTGTTTTACAAAAAATTCATACCAGTGATGGGAAAATAGTTGATTTTTCACCACATGATGTAGTTGTTTGATAACTATAACTACGTCATCCTAAGATGATTGTTGATTTAGGTAGAGTAGATCATGAGTCTTGATTGTATAGGCTTCATGTTTTTGAGTCATCTTTTGGTGCATCACATATTTCCCATGCAAACTCTTTAAGAAGACTTTGGTATGATAGGTTTGGAAACCTGAATCAAAGGTATCTTTAAAATGAAATTACTAAGAATATGGTACTTGGACTTCCTAAGGATTCTTGCACATAGGGTGTTTTTTGGTTGTTTTTTTAGAAAAAAATCATCAAGAACTCTTTCCAAAAGGTAAGATCCATTATGCTACTACCTTATTTGAGTTGGTTCATAGTGAATATTGGGACTCAAATTTGTAGTACCTTTTTTGCTTGAGTCCCTTCATTTTCCATGTGTTATCTTGGTCATTTGTGATCCAATATTGATAGCTTATTTGAGAAAGTTTGAATGGGTAATATTTATTACTTTTTTACCTCTAGTTAATATATCATTCCCTTCCCCATTTCATGTATTAGTCAAATACCCCAATTGAAAAATAAAAATTTGGTTAATTTTGAGAGTTTTCTCTTTTGGCTCTAGTTGGGCCTTGAGCCCCAATACGAACCTAGAACCTTAGGTCTGAATTACTTGTTTCCTCTCTCTCACCTTCCAATTCCCTTTTGTGCTTTGGGACCTAACAAGAACTTGGAACCTAAGAGTTCCAGTTCCTTGGTTCCTCCTTGAGTGTGATCTTACTAAACCCACAACCTATGTTTCAAGTTCCAATTTCCTCCTAACACTTTTCTTATCCTCAATTCTAGTTAGGCCTCAATCCATGATAGGAAACTAGAACTTAGGTTCCAAGTTATCGTTCCCTCCCAGTGCTTGAATGCCTCACCCTTTTTAGTTCCAATTTTCTATCAGGCCTAACACCCATGTAGGTTCCAAGTTCTTCATTAGGCATGATGCTCATTGTTGCACTTCTTCTTTTTAGGTTCTTTCTCCTTGGTTCTACCAGGTACCTAGGACCTATGGGTACATTGATGGTTCCAAGTTCCTCTAGGGACCCACCACCCGAATAGAACTCAATCAATGTAAAGTTCTTTTTTAAAGTTTTTTTAATGTGTCAAAGTTCTAGATACCTTATTTGATTGACCAAGTACTCACCATTAATATAGGAGGTCACCCAACTACCAAAATTCAATGCTAGGCTCTTTCATTGACTTGAGGCACCCAATTTAGGTAGGATTCATTATCAACAATGGATTGGGATAATTTTGAGAAGGAGGTTTATTGTTAAATGGTCTTTAGATGCTACAAATTTGCATGGAAACAATTAACACCAAGTCTATTCCACTCTTTGGATCACAAATTTGTGGATACAAGGAGATCTAGCAAATGCAAGTAATTTATATGCTTGAGTATCTGTAGAGAAATAGGTGTATTTTTTGGATGCTTTGCAGTCATAGTTATTGGCTTTCTCTTTTCATATTTTATTTTTTATTTTTTTTATTTTTTTTAAACAAAAGTGACAAACCACTATAATTATATTAATATTAAAATATAGATATTGCAAAACCCTAGTTCAAGCGAGCATACCGGTAGGAAAGAACCAGGAAGAAAACTCTCGGTTATAGCTCAAATAAGTACATAAGATTCCTAATTATATTCCATGACTAACTCTTCCCTAATATCGACCTCTTTACATTGACAGATGATGTACCCCTTTTACATTTTATAAACGAAACCCTCCTAACATTTCCAAAATACAATCCCATCTCCATTTGAGTATCAAATCCCCTTAAGTAACCCTTTACCTTGTAAAAAGACAACCCCATTACATGACCAAAATACAAACCCTTTACAATCTGCCATTGACAAGACCAGCCACATGTCTCGCCAATCTAGCCACTTCAAGCCTTTAGAGATAAGCTACCGTTTGGAAAGACGTCTCAAGTGTCTCACCAATTTTTATCTTTTAGGAGGAAGCGTCCATGACTTTGACCCTGATCTGAATGAACTTGAGCATGCATTAGAATCCACACTGATTGAACTTGATCTTGCATTGGAACCCATTCAAACATTTGTGGCCTCAATACACCCATCATCATAGCTCCACCGATATGAAAAACCATTGGCATAGATCCCTTCTTTGGCATAGTATTTCCACGTTCTTCCAACTTGCTAAGTTACACCAATATGACCCTCATCGGGATAGCACCACTGATACAAAGCTCATCGGGATAACTTCCTTCATCAGAAAAAAAAATAGAGATCATTTTGATAGTCTAAGTCACACCGATAGAACACTCATCGACATAACTACAATTAGGTTACATCGAACTGATCAATAAGATTGATATGGAAATTGAACTCTCTATTGGTGTAACATCTTTGGGTTACACCGACGTTCAATATCCATAAAAAAAACCACCAAAATCAGTATAATATTCTCAGGTCCAATTGAAGGCCAATGTTACCCCGATGCCACTAACATCACTAAGACTCTCCCCAACGGAGCTTCTTGGCCAGACTTCTTGCATCGACATGAGTTAGAAAACTCACATCAATAATTCAGGTCACACTAACAGATGTCATCGACAAGAGCGACAACATGTCTCACTGAACATCTTCAAGTTACACCAACATTCAATAGCCATCGAAAAAACCACCAAAATCGGTATAACATTCTCAGGTCCAACCGAAGGCCAATGTTACCCCAATGCCACTGAGATCAGTAAGACTCTCCTCGATGGAACTTCTCAGCCAGACTTCTAGCTTTGACATGAGTTAGAAAACTCACATTGATAATTCAGGTTACATCGACAACTGTCGTCGGTAAGACTAACCATATGTCTCACCGATCTGACCACTTCAAGACTTTAGAGATAAAATGTCGGTCAGAAAGACATCTCAGGTGTCTCACCAATTTTTTTCTTTTAGGAGGTTCAGGTCATAATATTGAGGCACATGTTTCCAAAAAACGCCCACTTGATGAAGAACTTATGTCACCTCCAGAGCATTCAGGAACTACTATGATTCTTGGGTCTAAGGCCCTTTGAACTAGCAACAAGGTGACTAACTATAATGAACTTATGTGATCAAATTGGTATATTTCCAACATCATCAGGTGGTATAGAATATACTTATTAATAATCCACCCTATCCTCATAGATTGCCTAGTCATCATACCACTGTTGACACACCAGCCCTACACTTATACTGCCTTGCTTACCCTTCTGAGTCACCCTTACTTAACTTCCCCTCATGACTGAACAAAACTTGTTTTACTCTACAACCTCACATGCCTCCTATCTTATCAACCTCAACAATTGTGGATATGGGATAAACTGATCCAATTTATTATCAATCTTCAATTCAATTGAATCACAACCCAAATTTTCCAAATAATCCGCTAACTTATTCCATTCTCTATACATGTGGGTAATTACAAAACTTTCAATTTTGTCCAATAATCTCCAGACATTTTGTAAGACATACTTCAGCTCTCTATTATGAATATTTCTTCTTTTACATGCATTGACAATTATTGTTGAATCTCCTTTAATATGAATCCTAGAAATTCCTCTCCTTAAAGCCTCCTCAAGACCCAACAAAATTTCTTTAGCTTATGCTATATTATTTGTCCCCCAAGAGAGATGAGAAGAAACAAGCACAATAACAAACCCACAGTTATCCCTTAGGCATACACCAGCCCCTTACAAACTTGGATTTCCCCTAGAAGCACCATCAAAGTTCAATTTAATGAAATCATCTTGCAGGGGGTTCCATTTCACCGATGCTCTATCTACTTTTTTCTTATTGGATTTGTGTAGGCTTCCTGAAAATGGAAGCACAATGTTTTTCCACCCCTTCAAGATGAAAGCATCCCAACTATTAAACCCAAATCCTACACTGTTGTGTCTCATAACATAAGCATTCACCACTTCTGAAATTTCCTTTTCAATATTCATAGTTACCACCTACTCTAATGAAGTTGTTTTCCTACAGATGCAGAGATTTATTTTCCATCATATTTTCCACACCACCATGGATGGAATAACCCACCAAATGCAAGAAAAAAATGCAGATTTATACAAGATGGGACAACTTTGAAAGAGGTCCCACAATGTCTTTGGTAACGGAAAAGCTAAGTCCAATTTATTCTTGACAAATTCCCAACATTCCTGAGCAAAGGAACATCGTAAAAATAAATGATCTACCATTTCCAACTTAGAATGATACAAATGACACTTGAATGGCTCTGCAATTTTCATTTGAGTCAACCTTTTGCTCATTAGGATTCTTTTCCTTAGGGCAAGCCATGAGAAACTACCCACTTTAGGTAAAGTCTTATCATTCCAACAAAAGGAGAATTCTCTTTTAGGCACACTATTGTCTTTTATTTGCACTAAGGCTTTATAAACCAACTTCATAGAATAAGAACCATTTTTTGTTGGTGCCCAGACTACTTTTTCCACATTTCCCGTAAAAAATACAACTCTATCTTTTAGAATATCAAATAAAGGTTGAAATTGTTGATTAGACAACACAATAGAGGTTGTATTATCCTTCCATTGGACTCTCCCTATGAGATCATCCACACCCTGAACATAACTGGAAAGATAAACACCCCAAGCATCAATTAAAATCTGCCTTACCTCTTGCAATTCTAGCACATTTTTCAAAGGAGGGTATCCATTCCACGAGTCAGCCCAAAAGTTCATCGACTGTCCATTGTGAACTTCCCAAGTAACATAATCAGTAATTACATTCCTACATGAAATGAGAAAATTTCACATTGTTTAACCCCATGGAGGATTCAGCACTGTAAGAATCCTTGAAGAGCATGGTGAATCCAGGTATTTCACCTACATGATCTTACACCATCTAGCCTTGGGCTTAACAAATAACTGCCAAACCAACTTTGCCCCAAATGCTTTATTACAGATAGACAAATTTTGAATACTTGCCCCCCATGTGATTTTTATTTTGCCATAGAATCTAGTGAAATGAGAGGGATTTTCTTTCGATCATCCATGTTACCTTTCCAAATGAAAGACCTAATTATTTTTTCTATCTCCAGAATGACAGCTTGAGGTGCCTTTAAAACAACCAAGAAATAATTAGGAATAGAAGCTAGGATTGTTTTGACAAGGAGAATTCTACCTGATAAAGCAAGTCATCTAGCTTTCCACATAAGGATAACCGATTTCAATCTTTCAATTACCTTATTATAGTATGTAGCTCTTGACAAACCCATAAAAAATGATATTCCCAGATATTTACAAGGTAGATTAGTAGGTTGAAATCCTAGAACTTTTATAATCTTCTGAGATACCTTCTCCTCCATGTTGAAAACATATATTTTTTATTTTTCCTCATTAACCTTCTGCCCAGAAGCTGATGTGTATTTGTCAAGAACCTTTTTAAAAAAAGTGGCAGCAGGGAGAGTAGCAAGACTAAAAATTAAAGTGTCATCAGCAAATAAAGAATGTGTTTCTGTGATACCAGTAGAAGGAATAGTTATTCCTTGCCAAAGGCCCTCCCTTTGAGACTTCGAAATAAAGCTACTCAAACCTTCAACCATAATAATGAACAAGAAGGGTGACAATAAATCACCTTGTTGAACACCCTAAGAGGCACTAAAATAACCAGAGGGAGAGTCATTGATTATTACCGAAAACTTAGCTCCCGCTAAACATGATCTTATCCAATGTCCCAACTTACTATTGAATCCAAACTTAGCTAAGACTTAGCTAAATATGATCTTTTCATATTTATTGGTATGAATGAAACTATGGATAAGATTAAAGTAACAAAATTTTGATACTATTACAAGCTTTGTAATAATCTCTTTTATATTACACATGAATATGTCTAGTTCTATTTTGGATAAATAAGTACATGCATAGTCATTATAATTTCACAATCTTGGGTAATATGAAAATATAAGACCCACTATTCTTGTTTTTATTTTTTCTTCCATTTAATGAACTTTGACTTTGTTGACCATGAATAGGAACCTGTTTGGAAGTCTAATCAATCTCACATATCATCAAAACAAACAAGTAAATTAGTAGTTTAGGGTTAGGAACCTATATGCATTCATAACCTAGTATTATAACCAGGGTTATATCTTCACTGAGTTGTTAATTGAATCCATCTCATGTGGGTTAATTGTGTGGTTGTATCAATTATATAGAGGTTTAGAAACATTTTGTTTTTATAAGTTCACCGATAGTCTTTTGGACCAAAACAAAAAGTTGGGTTTGGTTATCATTGATAAATTATTCTTCATTTTATGTAATTTAAATAATTATTAAGGTATACCCCTAGGAATACCCTCTTGATTCTAAGCTAAGTTTAAAGTCTCAGAGAGAAAATCCACTCTCATAGAGTTGGTCTTCAAGCCTCCATGGTATGTTGACGAGTTGATTTCACATGACAACAACCCTAGCATTGTAAGTGATATTTAGTTCTAGGAAATGGAGCAATTTTTTTTGAACCCAATAGAATGACATTGTTGTTGGGGATATGTTAGTTTTTTTGGGTCTTAAGCAATTGGAGATATTCAAAAACACCTTAATGACATTATTTACAATTGTGCATTTTTTGGGTGAGTCGGTAGCCTATCAATTCACATCAATAGAATGGAACCAAGAATGAAATGGATTGTTTGGTTGAGAAGGAATTGAATTTTCTTTTTGTGGTAGTATCCTAGAATCATAATTGTGCCTTGGAGGTTTATATGCTTCAAGGATTCTAAAACTTTTGTGAGGTGACAAATTTTTTATCAAAGAAAATAAATTTTAATGTTGGTGTTCATATTTCTTGAACATAACTTAGGTGGATACAATTGGATAAAGGTATCCCTTTTCTCTTCCAATTCAAAGTATGGTTTCTTTCTTGGTAAATAAAATAATGTCTTTCTCCTCTTTCCTACCCTACATTTAATTAATTGTAACCAACCATGATTAGTTGGAATGGATGAATTTACACTAAGGTTACTTCAACAAATGTAACATATAATTCAAACCCTAGAGGATACGATAGAGAATTTATCCAATAAATCTATGAGTATGAGCCTCCATATTATTCATACAACCTAGCACAACAAAAAAACTCAAATTAGAACTAGAAGCATCCATACTTGAAAAGAAGTTAAGGAAAAATGTGCTCATGGAGTTCAAAATACAATGTGAAGAAATAATTGAGGCCCTACGATCACAAACATGCCCTACTATTAAACAAAAATTGGTTTCACCATCCCCTCTTATCCCACTTGATCCCACTTACAAGCAAACTGAACTTTGATGGGTCAATTATGAAAGGTAGATGATGACATCATCAATATATAAGTTAATGCCTAGGTTTGATGGGTATGACTAGTGGGAGGGGGATGCACATGTTGATTTTTCTATAGATTTCATGAAAGGTTATATTTTTATGATGAGGACATGTGGATGAGATTTTGTGTTAGTGTATAGAAGTGAATTTACACCCCTTACAAAAATTCCCCTTTTACACATCCTCACCTTAGAAAATCAAATTCGAAGGTGAAATTCCACATCACCTAACTTCCTTCATTCCACTTGGGAGAATATTTTTCGGGGATGCAAACACAGCACACAGAAGTCTGCATGGAAGACTGTCATCCCTAACGGATTCCTATGTCTAAAGTTGGAAGAGGCGTCACACTCCCGATTGAGGATGAATTGTAACGTCCCTCTTTGACCAACCGACCTGAAAATGCCTTATTCTTTCTCATTATTCCTTCAAATTGATCCATTCTCACTTCCTTTGATCTCTACACACATTCTCAAGCCATCTCTTAGCACTTCAACACTCCTTTGCAGCAACAACACTCCATCAATTCCACATAGAAAGTTTGAAATAAGCTACAATAGTGTGGTCTTGGAGTCTTGTGAGACCTCCTTCCATCATAGTCGAGGTTGTGGTGACCTTGCCAAGTCCACTTTCTCCTCTATTAGCTAGTGACCTTTTGGGTGGAGATGGTAACATTTCACTCCTCTCCTTTGTGATTTGGTTGAGTAGCACCTTACTATTTTGTAGTGTTTATTGCAACTTCTACTTTATTTACTTCTTTATCGCATATTTCTATCTCATTGATTTTTGGTTGTCCGCGGAGGTGGAAACACCAAAACGAGGGTCTGACTAAGGCAAATCCCTATGCAGCCCCAAAATTTTCCCCTCTTTCTTATGTGTAGGTGAACATGCATTTGGAGCTAGCTGGTGAACTGGCGCATTGGTGAGATCATCTTCGTCACTCTAGCCTTTATCTATCTACTTCATCATCTTCACTTGTACTTTTCATACTTGATTATTTTGTTTTGTTCATTTAAGAATAACTAGCTAGGTCATTAGTTTTTTTTTGGTAGTCTATATTGTACTTTCTATTTTTTGGTCATATGGATGCCAACACGCCTGAGAGATACTAGCGCACCGCATTGTTGTCCCAAAACCATGCTGACATCCTTGAACATTGAGTTGTTTGAGGTGCAATATCAACTCCGAAAACTAGCTCATCTAGCCTAAACTTGGATTTTAGGTCTGAAGAGTAATAGAGGTACCCTATAGTCCTCATCATTCTCAACCTCTATCTGAAACACCCCTTTAGAATGAGGTGAGTTAGGGTAGTCCTCTGCTCTTAGCTCTTTGTGACCTAGAGCCTTGACATGGTTCGTCCTCCTCTCTTACATTTTTGGTGAACCCAACGTGAACCAATGTCTGCTCATTCGTTGGTGTTGAGGATTTTTCCTTGTACCTTGTCATCATTGAACCCCTGAGTGTTGTGAAGTTTTATGAGAATCACAACCTAATTTGTGACCTCTGAGTATACTTTTAGGAGAAGTGTACGACACCATCCAATGGAGAAGATGAGGGTCACTTTTGGTTTCTCTACAGGACTTTTTAACGGATCTGTCATTGGTCTTTCTTCCCAGGAGCATTTTTCGAGGGGCGAGGTAGGATTCTTTGATGAGATTGACCATATCCCCACTCCTCCTGCATCTCCTACACCATCATCAGTAGACGAGAATGAAGCTATTCACAACCCTTCAAAATATATCTCTGTGCTTATCTAAGGGTTGGGCAACTTGGAGAATCACCTAGAGAAGGACCTAAAATTGGCTAATGTCACTAAGGTTATTAGCAAGATAAAGTATATGGTGGGAAAATATTGAACAGGCATAGAGCTCCTAGCTAGCCTCTCTAGTCTAACGGAAGCATGTGACCCTCCAAACAATGCTAACATTATATAGGGGGGCACTCTTGAGGAACATGAGAGACAGTTAGGAGTGTCAATTCCTCCCACGTCCATGTACATGGCTAACATGGTCCCTTTGATTAGTATCCCCTACCTATGAGAGATCTAAAACTATCAAAGTAAATAGAATGCCCTTAGGTTTAATTTTCACCCCTCTCGTCACCTCTAGTTGTGGAGGTTTTGGTGGGTTGAGTGGTGGGGGATTTGTTAGTGGTGGTAGCTTTGATAGTGGAGGTGGTTCTTGTAGAGGTGGCTTTGGTGGAGGCCCTACTAGTGGTGATGGCTCTAGAAGTGGTTTCAGCAGTGACCACATTGGCGGTTCCGAAGGTGGCTCTGGTGGTGGTTCCCGAGGAGGTCTCACTAGTCCTATGTTTTCTAATGACCCTATTCTAAACACTCTTCTTCAGAATATGGGCAAGATGCAAAGCCAATTGGTGAGTCTCTCCTAAGCCTCTACCTAGCCTATCTTTTAGCCCTTCTTTCGACATATCCCATTGTCGATAGCAATCTTAAACACTCCCTTCCCACAAGAGATGGAGATTCCCAAATTTGAAAAATATGGTGGCAAAGGGGAGTCACAAACACATGTGTTCGCATTTAATACCTTGTACATAGATTTCTTCCATCACAATAAGTTAATGGAAAAATTATTCCCCCAATCTCTTAAGGACACAACACTTGAATGGTACTGTTCCTTACCCGATAATTCTATTTTCTCATTTGATCAACTTGTAAATCAGTTTCTTCAACAATTCCAAGCCAACATCAAATCGAAGATTACCTTTTTGGATCTTGTACGATGCAAACAAGGAGATAATGAAAATATAATTGATTTCATTACATGGTATCAAGCGCTCCTCTCACATATCTCATACTCGTTGCCCGAATCTGACGTGCAAAAGATGTTCATAGGGAACTTGCAAAGACCTTGGAAAGAAAAGTTCACCCTTATGAAATACCCTTCTCTTGTGCACCTATTTGTAGTGCTATGAGAATATCAACAAATGGTAGTTTAGCTCGGGGGATCCTCCTCATGCTTTCGTTCAAAATGAAAATCCAAAGTATCGATCTCTGGAAAGGGTAAGGCTATTGCAAATGTCGTAGCCACTATGAATGATAATGACCTCAAATGCAACAAAAAGTTCACAAAGTTAACAAAATATTATTATTCCATCTTACAAAGGTTGGTAAATGATAATATCATAACCTTGGAGAACCCTAAGTCTCTCAAGGAACCTTACCCTAGTTGGTACGATGCGAATACCTTCTATCAATACCATCGAGTTAACATAAATGATACCGAGCGTTGTATGCACCTGCATCACAAGATACAGGATTGTATCGAGGATGGTACTATTCATCTCGATGGAAATAAATAAAATGCAAAAAAATCAATGGTGAAAGTGAATAGTGAGTTGCAGATATACATGGACCTGTTTCCATTGCATTTTGCCAACATGATTATCAATCCCTCTGATTTTATCACATGACCTAAAGCATATGTTAACATGGTTACTATTACTCCTTCTACATAGCCTATGACCATATCCCCAAACGTGAAATTCACATCACAAGATATGGCCTTGAGAAACAAGCCATCTCCCCTTTACATTCCTTCTCATCTCAATGGGAACATTGTGACAAGGGTCCTAGCTAACCCTATGAGTTGAGTGAATGTCATTACAGAGGAGACATTGTGGCTAAATTCATTACAAAAGGGGGAGTACAAAGAACTAAAGTATGTCATTTGTACACATGATGGCCTTGCCCTTAAACCTTATCGTTTGATCACTCTGTTCATCTCAGTTGGGCCTAGGGTCGTAGACATACTCTTTGATGTTATTCCAGAGTTGGATTTGTTCAGAGTGAAGTTAGGCATACCCTGGCTAGTTTCCATGAATGGAATCACCTTCATCATTCACAAATGTTTAAAGTTATCCCATGAAGGTGTTGTGCACGTAGTGCATGACACTAGGTACCAGCCTCTGGTATCCCATGGGGGATATTCAATGGATCACTTTTGGCTTGCCCCGTTCGATCCACTTCCTCCAAGAACAAACCTACTTTATAAGAGTTATGTAAAGTATAAGATCGAGGGAAAAGGAAAGCCAAATTTGACCCTTCCAATAGTGCACCAAAAAGCTACCTCCTCTTCTCAAAAGGGGAAGGATAATTTCACCCATCCTCAGGGTGCCTCTTCTTCTCCCCTTTCCAATGAAGAGTTTTGGATGAATATGCTTCATTTTTACCCTCTAAGTCTGATGATACCGGCTTGGAAAAAATCCAAGGTTCAGATATTGGATCTCCCTAACAAACCACCTATACCTTGGTACTACTTGTATGGTAGAAGTAAGGGTTTGCATGGGGAATCCTCTATTTCCCAACCTTCGCATCCTTCTACCGTTTCTACTCCAAAAGTAGTAAATGGGAAGAGGCCCACTATCAAGGCACTAGAGTTGACTCCCCCCACTATTTCTCAACTTTCTCCTCCTGTTCTCATTCAATAACTTGTCCCTTCATCGAAAACGGCTATAGTAGACACCCCTATGGCTAAGTAGGAGTTTTCCATCCCTTCACAATTCCCCACCTCTAGCTCAAAAAGTCATAGAAACCACATTGCGCATGAGCACAAGCACTGGAAAAAGGCTCTGGTGACTGAGAAGGTCACTTTGTAGAAAAAGGATGAGGAGTTCACTGCCCCTGTATCAGGGCCTCTTGTTGTGTCCTCCTCTCTTCTCCCCTCTGCTTTTTTTCAACCTAGCTCAATCACCCTCCCAAATTTTGTTGTGAGTACAAATGCATCTGACCCCAAAAAGGTGTAGGTGTTCATCACTCCTTCAATTGAGCCACCCTTTTTGATGTCCCTTCCAGACATCCCACCTTTCCCAAAACCCGTAGACGTGTTGAATAATTTGGTGGTGTCTGTCGTGGTTTTCTCCTCCTCTTCCTCTACACCTCTCACCTTGTTTGTGGGGAGTTCCCATCCCCCAACAAAGCCGAAGGTAGAAGTGGTTCCTTCCAACAATGGAGGGCATAAGAGGAGGCCACCATCTCCGAAAGGTGTTCCCACACTAGCTTGTTCCATCCTAGTGATGGAGCCAGCTCTAGCTTTCCCTGAGTTTGTCACCACTCCTGAATCACTCAGTGAGCCAAGCAGTGAATCTTGGGTGCAATCCTCTTTGTCCGTTGGGGTATGACATTTCACTTGAGTGAAGTGCATCTTTAACTCTCTAGATGAATTCTAGGCCTTGTCAGCGATCTTCACAAGGTTGCTAACCATAGCTCCACAAGAGCCCGAAGGAGATGACCTTATTTGGCCTTCTTCCTTCGCCCTTGTTGCAGAAGGGTTGAAAGCACCTCCCATTAATATTCCACTTCTAAAGGCTGATTCACCTTCCCCTTATGATGATCTAGAGTGGGAAGAAGAAGACCTCTTGGTCAATGAGTGTTAGGGGGAAGGCCTCTTCTTTATCTTTAGATTAGATGTGTGTGTGTTGTGATGTGTTCCCTCATACTTTTGCTACATATTCTTGGATGACCCTCATCACCCTTGTTGGTGCTTAAATACAAGAGGGATTTTGTTCCATAAACATTCTTCTATATGTATCATCATTCTTCCATGTTTGTGTTTGATTTTCAAAAAATTGGGGACAATGCAAAGTGTCGAGGGAATTTAGGCTTCCCTTCCATGTTGACCCATTTTTTTTATTTTTACTTTATTTTCCATGCATTCTTCCTGATCTGGTTGGCGATTGATGATCTTTCACCTTGCATCGCGGTTACCTATTATTTATATAAGTATGAATAGATCTGACCCTGCGAAACCAGATCCCATGTGCCCTCTATTTTCTCTCTTTTTCTCTTCTTTGCTTGAGTTGTCCCTCTCATGTGTGACATCGCTATTTCTATGATGCTTCAATTTTTAGAAAACACATTCATCACCAACGAATCTTTTCTCAAAACTCCTGAAAAAGATTACTTTCTCGAAAACTACATTCACAACTAGGACCCCTAACGGAACATGTTTCCTTCATCATGGGTTCGCAAAGAAAGAACTTGAGAAAATTCCTTCGAGGTGGAAGCAACTTTGTCCTTCCCCCACAAGGGAGCATTTTTTCCCTTCAAACTCCTTGATGAAGTGAACATATTTCAAAAGGATTCCTTGATGATGAATCGATTTGATAAAAATTGTCTCTTTTACACTTTCAAACAACGCATCCTTTGAGTGGACCCCCATTTTCACATCGGGTTCCTAAAGGACCCCTTTGAAATCCTTAAAAAAATTTGATGGTATGTGTGACTGTCCACTTGACTTCCTGTGTAGCCACTTTGATTTCAAACATTATTTATCTGTAGGTAAACATGTCGATTTGCAAGTGCACGTGTGAAGCCGCTTTCCAATTCGACTCTACAAATTCCCCTTCTTTGGGTTTCCTTCATGTGAGAGATCTTAGGGGATGCCTCCTTGCAGGTTTGCAGACCTGTAAGATTATTTTTTCTATAGGTTTCCTTCATGTGCTCGAGATCTTGGGGGACACCTCCTTGCAGGTTTGCAGACCTGTAAGACACTTTTTTCTCTGGGTTTCCTTCATGTGAGATATCTTGGGGGATACCTTCTTGTAGGTCTATGGGCCTATAAGGTGCACACTTCATGATACTTCCTTCATGTGAGATATCTTAGGGGTTGCCTCCTTGTAGGTTTGTAGGCCTATAAGACACTTTCATCCTGTGAGATTTGTCCATCATTGGTCTGAGGGCCTTCTATGTACTTTGTGCAACTTCATAGTTCTACAAGGCTATGGAGTCTTTTTTTATTCCTTGCACTTTCAATCTCACCAAATCATGGTCTTCTTCCTCGATGGTTTAGGTATAAATTTCTAACCCTATTAACTCTTTGATCTACTTTACTAAAGCACTCATCAGTACTCATGCTCACTAAAGTGGGGGAAAAATGTATAAGAGAGAATTTGCACCCCTTACACAAATTCCCCTTTCACAATCCTCGCCTTAGAAAATAAAATCCAAAGGTGAGATTCCACATCACCCAACTACCTTCCTTCCACTTGGCATCTATTTTTTGTGTCGGTAGGATAATATTTGTCAAGGACATGAGCACAATGCACAGATGTTTGCACATCGTGTTTTCATCCTTGACGGATTCCTATGTCTGAAGTTAGCAGAGGCGTTACACTCCCAATTGGGGATGAATTGTAATGTCCCTCTTCAACTTACTGACCCAAAAATGCATTATTCTTCCTCATTCTTCCTTCAAATTGATCCATTCTCACTTCATTTGATCTCTACACACATTCTCAAGCCATATCTTAGCACTTCAACACTCCTTTGTAGCAACAACACTATCAATTCCACATAGCGAGTGTGAAACAAGCTACATTAGCGTGGGCTTGGATTCTTGTAATACCTCCTTCCATCACATTTGAGGTTGTGGTGACATTTCCAAGTCTTCATTCTCCTCCATTCGCTAGTGAGATTTTAGCTAGAGGTGGTAACATTTCGCTCCTCTCCTTTGTGATTTGGTTGAATAGCACCTTACTATTTTGTAGTGTTTATTACAACTTCTACTTTCCTTACTTCTTTATCATATATTTCTATCTTGTAGCTTTTTGGTTGTCCGTGGAGATGAAAACACCAAAATGAGGGTCTGATTGAGGAAGACCTCTATACAGCCCCAACATTTTCCCCTCTTTCTTGTGTGTAGGTGAACGTGCATTTTCAGCTAGCTATAAAACTGGCGCATTGGTGAGATCATCTTCATCACCCTATCCTTTATCTATCTACTTCATCATCTTCACTTGTAATTTTCATACTATTGTTTGTTTTGTTCATTTAAGAATAACTATCTAGGCCATTAGTTTGTTTTTTGGTAGTCTATTTGTACTTTATCCTTTCTACTCATGCAGACGTCAGCGACACCATCATGTCATGTTTTCATCCCAAAACTGTGTTGATGACCTCAGATAGAGAGTTGTCTAAGGTGCAGTATTGACTCTGAAAACCAGCTTGCCTAGCCTAAACTTGGATTTTGGGTTTGAAGAGTAATAGAGGTACCTTATAGTCCTCATCATTCTTGACCTCTATTTGAAACACCCCTTTAGAGTGAGGTAAGTTAGGGAAGCCCTCCACTCTTGACTCTTCATGACCTGGAGCCTTGACGTGGTTGGTCCCCCTCTCTTACAATTAGGTCGCTAGATGGAAAGGTAAATAATTGATATCAAAGTTTTTCCAAGCACTCTTTTGCTTCATGGAATCAACTAGTTTCATTTGAGGAATAATTTACTTTTTATTTGGACCTTGTTTCTCTTGTAGAAGAACTAGAAAAAATCATATGGTAATAGGGAGATTCTAGTATGGACTTCAGTCATAGGTTTGTTGTTTCCATTTCCTAGATTCCAAATGGTTTTAGCCCTTACATGTTAGCCTGTATTGATATATTTCTCTAAGTCTATGATGTTACTCTAGCTTCTGGTTCAATATAGGAATATTTTGATTCAGTGGACATGGAGTAGACATATAGGTACATTGATTGCATTGATGGTATAAGAAGGGATATTATTGCAAAATATTTATCCTTGAGAATAAAGGTTGTTGGTGTTGAATAAGGTATTGTAGATAGTGGTTGTATAGAGGTGGTATCAATTAGAAGCATACTATCAAATGATTATTATGTTTTTAGACAGGTAGAAGAAGGTGTTGGTGCATTGCATGATAGTTTTACAAAGGATAGTGATAGTTTTTGTACCTACCTTCGACTAAATCAGTCATCTGTGGATGATAATAGTAATGAAATCAATGATGATTTATAGTCTGAGAATGAGGAGTATGACTCTAAATTTGTTGCATTATAATGCATATCAAATAAAATGTGTATGTGGGAGAATCATCACATGAATCAACTTTAGTAGTTGATTATGTAGTGCATGCAAATGTTAGTATTTAAGGTGGTGAACAAGAAGATATTTTCTTGTATAGTCCCTTACCTTCCTTTGTCCTATTTTCTAATTTTTAAATTTCTATTAATTTTTTACACAAGGATAGAATAGGAACATGTATACATGAAGATACAAATATAGAAATAAGTGTTTGTACAACTAATAATGTTCAATGCACGAAAATTTTCACTTGAAGAGAATGAAGTTGGTGATCATCTAGAAGCATATGAGAAATTATTTGTTTGGTGTGCATCATTTAGTCTTCCTCATGCATAGTGCACTCAATCAAGTCATATGATAATTGTGTTGCATAGTTGAATGTGGAGGGAGTTGTATAACGTAGGTTTAATTATAGCAACACATGGTCCACAATAATTTTCCAAGATAGAGATGAAACGAGACAATTTGAAGAGCGAAGATTTTCACATGAAGTGTCTCATGATGTAAATTGTTGTGCTAATGAAAAATTCATCAGTATGATTGTTAGTGGTGTATATTAGCAATATTTTATCCCAAAAGTATGTAAATTTAAATATGAAGCTTTCCTTTGTGATGAAGGTGTAGCTTCTCATATTGTGGATGATAATGTTTCTAAGTTTGAGTTTTTAACTTGGGCCCAACATACAACTTGTGATGGCATTGACTAGCAAAAAATTCTCTATTTTGATGACCAATTGATTACTTAAGTTTCTTGTATGTTTGAACTTTAATTTTTTCAATGTGAGTTGTTTGAAGATGAGCTTCCTTTCATAGGTCAGCATGATGATGAGGCATTATTATTATTGCACTGTGAATTAGAGGTGTTTTATTTTTACCTCAATTTGCTCATGGAGGTCAATAGGAATAAAAATAACATGGATTATTTTGGTGTTGACCTAAGTTTTGAAATTATGTCCTTGACTAGTCTAGATTTCAATGATATATAATGGCATAGTTCAAGGGCCTATATTTTATGGTTTTAATACAATGGAAATATTGATGGAAGATTCAATCTTCGCTCTAAAAGGAAATCACAAGTTGGAACAAGTGATAAGAAGGATGAATTTATTGTAGTAGGGTGGAGGAGAGAACTTCAAGATAAGAGGGTTTGGCTCCTTCAATAGATTGTTGTTTGATAAAGGCAAGAAGTTGCAACAATTTTCTCATGGCCATGTTCCATGGATACTCATGAAAGGTTTGACCTATATATTTTACTGAAAGTATGATTGTAATCAAACCTCCATTTTTTTCCTACTTTTCTGTCTTTGGCTACAAGTTGTTGCTCCCATGTACATTGTTTTCCCTATTTTAGGTCAATCTTATATTTTGTGTCAAATTTTGGTCTACCCAAAGATTTTTTATTGTCATTGTACTTGCAAGAGACACACATTCCCAACTAGAAATATTTTTGGACTCAAATCTATAGTACCTTTTTTTCTTGAGAACCTTCATTCTCCATGTGTTGTCTTGGTCATTTGTGATCCAGTGTTGATATTTGATAAGATAGTTTTTTAATGAGTCTTATTTTTTTTGTACCTTTTGGTTATTGTATTGTTACCTTCCCATTTTCATGTCTTATTTAAATACCCTAGTTGAAAAATCAAAATTTGGCTAACTTTGAGAGTTTTCTCCTTTAGTTCCAGTTAGGCCATAGGCCTCAACAAGAACCGAGAACCTTTGTTGCGGGTCCTTTTTTCCTCCTACAACCCACACCCCATTCTTTTCTTATTTCTTGATGTAGAGGTAAGGGTTCTCCAAAATAGCACAAATTCAATGAACTTTGCAAGACCAGAACTCTAACACTTCAAAAAAATGATTTTTCTCATAATCTTCCACTATGCTTTTATCAGAGCAGCAAATAAGGTATTTTTGACATAAATTTCAGATAACAACTCCAACCCACAACATAAAACCTGTTTTGGATACCCATTTTTCCCTTATATAACATATATTATATTAAAGTGGGGTTAATTTGGAACATATCCCTCAAAAACTTGCTTCTACGCTGTCCCAAAGGCCCAATTCTGCAAACTTGTCTTAAGTAAAATGGTGATAAAACACTCAAAACTCAATGAAATTCGATGAGAAAAAAACCAATACAAAGGTAATTCAATCATCCATCCATTAAAATCAACTATAAACCATAAAAATTCTGTACAAAAACGTACAATTCTCTGAAACAGCAAAAAACATTGGAATTTTCAGAAAAATAGGGGTTTTATATTGAGTTCTCTTCAAAATACAAACCACCACCCTTGGTATTACCTTATCAAGGAAAATTTAAACATAATACATCAGTCTACCAACTGCAGTTTGATTTTAAATGACCAAATAACTTCTTTTCCCACAATGACCCTTCATATTCCTCATTTTTGCAACTTTGTAATTTGACAACTTTTGCAAAGTTGACAACATTTTGCAAGATTTACAACATTTTCAAGATTGACCCCAAATTACACTAAGAAAATTGAAAATGGTCTATTATGACCTTATTACATCACATTTAGACTCAACAACACAAAAATTCAACATTAGACTAAAATTGCATGATTTGACTAGGTGCCCCTACACCATTTCTTTTCTTCTTTTCTTCTATTTATCTATTAGGCCTTGGGACTCGAAAAAAAATTAGATCTTAAGGGTTTTAATTCCTTGGTTCCTACTTGAGTTTTGTCCTCACTAAATTCCTTTCCCATGTTCTTCACCAAGTCGTAGGTCCTAGGTCATACTTGGAACTTGGAACATAGGTTATAGGTTCTAGTTCCCTCTTAGAACTTGGCTCCAAAAACTTCACTCCTCCTTAGTTCCAATCAAGCACCAAGTCGTTACAAGAACCTAGAACTTAGGTTCCAAGTTCTTATTCCATCTCAGCGCCCCTCTCCTACACCTATTTTAGTTCCAATTTTCTCTCCAAGCCCAATGCTTGCACAGGTTACAAGTTCTTCACTAGATTCAATGTTCAGTAGTGCACTTATTATTTCTAGGTGCTCATTCCTTGGTTCCTCCTAGAACCCAAGACCCATAAGGAACATCAGTGGTTCTAGTTTCCTCTTGAGACCCATCACCCAACTAGAACTCATTCAATGTAAAGTCATTTTAAAGGATTTTTTTAGGTTTAAAAGTGCTAGATTCCTTATTTTGATCAACTAACTACCTACCATTAATTTAGGAGATCACTCAAGTACCAAACATCAATGACAATCCCTTCTATTAATCTGAGGCACCCATTTTGGGCAGGATTCATTCCCAATTATGAACTTAACATTGCTACAATGCCACAAGTTAGGATTTAATACCCAATAGACTATAAAGGTAGATTGGGATCATTTTGAAAAGGAGGCTAGTTGCTAAATGGTCTCCAAAAACCAAAAATTGAAGGCCAACCATTAATGCCTCTCTAGCCCATTCTTTGGATTGAAGATTCAAGGATAGAAGGAGATCTATTACCTAAGTTATTTATGTGTCTAAGTGTCTCCAAAGAAGAATTTATTTTTTTATGGTTTGTAGTCACATCTATTGGTTTTCCTTTTTCATATTTTTTGGAAAGAGTGTAAGTGTGGATGCAATGAATTTAATAGAATTCTAAAAATATTGTGATATTTTTAATAATCTCTTTATATTACACATAAATATATGCAACATTTTTTGTGGATAAATAAGTATGCACAATAAATATAATTTCATAATATTGGGTAATATTAAAATATAAGACCCATTTCTCTTCTTTATTTTCTATCCTCCATCTAATTGAATGTGACTCTATTTCACATGAATAGGCAGTAATATGGAACCCTAATCAATCTCACACATCATCAAAACAAAAAATAAAATTAATAGTTTGGGGTTATTGATTTGTTATATCTTGTTCCCTCCTTATGCTTGGTTTCTGATTAGAATTGAGGAGAAGTGAAGCATTGAGAGCCAAGTGCCTAGAGGGGACTAGAACATGGAACCTAGGTTTTAGGTTCAAGTTTGACCTGAGACTTGTGGCCTAATGAAGAACTTGGGAAAGGAGCATGACAAGGACTAGACTTGGGAAGGAACCAAGGAACTAGAACCCTTAGGTTCCAAGTTCTTTTCAAGGCTAAAAGCCTAATAGGGAATTAGAAGGTGAGAGAGAGGACAAGAACAGGGCAAGGTCCATGAGAGAGAACAAGGACCTAGAACCTAAGGTTACAAATTCCTATCCAGGCATGAGGCTCAATTGGAACCAAAGGAGAAAACTATCAAAGTTGGTCTTTTTTTTTTGGTTAGGGTATTTGACTAAGAAATGAAAGGGGGAAGTGAATTATATAGGGAACAAAGGTATTAAAAAATAAACATGACCCACTCAAAATTTCTTAGATCTATTATCAACATTGGGCCACAAATGGCTAAGAAAACAAATGGAAAATGAAGGGATTCAAGAAAAAAAGGCACTATAGATTTGAGTGCCAACACTGACCTCATGTCATTTCCAAAATTTGTTTTGGGGAGAAAATATGTGATCATTTTCATTAATGAATTCTCTCATCGCACATGGGTATACTATGTTAAGTGGAAGAGTAATTTATTCACCACTTTCAAGACTTTTAGGCTATTTGTGGAGAACCAGTTAGGATCTTCTATTCAATGGATACACATAGAAATGAGCGGTGAATATGTGAATGAAGCCTTTATGGACTATTTCAGTTAGCATGGTATTCAACACAATATTAATTTCCCTATACTCCTCAATAGAATGGTGTTGTTGAATGAAATAATAGATCATTAAGGGGGTGGAAAATTATATTCTTGAGTCTAGGTCTATGACCCATAGTTGTGGGCTAAAGAAATCAATTGTGGGAACTATATTTAGAACCATACTCCTTGATAGGAAATTCAAAATCTTATTCTAGAGGAGGCTTGGTCCAATATCAAGCCTAATTTTTCCATCTTTAGAGTATTTAGTAGTGAGGCTTGGATATTCATATCGAATGATTGGCATAAGGAAATAGAGAAGAGTCAATCGTACATATTTATTAGCTATTGTGAGGATGTGAAATCTTATAGGTTGTTTGATCCAATCAGTAGAGATGTCTTCTACAATAGATATGTCTAATTTGATGATTATTTTACATACATGGATCATACATCTACTTCTTCTTCCTCACTACCTACTTTGCCTTATTCATCTCATGAGAATACATTTTTAATAGAGGATACTTTAGATGATGGTCCTAAGCGACTACCTCCACCTCCTATCACTAGTGTTTTTCCCAAGTGAACCCATGGTACTATTGAGGAGGATAGGCCTTTAGTTTCTGATCCTATGACCTCTTGACACACTCACTAACAAAATTCCAACACTACTCTTTTGAATCATGATATATCTCCAAATTCATAGTGTAAGTGTGAATAAGTAAACAAAGTAAAAACACTTCTTAATGAAACATTGTATCAAAGATCAAACTAATAATCTACTGAAAGTGTCTCATTGTCTCCTATCTTCAAAGATTTATTAAGCTATTGTGCTCTCAGATTTAAATAACATTATAACTGTTAAAATAACAATCTCAAGAACGGAATGATGTTGATTCAATGATATGAAGCTATATGATAATACTAAATGATAAAAGAAACTACTGTAGTATGGATTGACATAAAAACTGATAAGTGAAGCTACAGGAGGTAGCCATGATTATGAAAACTAGAATGTTGGATGCTTGGATGTTGGATGTTTGATGCTTGATGCTTGATGCTTGATGCTTGATGTTTGATGCTTGAATTCCTGTAGAGTAAACTTGATAATCTGGGATCCTTTTCTTGGTTGAATGAAGCTTTATCTATAGATTTTCTAGCTGTAGAAATGTACAGGGATAGAAAAGAGAGGCTTGGATTCAATCTGGAGGATTGAATGGTGAGAGATGGAGGAGATTTTCTCTACCCATGAAAACACCAGGAAAGAGAAGAGGAAGGATTGATGGAAGAGGATTGAGAGATAAATTTGCAATTTGTCTCCAAATCTTCTCGTGAAGTTTCAATCAATTAATTTTGACATATTTTGACATAAATTAGACATAGGATATCTAATTTGATTTTGAGGAAATATAGAGGAATATTCCTTATGCCTTTATTTAAATATTTTTTATTTATTTAAATTAGCAAAAGATGAATAAATAATTTAATAGAACAAACTATAGAATTTGTTTATTAAATTAAATAGAAGAATATGGCAATTAATCAATAAAGTGTTTGATCTTTATTTAATTAATTTAAGATTGATGTGATAGAATAAAATAGGGAAATGCTAATTAAATCAAACAAAGTATTTAATCTTGTTTATTTAATTAAGATGAGATAATAGAAGAAATAGAAAAATTTAAATGTGAATGTGAGCGTGAACTATATAAATAAATATTTCTATTTATTCAATAGTAGAGGAATTTAGGATAGTTAATCAAATAATTCATATTTAATTAATCAGATTCTCCAGACCAATTTTAGGTGTATACATTTTTCCCCTCTTTGAAGTGATGTGTTTACGCGTTGCTTCGAAGAAAATTTTGCTACTACTGCCAGTATCGATGAAAAAAAAATTCAGTGTGCCCCCAAACATGCCCCAGATATTGATTTTTAGATGATTGCTGATAATATGCCCCCTCGAGAGATAAATTAATGATTTGATGATTTTTTTAGAATTTTCAAATTTTCATGATGATTTGATATTTTATGATGATTTTTGAATTTTCCTAATGATTTGATGATGAAAATAATTTATCTCCCGACATTGATGAAGAAAATATAGCCCGTGGATGAATTTCAATTAATTTCATAAATAAAATTAATCAAAATAAAATAAATCCCTCAAAAATTCCTTTTCAAAAAAATCTATATAAGGTCCAAAAGGTCATTTTCATATTCATTTGCACTTTGTGACTTTCAAATATCTAGTGAGAGACACATTTCAGCCAGTTGGAGCAAGATACCTATCCCCTACCACACTCATCGTTTTGAGTGCATGCAACGTCACCAATGGCCGGCCACCTATGGACATCTGGTATGTACCCATAATCCACCTCGTTTTTGTGCATTCTCATTTTTCGTGCATTTTTTATGCTTTAGCATTTTTTTCTTAGTTTAGTGCATCAATGCCACACTGTAGCACTGTAGCACTCCGATGTAACGCTTCCATAAAATATTTTAGCACTTTCATTATTTTCTCTAGTGCTATCATTAGATAGTTTAGCGCTTTCATGATTTAGCGCCTAGATAGTTAGATTTAGCGCTTTGACGCCGGATCTTACCACCTAGAATGTTCTAGCGCTTTGATGAAATAAAATGGTGCATCAATGGTTTGTTATAGCGCTTTGATTAAAGCGGCACTTTGATGGACTATTTTAGTGCATCGATGTGCTAAAATAGCACTTTGAGTAAAGTGGTGCTTCAAGTGCATGTTTTAGAGCATCAAAGTGTCAAAATAGCACTTCTGGTAAAGTGGTGCTTCGGAAGTCTGTTTTAGCGCATCTGAATGGTAAAGTAGCGCTTTTTATTTTTAGCACTTTGGATGCTTGTTTTAGCGCATCTTTGTCAGATTTGCAAATTTTGACACATTTAACCTTGATTTCGTCAATTTCGATCATGTCCATTCTTCGGTTTGGTATGATTTGACTATCCAAATTCCCTGATGACTGATTCTGATGATTAATAAGACTTACTCTCATGATAGGTGAGAAGTAATCCTTATTTGTGATGATCCTCATGATAGGTAAGGAATGATTTCATATCTGATAAACCTCATGATAGGTGAGATTAGATAATGTTGATGAACCTCATGATAGGTGAGGTTTGTTGATGTTTTTTTATGAATTTTGATCAAAAAATTCATACCAAAGTTTGTTTGGATCTGATAATAGAATGACTTGTGATTCTTGACATAATGCACTGATTTTAAAATTTTTATGATCATAGGAAAATCTAGGTACTCTCCAAATGCGAGAGTGGATTTTGTGGACCACTAATTTGATTCCTCATCTAACTCCTGATGAGATTCAGATCATAGGTCGATGTGGTCTTTCTATTCTTCTCAATATACCCCAAATTAGGATTAATCGGGGTCTCCTTACTGCTTTGGCAGAGCGGTGGCACAGTGACCATAACACCTTCCATTTACCAACCAGCGAGATGACAGTCACACCCGAGGATGTGTGGCAGATTTTGAAGATTCCATTTTTGGGAGAGATTGTTGTATATGATTCACATGAGGCTGGTGGGAGAGATGCTCTCCGTAGAGTTTTTCAGGATCAGCATATTGCAGGACTGAGTGTTTGATGGTGGATGATTGCTGACCCTCATGCTTCGCTACTAGCATATTAGCTAGATTCATTGGAGGCTTCCTTTGTCCTGATCGTAGGTCAAAGGGATTCTCTGTGGGTTGGGGTTGTATCCTTGAGAGTATGGTCGTGCATGGTATGAGATATGCATGGGGGATGTGTATGCTATCCCACCTCTATCATGATCTACATTCAGTAGTGTACTTGGGAGCACGCAGTTTATCAACAAGGATGACTTTACTACAAGTTTGGACATGGGAGCATTTTTCCATTGCTTGACCATTTCCAGTTCTTGATAGACTTGTAGGCAGACCTTATGTTTTTAGGTACAGATGTAGACTTACACAGGCTCAGATGGGTAAGTTAGAGCATTGGAGATGATTTTTGGATGATATAGAGAGTGTCATCTAGAGGCCCTATCTAGACTATGAGCAGTGTGATGAGGATGATGCGGTGCTTGAGTATCTATGTGATTCCATGTACTTGATTGGCAGGGCCCCTTTTATGTTGGAGAGATTTCTATTGCGGCGGGTGTATAGGCAGTATGGTATAGTACAGTGTATGCCTTAGGGGGTAGCCCATTATGCCCGGCGATGGAGTGATGTAGCAGATTAGGGGCCATGTTTATTGCATGAGACACTAGTAGAGGGATACAGGACTCTACAGCCATCAGCCTGGGATATGTGCAGAGATATTGCAGAGGCAGCTGTGACAGGGGAGTATGTAGCATTTTTGGCATTTCATCCACATCCTCAGATTACGATTCCTAATGAGCCAACACCTTTACCTATGGAGGAGGATGCTGTTGAGGGAGAGGAGGATAGTGGGGATGATACTCAGTCAGGCAGCAGTACTAAGAGTAGTAGTGGGGACAGTAGCAATGATGATGATGGGGATGGTGGTGGTGGAGGTGGCAGGGGGGCTGGGCCAATTAGTGTCGGCCCATCTTCTAGTAGGCCTCCCAAGAGGCGAGTAGTAGTAGTACGCTCAGTTGATTATCAGATGCAGATCGCCAGTCTATAGACACAGGTACAGAATCTGTAGGGATAGTTGGTATAGGCACAGGGTTTACTGGTATAGACGCAGACTCAGATGTAGACCCAAGCACAGGCTCATGCCTAGGCATTAGCATAGGTACAGGGACAGTTGGCAGCTATTCAGACTTAGGTTCATACCTTGAAAACTGAGCGAGACAGTGCTAGATAGATTGTCGAGAGGGCACAGGAGACGGCTGAGCCACTACAGAGAGTAGCCGATGGTACTTCGGTTACAGATTATATGAGAGAGGTTTTGTGGGATGGACAAGAGGCAGAGTTTTACAAGGGTAGGTATCATGATGTAGTGCCTGTTGATCGTAGAGTTAGCTATGCCTCATCAAGATCTGGTCGGACACATACCCGGACAGTCAGTGAGGGTGTGACTCAACCTCCACGGAGAGATCCCAGAGATCATGGTTCTTTCGAGGGTGGTGGTGGTACTGGTCCTGTTAGGCCTGCTCATTCTGGTAGCAGCAGATCATAGATGCTTTTTGTGACATTCTTTTTGAGACATGATGTATATTTCAAGTTAGCTCATTTTTGATGATGTATCTTTTCTTATTTCAGACTTCATTGTATACTTGACATTGTGGTATATATGATATGCAGTTGATTACTATTGATCTATGATGGTTTATGATTCTATGATGGATGCATTTATTTAAATGTGATGATGGATATTTTAAATTTTTATGTAGAATATATGATATATGGATGTTATGACGATCTATGATGTATGGATGTAGTAAATGATGATCTATGATGTATGGATATAGATAATAATAACATGATTTATATTTATTTTATTGTGATGAAATATATGGATGGATGGTGAATGCGTTTATTTTATTGTGATGATGATTAAAATGATGATTTTGTGATGGATGATATATGGATGGATGGTGAATGCGTTTATTTTATTGTGGTGATGATAAAAATGATGATTTTGCGATGGATGATATATGGATGGATGGTGAATGCATTTATTTTATTGTGATGATGATAAAAATGATGATTTTGTGATGGATGATATATGGATGGATGGTGTAAATTTGAGAAAATGTATATGATAATAATGTAATGAATGATATGGTGTAATGAACATGATGTATTTATTTAAATGATATGATGTGCAAAATATGGTATGATAAATGTATAACTAATTGATGTTTAAAATGCATGAATGATGAGATGATAAACGCTTTGCAATGATGAGATGATGATCCTATATGTTTTTGATGATTTTTGGTTTAATGTCAAGTATACTCAGTCATATTTGTAGAAAAGATAATCATTAATTGGAATCCCTTATGCAACAAACACTCCGCAGATATAGAATTTATGTTGAATGCAATCTAATTTTATCATGCAACTATATGCAAAATATTGTCATTTTAACAATACTTTTGTGTTTGGTATCATTGTAGATCCTTTTAGGATGTTAAAAGTGATTACAAGAGTTAATGTTATATGTTAGACCAATGAAGACCTGAGTACTACTTTCATGATTTTTTAATATTGCAAGAGAACACAAGCATCTAGGTATAATTAAACTGAGATGTCCTAAGCATTCATTGCGTAAATAGGTAGTGATTAATCATTTCAATGTGTGAATTCTGAATGTCATCGGTGATATATTTGCATAGCACATCCCTCGATAATTCCCACATTTATATGATTAACGTACAGATAACAAAAAATAAAAATATCATTCTTCTTCCTTGTTTCTCTAGTTCATTTACATCATTGAGTTACTCCAAAGAAATGATAATCAAAAATAAAATTTAATCACCTTTTACTTAGTGTTTCAATCATTATTCAAATTTAGATCATCCATCCTGATTTTGTGATGTTTTTGGATTTTCTGAGATATTGACCAAAGACCTAACTTACTAACTTATCCTAGGGATCTCGAGGGTTGATCAACGATTAGCCTTGCCTATATTACACACACAGATACCACGTAGTTCATCTGACACAGACTCATGATTTTGGTTTTTTGATGTGATACGGATGTTTGATGTCTTTTCGGTGGTGATTGATGTTGCGCTTTGATCATTGTTTTTGTTTTCTTGATGTACTGTTATTTTCCTATTTTGGCGAGACTGATGTTTTCATTGCCCCTAGTGATATCCATATGTTGCCCCCAAGCTAGAGTGATACATGACCATGTGAAATGATTTGATAATGGATGCAATGATGGCAAGACTAATGATATGATATGAAATGGTAATGACTGCCAGACTAATGAGCCTGATATGTGTCAAAATAGATGGGATTGCTGGTTTAGAATCACATATGATGCCTATTTCCAGGTTTTCACCATATGTTTTGATTACACTCTTTGTTTTGTATATTTTTCTTTTTCTCATTTTTCTCTTTTTGTATTTTCTGTATTTTTTTGTATTTTTTGTTGCCAAGATGCCTGTTTGTTAGGTTTTCATCAAGGAAACCATTTTCCAAAAGTTTGACCCGTGCACTAGGAAATTCAAGTATAGAACTTTCTGAGATGGATATTGTTGATAGGTTCATCAAACAAATCCCCTTCTGACATTGATAGTTGAAAGGCCCTTGATCCATACACTGAGATGATGACAAAAGGACCTAGCCAGTTAGGCTCAAATTTCCCTTTTTTTCCCTATCCTATTGATTTCTAGGGTTCTCTTTTAGAACCAAATCACCAACCTGAAAAACCCTAGGCTTTACCCTATGATTGTAACTCCTTAATATTCTTTTTTGATATGTCGTATGATGATTGACAGCTTGTTGAGGATGCTCATCCAAAAATTCTAGTTCTTGAAGTTTGGATACCCTATAGTCCTCATCTGAAATGATTCCTCTGAGTGATACATGGAGTGATGGAATCTCTACTTCAATAGGTAGTATGGCCTCTGATCCATATACCAAGGCATATGGTGTAGCTTATGTTGGTGTTTTGATACTAGTTCTATAGGCCCACAGTGCAGGATTAAGTTGAACATGCCAATCACATCCAACATCGTTAACCGTCTTTTTGAGGATTTTTAGAATTGTTTTGTTAGAGGCCTCTGCTTGGCCATTTCCTTGAGGATAGTACGGTGTTGAGAAACGATGTTGGATATGGAACTTTTCACATAATTCTTGGACATATTGGTTCTTGAAAGGCCACCGATTATTAGTGATAATAGATTGAGGGATGCCATACTGACATATTATGTAATTCAAGATGAAAGACGAGATCTGCTTCCCAGTGATCATTGTAAGAGGCACTACTTCTATCCATTTTGTGAAGTATTATGTAGCTATTATTATGAACTTGTGTCCATTGGATGAAGAGGGATTTATCTTTCCTACCAGATCTAGTCCCCATTGAAAAAAGGGCCATGTTGATGTGAAGGGATGAAGTTCTTGAGCTGGTGCATGAATCAGGTTACTGTGAATCTGACACTTTTGACATTTCTTTACAAATTGATAAGATTCTTTCTCCATGCATGGCCAATAATATCCTAAATGGAGGAGTTTCTTCGCTAGAGTTATTCCACTCGAATGAGTGCCACAAATACCTTCATGAACCTCACATAAGGCCATCTCAGATTCTTCATGTTCTAAACATTGGAGTAAGGTACCATAAAGACCATGACAATAAAGGATGTCAGTGATCAAAATATGTTGGGCAGATTGGCGAATAAAATTACATTTTTGGTTCCTAGAAAGATCAGGAGGGAGGATATTGTCCTTTAAGTAAGCATAGGTTTTTTCATAGATGGAGGTTTCAATGGTCTCTAAATGGCATAGGGTATTGGATTCTGAATTACTGTAAGAAGGACATGGTACTTGTTCTAACATAAACTCATATCAACCACGTTTCTCTGGCAATTATAAGAGTGAAGCAATTGTGGCCATATCATCCGTAGCTTTATTCTCTTCCCTTGGAATTTGATCAAATTTGATGTTTACAAAAAACTGTTTTAGATCATCTATTTGTTATTTGTAGGGCATCAAATTTTCATCTTTTGTCTGATACTCGTCATTTACTTGATAAATGACTAGTTGAGAGTCCCCATATACCTGTAGATATGTGATCTTCCATTCAATTCCTATCTTGACCCCAATGATTAATGCTTCATATTCTTCCACATTATTTGTACATTGAAACACCAGTCTATATGATTTCAAGATGGTGTGTCCCTGGGGAGTGATGATCAAAATCCCTGCTCTAGATCCTCGCTGTGTGTATGATCCATCAAAATATAATATCCATTGTTGAGGCATCACTGTCAAAATGTCTGCATCTGGAAACTCCATTGTAATAGGGCGATCATCTGGTAAAGGAGCCTCAACCAATTGTTCAGAAATTGCTTGACCCTTGATGGCTTTTCTCTCCACATATTGAATATCAAATTCACTTAATAGCATGACCCACTTTGCCAGTCTACCTGTTAAGGCAAATTTACTGAGTAGATATTTTAAGGGGCCGATCTTTGCTATTAGCCTGATTGTATGAGTTACCATATAATTTCTTAGCTATTGAGTAGCAAACACTACTGCTAGACATGATTTCTCTATCAAAGTGTAATTTATTTCATAGCCATTTAATGTTCTGTTGATATAGTATATGGCGCGCTCCTTTCCTTCATAATCCTCCTATGGCAATAATGCTCCTAAAGAGATATTTGTGGTTGCAATGTATAGTATCAAAGGTCTTCCTTCCGTTGGCGGCATGAGAATAGGTGGTGACATTAGATATTGCTTTATTTGATTGAACGTTGTTTCACATCCATTATCCCATTTGAAAACTACATTTTTATGCAAAAGGTGATTGAATTGATGACTTTTGTCCGCTAGCTGGGAGATAAATCTCCTGATTGATTGGAGCCTTCCTTGTAGTGATCTGAGTTGACTGAAATTTCTAGGAGGAGGCATCTCCATTATTTCCTTGAATTTCACTGGATCTACCTCAATGCCCTTTTCTGAGATAATGTATCCCAATAGTTTTGCTAATGTGACCCCAAAGACACACTTCTTGGGGTTCAGCCTGACATTGAATTTCTCTAGCCGTGTGAAGATTTTGCTTAGAATATGCCTGATGTCCTTCCCTAGTACAATATTTTTCCAGAATATCATCCATGTAATCCTCCATGAAGGTGTGCATCATATCATGAAAAATTGTTTTCATTGCTCTTTGATAGATCGCTCCTGCATTTTTCAGACCAAATGGCATGACATTCCAGTAGAAGGTTCCCCATGGACATGTAAATGTCATCTTTTCCTAATCTTCTAGAGCTATTTTAATTTGATTGTATCCAGAGAAACTGTCCATGATTGACAACATGGCATGCCCTGTTATTAAGTCCACAATGATGTCTATATTTAGTAATGGAAAATCATCTTTTGGGCATGCTTTATTCAGGTCCCTGAAAACCGTACATATCCTGATGCTATTCTCCAGATTTGAGACAGATACAATGTTTGATATCCACTTAGAATAGTCAATAGACCTTATGAATCCAGCATCCAACAATTTCTTTAACTCAACCTTTACCATCAATGTGATATGAGGATGCATTTTTCTCAATTTTTGCTTCACAGGCTTGATTCCTGTGGGCAAAGACAAATGATGTTGAGTAGATTTGGATCCAAGGCATATCGGAATATGACCAAGCAAGTTTGATGCTTCTTTCCTTAAAGAATTTGATGAATTCTAGTCTTTCTTGATCTGTCATGGATTAAGCTAGATGTAGGATTTTTGCTTTTTCTTCAGTGCCGATGTTTACAAACTGTGTTGGTTCCACTAGAACTTATGACCACTCATGATAATGTTCTGGAAGAGTGTCAAATCTCAAATATTTTGGTACCTCAGAGAGGTTTTCACCGTTAGATGCATTCTTTATTTTTTCTTTTTCCAAATCTAATGCTTCCATAGAATGGTTTTCACCATTAGATCTATTATCCCTATTTTTACTTTTGCAACTAGAAGATTTGACACCTTCCTGCTGAGTCACATTGTTATGAGTATTACGGATAGAACTCATACCAGGTTTGTCATGACATAGAAAATTTATGATGGCATAATCGTTTGCAAATATGTGTACAGTCAGAGGTTCGGCAGGTTCCCAGTCAATAAGTTTGGGATGGATTAAAGGCATGAAGTCATCGGATTGATTTAGGTTGATGGAGGTAAGGGTTAGGACAGCGGTTTCATCGTAATTTTAATTAGGGATATCAAGATCAATGATGGTAGCCTCTTCAAGATCGTCTAATTCACTTGATGTTTGTTCGTCCTCACTTGAGTCATTGATATTTAGTGATCCTGATACGAATGGTCTAGACCCAGAGCTTTGTCCCTCCTCATGTGTAGGTGCATATTGTTGCATTACATCAATTTGAATATAGGTGTAAGATACATGGGAACAAAGATCCCACTCATATTCATTTGAATCCATTTCAGAGCTATCTCTAACCTGAAGGATTCTTTCTACAGCCTTCTTTGTCATCTCCTATTTTTGTTCTTCAAAATATCCCAATCCCGTCTTTTCTTTTGAATGGAGAGTGAGGGGTTGAATAGGCTCAACTATGCCTTCCTTCCTTAAACCAACAGGTCCTTGTCCCTGATAACCCATTTTTTCTAGGATAGATTTCCCTTTGCCATATATGTCTGTATTAATATTGACATTCTTGATACTGATATTTGATGTCGATGGTTCCTCATCTTTGTATAACCAGTCGAGGATTGCTTTGTTGTCTGATTCATCCTCTATGGTACCATCTTTTACAAATCTATCTTCAAGAACTGTGACAGGTAGTGATGTTTGGTGTTTCATCATGGATGGTTGGCCATATGTCTTTGGAGATGGCATTAACTATGAAAGATTAAGTGATTACTCCATAGAATATTGCCCCATCCCCTTGTCTTTCAACTAGACTTGCTCTTGAAATTTATGTGATAAAGAAGTTTGGGGATTTGGATTGTCTGATAATTGAGTATCAACAAGAATTGTATCTTTAGCTTTATCCTTCTTCTCTACCCACTTGGTGGTGATATTTGGACATTTTTCTTCACTTGATGACTTTGAAATGGATGCTTCTCGATTGTGAGCCACAAAGGTATCTTGAGAGATTCTAAGTGTGTCACAATGTTGAGGATGATTATAATTGGCAGATATAGTCACCTCCTATCCATTCACTGGGAATTTTAAGCATTGGTGATATGTGGAAGGCAATGACTACATTTCATGGATCCATGGGCATCCTAAGAGTATGTTGTAAGTTAATTCTTTTTCCAAAACTTGGCATGCTATGTGTTTCATCATTGATCCTGTAGACATGGAAAATGTAAGAGTTCATTTTGGCACACCTAATCTCGATTACTAACAACATTTCCTCCTAAAAACATATTCTCAGCATTTCATCACATTCTATCTCTTAATTTAATAAATCATTATTTATTGGATTAAGTCTATCACCTCCTCTGATTAAATTAATCAATTTAATTTAATTAACCTTACATACCTATTCAATTAAATAAATCATTTTATTTGATTAAATTCTCTAAAGTCCTCTTATTAAATTAAATAAATTAAAACCTTATTTGATTTAATCTAACATGTTCCTTTTTGATTAAATAAATCAAATTATTTATTTAATAAATCATTTCCTCTCAATTATTGACTTAAATCAATTCATAAATCTAAGTCTAGATTGTCACATCATCTAATTCTTCATTAAATTAATCAAAACCATGATTAACTTAATCCCTCTCATTAAAATCCTCTAGAGAATGCAAGTTGCACAATAAATCAATCACTTTGATTTATTTAAATTCTCTATTTTCCCTCACAAAGCATCAAAAGGGAATATTCCCTCATTTGAATTCAAAAAGGCCAAGTGGGCTTGGTCCTTCCAACAAGGCATTTAAGACCTCTTACATGTCCTTTGCATTGAGTCAAGTGGTCATAACTCCATTTGATTTCTCATCCACTTTGTCATTTCAATATTTCAAAATTCAAATTTATGCATTTATCATGCACATTGGCCAAAATGTGTTCATTCCTCATCCAATCACATGTGGACAAGTGGCACAATGCCATTGGATTATCTTTTGTCCCACATTGCTCAATCTTGCTCACCTCTTCCAAATTAAAGTCTATAAATTGGAGACTTCTCTCCTCATTTCTCATCCACAATCATATGCAAAGTTACTCTTTTCAACTTGAGAGCCAATTTTGCCCATTTCCATCAACTATTCATCATATTTCAAGATTTGCAACAAGGTTATGCTCAAATCTCTTTGGATATTTGACCATTTCTCATTTATACACCATTACTACTTAAGGAATTGGGAAAGGGCCAATTGCAACACTTCATTGGCACCAATTCCCCCATAATATCATCATGCTATTAGCTTAATTAGGATTGAATCTCTTTTGTTTCAAGTTTATTGTGTTCTTCATTTTCCTAGTTTAGTTTGAATAGATGGATTTTATGGGGAATCTCTCATACTTGTTTGCATGCATATGATCTAATGACTAATGTGTTTTGTTGCTCTTGTGCATTATGCGGGTTTAGGGGTTCACAGATCCCACTTGGATGGGTAACACAATCAGTCCCTTTGAAGATCTCTCTTCCTCATCATATTCTTTTATGGTCATTTTCCTTTGGGAATCAATAGCATCATCGGAATACCCTAGTGCACGGATTAGCTTTAGAGTGCAAATGTTCAAACCAACTCCCCCATCTATTAAGACTCTTTTGACACGATGATTGTGGATCAATACTTTTATATGCAGTGCAGTGTTATGGGGATGGTTGAGTGAGACATCATCCTATTCAGAGAATGATGGACAATGTGGGGTAGTAAAATGCCCCACCATAGATTGGAATTGGAAAACATCTAGATTTTTCGGCACCGTAGTGGCAACTAGTGCTTGTTCTAGAACCTCCTTATGTGATGGAGATAGTTTGAGGAGTTCTAGTATTGATATCTGCGCTGGAATGCTTTCAATTTGATCGACAATGTTATAATGAGATGGAGGGGGATATGCATTTTTAGACCCAACTCCCTTTAACACTACCTTAGAATACCCCCTTGTCATTACATTTTTTGGTTGATAGTCCTATCATTCTTTGATTTTTATAACGTTTATTTGATTTTCAGGGACTTGTATGCTTGGGAGAAAATCCAAAGGGGTAGTGTCGTTGGTTTTGTGTTCATTCATGTTATGAACAACGATATGATCACTCTCTACTTTGGAAAGACAAAGGATCATTTTATCATAGACATGATTGATGTTTCTACCTTTGTTGTTGGTAGAAGATGATGCTCCTTTGTCATAGTTTGGTAAAGGGTCCTTGAAGGCTAAATGATCATTATTGTTTTGGGGTCCCTCTATAGATACCTTGTTTTTGTCGATTAGATCTTGAACTGCATGTTTTAACTCCATGCAATCATTAGTTTTGTGGCCTTTATTGTTGTGGAAGTTGCAATAATCTGCATCATTCCACCATGGTGGTTTGAACTTTGGATCCCATAATCTTGCTTCCCGCGTAGTGATAAGAACACTAGTGACTAGTTCTTTCATCGCCGATTCCAATGTTTGGCCTAAAGGTGTGAACCTACGTCAGTTTCATGGTTTTTGGTATGATTATGGTTTTGTGATTTCGTTGTTTTGAATGACATTTGAATTGATGATTTGATCGTTGTTTTTATTTTTTTTTGAAGTATATCAAGTTGAATACTAGTTCGGCATTTTGTAAATCACTTGTCATTTCGTTGGTAGTCGTATTTCAATTCTTTTGCCAAAATTTTGGCTTATCACTGTTGGGTATTGATTTGAGGAGTTTGTGTTATTTTGATTTGTCATTGAAATGTTTAATAACCCCTCTTTTGACTAGCCCTTCTTCAATATTAAGGCCATTTTCTATCACCTTTTCAAATGTAGGAGGACATTCCAATTCAAGTCTATAACTCATTTCCTCTATCAAGTTGTTGATGAACAACTCCATTTTCTCTTCTTCAGGAATGGACCGAGGATATCTAGTGAAAAGTCATCGCCATCTTTATAGAAAGGACAAGAATTTCTCCCCTTTGTTTTGTTTCAGGTTATACAGATCCTTTATCATGACATTGTGTTGGATGTTAATAGAATACTAAGAGATAAACCTGTTGACAAGTTCTTCAAAAGTCCTTATTCCTGGTTGTAATTTTGAAAACCATTCTATACATGAACCTCCCAAGCTTCTTGGGAATAATCTCAGTTTGTAAGTTTCCTCTTGGGAAAACTCCAGGCTCATGGTTTTGAATTCCCGACTATGATCGATTGGATCTGATCTTCCATTGTATTTGTCATACTTGGGGAATTCACAGTGTCGAGGAAAAGGTATCATATTGACTGTTGAGTCGAAAGGATAAGGACAAATGTCCCATACTCTATACCTTTTGATGTTCCCTTTTCTCATGTCATGTATTTGTTGTTGTAATACTTGCATTTGGGATGTTAAGGCAACAACTGGATCTATACCTTGTGTGGGTTGTGGTATTTCGGTTTCGCTTGTTCCAAGTGCTTCTCTTAGGCGATTTACGTCAAAGTATTTGGGAAGCTTAGCACCTGATTCAGCCAACATTAAGACGTATTTATCTGTGTCTTGTTCTAAGATCTTTTCCATGAATTTATGGAATTTGGGATCCTGTTGGGTTGTTTGAGTGTCTTCTGGAGTTATTTCATTTTTGTCACTTTGATGTAGACTATTCTAAGGATTTTCTTTTGCCATTATATTTGATGTTTCAAGTTCCTTTTCTAAGAGCCTCTATTTTTGTAACCTGGTGAAGATTGGCATACAAGTTTTTTGTTCTTTCTTCCAAAATTTGATCTTCTATGTTGGAAAATGTCAAGTGAATTTTTAACAAAGTCGAATAAGATGATATATCTTATTGATCAGACTAGGTTAAAAAAATGATTACTATGCTTCGTTTCATAATGATAGGATGATAATATCCTGATGATGAAACTTTAGCATAATAAACGAGATTGCGTTTTGATATGACACTTTATGATTTGCAAGATTTATGTTTCAGTTGAAAATATTGGAAACTTGTATGAACCTATCTGAATTTGGTTTCTAGACAGTGATTCTGATAAAAAGATACTTTTGTTCTGATAAAAATTCATGTGTAAATGACAAACAAACTGACTGATATGATATGGAACTCTCTGTTTGAAAGCGATAAAACAGGTTATGGAAGCGCTATTTTGTAGAAGCGCTAGAACAGAGTTCAAAAGTGCTGAAATAGGTGATGCAAGCGCTATAACAGTGCTCAAAAGCACTGAAACAAATGATGAGAGCGCTATTTTATGGAAGCATTAAAATAGTGACTATAAGCGCTAAAACAGTGCTTGGAAGCACTATTTTATGAAAGTGCTACAACAGAGTCCCGAAGCACTGAAACAGATTTTCAGAGCGCTAAAAACATGATATTTATGACTCCATATTGTAAAATTTGACTTAGCCTTGCGGCATATTCTATCATAGGTTGTGGGAAGTAGGACTGATGTATGCATTGACTATGGTTGTGATATTGTGTGAGGGCTCTCCTTTGGAAGAAAGCTAGTGAATAAAGAGGTTCTACAGTATAATCAAGAGTATGACCTCTAGCAAAGTCGTGATACCTATGAATGAAGGTTCTATGTTGTAAAAAGATCTTTCAATTCTGATATAAGAAACGCCTTCTTCTTAAATTATCTCGGTAACTGAGTGGTCTCTTGGGTTTGGTGATTTTGATGGTTCTCTTGACAAACTTGGTTGATTTCCACTTTCGAATCATGAATTTCTTGACCTGATTTGATTTGTTGTTTTTTGGATGATCTTTTATCTAATTCTTAATGATTTTGTGAAAACATAGCAAGAAAATTGTAGAATAATTGTTTTAATATGAATAGATAGTGTATATTCAAGAACCACGAATGGTCCTTATTGATTTTCATGGGTTTTCTTTGACAAATGTACACAATTCAGACAAACTCACTCTTAAGGTCAAATAGGTCATCGTTATACTCAATAACCCACATCTTGAAATTGTGTTGATGCACAAAGCCATGTCACCCCCTAGAGGGCGCCTGTGGTTTTTTCGTTTCCAGGTGCATACTTAGAGTTGGATTTCTCATTCTTTGAGCAAGCGGTCCTTGCCAATTATATGGTGAGTGTCTTGCGGGTAGATTCTTCCCTCCCCTTGCACCGTGAGTATGACAATGTCTGGTTACTAACTCGGCTGGATACTACTCTATGGTTCGTAGATAGGCCTTCTGTGCGGTGCAGAAATTGATAAACTCCCTCAGGAGACCTCCCAATATTTAGAACAAATATTTTGGGGATGGTTATCTTGCTCACTACCATCAAGTTGGACTTTCATCAACAACTTGCATTTTGATTAGAGTGGGTTGGAATCCTTGGCTTTAGGCATTCCCACTTAGGTCGTTCCCATAGAGTGAGTACTTTTTCCTACTACGGCAGGCCTTCTAAAGGTTTTAACCAAAGCGTAAATTTGCATGAAAATAAAGGATGAGTCTGGCACTTTGATCACCTAGTTAAGGGGAGAGCATAAGCCTAATCACCACACAAGCACAACAGATAAATGATTTGTTTTAAGCCCAAAGGACAAATTTGTTAATCTATGTGAAGATTTTGCTTCACAACAATCATGATGTCCTTTTTAACTGATATTGAAAAAGTGTGATGGCTACCCTAGGATTGATAAATTTTAAATCAGAAATGGCTACCCTAGGATTGATAAATTTTAAACCAAATGATTATCCTAGGATTGGTTCATTTTAGTCTAACTCTATCAAAATGAAATTTTGGCCACGGCTACGTTGGATCCAGATCAAAATTTACAAAAGCGCTATAGTTTTTACCTGATGTGCTAAACTCGAAAGCACTAAAACAGAGTACTGAAGCACCAAAGTTCTTCACATAAGTGCTAAATCATCTTTTCTAGAAATGGGTGACCGATGCGCCAAAATAGTTCATGGAAGCACTATAGTAGAAAGCACGAAAACTTTTGACGAATGCGCTATTGTATCACGGAAGTGCCAAAATAGAGCACATAAGTGCCATAGTTTGCCATGGATGCGCTATATTTTTTGACGGAAGTGCTAAAACGGAACACGTCGGGAACCTGCGTGACACTTTTTAGAAAAAATTGATAAAATATCGGGTTAATGCCCCACGGTGGGTGTCAAATTGTAAGTTTGAATAACTAAACAAAGTAAAAACACTTCTTAATGAAACATTGTATCAAAGATCAAACTAATAATCTACTAAAAGTGTCTCATTGTCTCCAATTTTCAAAGATTTATTAAGCTATTGTGCTCTCAGATTTAAATAACACTATAACTATTAAAATGACAATCTAAAGAATGGAATGATGCTTATGCAATGATATGAAGCTATATGATAATACTAAATGATAAAAGAAACTACTGTAGTATGGATTGACATAAAAACTGATAAGTGAAGCTACAAGAGGTAGCCATGATTATGAAAACTAGAATGTTGGATGCTTGATGCTTGATGCTTGAATTCTTGTAGAGTAAACTTGATAACTTGGGATCCTTTTCTTGGTTGAATGAAGCTTTATTTATAGATTTTATGGCTATAGAAATGTACAGGGATGTGAAAGAGAGGCTTGGATTCAATCTGGAGGATTGAATGGTGAGAGATGGAGGAGATTGAGAAGATTTTGGAGATTTTCTCTACACATGAAAACACCAGGCAAGAGAAGAGGAAGGATTGATGGAAGAGGATTGAGAGATAAATTTGCAATTTGTCTCCAAATCTTCCCGTGAAGTTTCAATCAATTAATTTTGACATATTTTGACATAAATTAGACATAGCATATCTAATTTGATTTTGAGGAAATATAGAGGAATATTCCTTATGCCTTTATTTAAATAATTTTGATTTATTTAAATTAGCTAAAGAGAAATAAATAATTTAATAGAACAAACTATATAATTTTTTTATTAAATTAAATAGAAGAATATGGCAATTAATCAATAAAGTGTTTGATCTTTATTTAATTAATTTGAGATTGATGTGATAGAAGAAAATAGGGAAATGCTAATTAAATCAAACAAAGTATTTAATCTTGTTTATTTAATTAAGATGAGATAATAGAAGAAATAGAAGAATTTAAATGTGAATGTGAATTTGAACTATATAAATAAATATTTATATTTATTCAATAGTAGAGGAATTTAGGATAATTAATCAAATAATTCGTATTTAATTAATCGGATTCTCCAAACCAATTTTAGGTGTATACACATAGAGTTTTTCAGAGGCTTCCAATATTCCAAAGTGGGATAGTTCCATGACAAATGAGTATTCTTCATTGATGAAGAATAATACATGAGATTTAGTTTCTCTTCCTTGAGGAAGAAAGATATAGTTAGTACAAGTTTGATGACACACTTTTACATGATAGATCTTAGGCTTTTTCATTTCTTCCTTGGTCTTTATATTCTTCAATATATTGATGGGATCTTTATATACCAACATAAATACAACTTTAAATTGCTTCATCAGTTTCATATGAGTGATTGCAGGTCCACACCTACACAATTCTAGTATAATGTCACTTTGACCACCACTTGCACACCACCTAGTGTTGATGCTACTTTGTACAATCAATTATTTGGTAGTCTTTTGTATTTGACACAAACTCATCATGATATCACCTTCATTGTTGAGCTTGTCTCCCATTTTTCTCATGGCCCTCATGAGAGTAATTGGAATATAACCAATCACATCTTGAGGTATATTCATGGCACCACTCATTTTGGCATTCAATACACACTAGAAGCTTCACAGATAATAGGCTACACTGACTCAAATTGCGTAGGTAATGTTGACTCATAGAAGTCTATTGTTGGGTTTCTTTTTTTTCATGGTTCTGGTCTAGTCACATGGTATTTTAAGAAGAAAACTACTATTGTATTATCATCCACTAAGTCTTATTATCAAGGAGAAATCATCACTAGCCAAGAGGTACTATGGATTTAATAGATTGTGACAAAGTTTGGTCTTCCACTTGATCATCATACTATACTTTGGTGTGATAACTAAAGTTCCATACACATTTCACACAACCCGATTGAGCATCAGTGGACAAAACCACATTGATGTTCACATGAAGTTCATTCAATAACTTGTCTAGTATGGTTTTCTATCCTTAGACTATTTGCCTATTGAGGATCATGTTCCAAAAATATTCATTAAAAATTTAGCATCAGCTCACTATCTTACATTGTGTCAATTGCTTGGGGTGGAGGAAGTTGTCCTTGGGGATCTTGAGTCCTCCTTCCTTTGTAGATAGTTCTTTTCTTGGAAATGATTTTTTTTCCACAAGGATTTCTCCTTTACTCCATTTATGAGGGGATTTTATTTTGTACATGAGTACCTCATCAAACCTTGTTGTCAGGATTGACATTTCTAGTGACTTAATCACTAAGTATCACTTAAAGGGGGTGTTAGAGTGAAAATTACCTTTATACATCTAGGAATAATTTATTTAGTTCCACTATCTTAAGCTCACTTGGTGGTTTGGTTGCCTCGCCTCATAGACACGTGAAATATGCTCTCACACTTGTCTGAAGTGTTCTACATGTGTGACATCTCTTGGAGGGTTAGTTAGTATTTTCTCCACCTTCCTACTTCCTACTTCCTCCTTGTCCTACATATACAAGGAGAGATCATTGTGCATACACATGTTTTATGATAGTTTCTTTGCTTATTTGTTGCATTTGATTATTTTATGGAAGTTCTTAAATTTTGTATTTAAATTTTGTTGCTCCAAAATGCATCTCCTCAAACAATTTTGGTTTCATATAAATAAGATTATGTTCTTAGAAATAGGTTATAATGTAATAAGAATGCTCATGCTATAGATCTCTACAAATTTTATACTTTTTCTGTATTTTTCCAAATTTAGTAATCTTTATGTTTTAGCCTTGACATACTTATTTACATATTTGTAACTTTGCACGATCATTTGATTAATGCAATAACCCATGATCAAGTTTTTCCCTCTTCTACTTTTTCATATGGATATCCTTTCGCTTATATTGTGGACACCTCTATTAATTGTTATCAAGCAATTGTTGTAGTTGAAAGATAATCATCTCATCCAATGAATGGTTCTTGATTATTTTCTTAAATTAGTTTTACTTTCTAAATTTTATTTAGTATTCTCTTCTCTTTTACTTTGAAATTCATTTTGAGAGCTTATTGAAAATCTCATGAAGAGTTGACTTCTCAATCTTAAAGGTCATGCTACAAGCTACATCCCACATTTGTAGGCTTCTCATGCTTGAATATTGTACAAATATAGTTTGACATGAGAGATTAAATTTAAACATCAACACTCCTCATTCTTATATTTTTAATCTTATTTTGTAATTTTAGTCTTCCTTTTAATTTAAATGTACTTGACAATATAAATCTTAATCCATAGAGACTATTGTCTTGTATTTTATAGTAAAGAATGACTAGTGTTCAATCAAGTTATGTTTCAAATAGATAAAATAAATTTTGATGAAGTAGTGGAACATCCACGCTAATTACATATCAATTTTCCTTAAATGAACAAGGAAATCTACTCATTTAGAGGGATATTTTTTATTAAATGAGTTCAATATCTTATTAATTTGATATAAATTTATTTTTTAAGGATTTTTTAAAGAAAAATAATTATTTATACATAAAATTTGAAAATTCTTTCTTATCAATTTTTAAGACTCCTAAACTTTAAGAAAAAGATAAAGTAATTAATAAACTTAAATTTACAAATAAAATGGCCTATCTCACTTTTTGAGTGAAAGATTTCACTTATACTACTCAATAATATTCTAAAAAGTAATAGGAATGGAAATAAAGTTATTTTAGACCAAAAACATTTTTAAAAGTAATATGAATGGAAACAAAGCTATGTTAGATGAAGTGAAACAACTTTTTTTTATGTTAGCTGAAGTGAAATATTTTTTTCTTTTTCTTAAATTATAAGTGTTGGAAAATGTGCCTCAAACTTACTGACATGAAACTCCTGAAAGAGAAAAATCAGTGAGACTCTTGGAATGACTTGCCAACAAGCAGCTTGGTTCTGAAGGTTTGAAATGATCATGTCAGTGTGACTAATGGCCGGTCTTGTCGATGGGATCCATCGGCATGACCTAAATGGTTGGTGCAAGTTCTCTATCTCTCGCCAAAGGTAGGAATCTAACTGACAGGTGATGATCGGCGAGATTCTTGTCGATGGTACTCCATCGGGGTAACTTTGGTCTTCGGTTAGACCTAGGAAGATCGGACCGATAGTAGAAGTCCGACCGATGGGATATGGTCAGTGTGAGTCTTGTCGATGGTTCTTCAATAGTGTGAAATATGGCTTCAGCCCAGCCTTAAGACCTTCATCTGATAGTTGAACTCTGACCGATGGATTGAGATCAATGTGAGTCTTTCCAAAGATACTTTATCGGTCTGACATGGTCTATCGGGTTGGTTTCTATAAGTGGCTCTGAAGTAGGATGTTTGACCGAGGAACACAATCGAGGTAAGTCTTCCCGATGAGATGAACAAGCAGGAACTTCATCGATAAAACATGCACTATCAAAGGAGCTTTGGAAACTCCCTCCAAGGCAGGATTTCAGCCTGATGGTGTTTGGTCGAAGATACCTCACCAAGTCAGAGTGATAGAGCAATAGAAGACTGTGTAGTGTGCAATTCTCAAATGGGTAGTTTGGCATCAATGAGACACGGTTCGGTGTCTCTGTCTCATCGATAAGCAATACAGTTGAATAATTTTGACCGAATTACTATCCTACATGGTTTGTTTTGAACCAATGATAGACGTAGAATGTAAATCGTTTGCAGTTGGACTGTTGTGACCGTTCACTCATGGGAGATCAACAAACCGTTTGTGAACTGTGAATAAAATGGAACTCTCTGTAATGATCTAAGGTTGAATAGTTCGAAGTGTGGTAATTTTTTCAATTGGAATAAGGGTTGATCAGTGTGTGTTTTTCATTGTATGCTTTTGCAGAGAATTGTAACAGTGATGTTCTACTATGCAAGATTGATTAGGGAAATGTTGCTGCTGTAAAATTAACATCTGAAAGTGAAGTTTGATCTCTGTATGTAATTTTTTTACTGTAATACAAAGAGGATTTACTTGGTGTGGTGTGTTTTTCTCTCGTAAGGGTTTTCCCACATAAATCTAGTGTCCAATTGTGTATGTGTTTATTTCCCTATTCTATTATTCCTTTCATGTGCATCTTAATGAACTATAATTGCAAAATTTAAAGTCATGTTTGCATTCTTCTCTGAGTTTTGACATTAGGAGAGTTTGTTCCACACCTTAAGCTTTCATTACAAGTGGTATCATAGCTTGGCCAATTGTGTTATCCTTCTAGGTAGTTTGGGATTTTTGTGTCAATTTTATTTAGTGGGAGTCTTATAGAATTTTGGTAATTGAAATTATCAATTGTGATGGCAATGGAAAGTACATCAGGAAAGATTGAATTTGAGAAATTCAATGGCGGCAATTTTGAGTTGTGGAAACTCAAAATGGAAGATCTGTTGGTTGATCGTGATCTTTGGGTTGTTGTGTCTAGAACGAAACCTTTTGGAATGAAACAAGAAGAATGGGAACTGGTAGATCAAAAATCTAAAGGGTTGATAAGACTCTATTTAGAAGACTTTGTTCTCCTGAATGTTCATGAAGAGAAGACTGCAACCTCCTTGTGGAAGAAACTTGCTGACATTTATCAGGGCAAGTCCTTAGTGAATAATTTTTTCTTAAGGAAGAAGTTGTACTCTTTGAAAATGTAGGAAGGAGCATTTGTTTATGATCATTTAAATACTTTTAACATGTTGATTTCTCAAAGAGAATCTATGGGTGTGAAGATTGATGAAGAAGATCGTTGTATGCTATTGTTATTTTCTTTGTTGGATTCTTGGGATCACTTGGTAATGGCTATTGGGAGTATGACATCCACTTTTCATATGGAAGACATTATTGCTTCTTTGTTATCAGACGAGATGAGAAGGAAATCTTATGAGATGGCGAAGGAGGCTCTTGTTGTTCGAGGAAGATAAAAATAAAAAGGCAAGAAGAAGGATAAGAATTCCAAATGAAAATCAGAAGGGAGATCAAAGTCTCCTAGCAAGAAGTCCAAGGTGAAGTGATGGAATTGTGGGTAGCCTGGTCATGTCCATAAGTATTTTAAAGAGGAGAAAAATAAGAACAAGAAGAACTCTTCCGATAATGATTCCTCTCAGAGTGATGCAAATGCCTTCATTGCAGACTTGGAAACTCGGGCATCAGATGATGTTTGGCTAATTGATTCTAGAGCATCTTTCCACATGAAATCTCATAGAGATTGGTTCACAAAGTATGAAAAATATGATGGTGGAAAGGTGTATTTGGCAAGCAATTCATCTCTAGAAATAGTTGGTTGTGGAAGAGTTCAAATTCAATTCCCTAATGGAAGAATCAAAGGAATTGATGGTGTAATGCATATACTAGGTCTGGCTCAAAATTTACTCTTTGTTAGTAAGTTGAATGATGTTGGAGTGCAAGTCTCATTCTCTGGAAATGGCTACAAATGGTGTTGGCTAGGGGTGCTCGATTTGGTACTCTATACAAGTTGGATGCACTTTCTATTCAATGCAACAGTGTCTCTACAAAGTCACAAAAGATTGTTTGTAAAGAGAAGAAGGAAAATGTCCCTGATAGTGCAAACTCTATGGAAGTTAAACTTCCAACAGAAAATACTATGGTTTGGCATCATAGGCTTGTCCACATTGGATAAAAAGGTTTAAAAACTTTGAAAAATAAAAACCTGGTTGAAGGGCTTGATGATTGTAACCTTGAATTCGAATTTTGTGAACATTGTATATATGAAAAACAACACCATGTTTCATTTTATTTTAGTCCTCATAAATCTTTTGGTATACTTGATTACATTCATTCTAATGTGTGTGGTCCAGTGAATGTTCCTTCATTATCAAAATCTAAATATTATGTTTCTTTTATTGATGACTATTCGAGAAGGGCATTTGTGTATTTCTTATAAAGTAAATCAGAAGTGTTCAATCATTTTAAGGAATTTAAAAACCTTGTGGATGATCAAACTGGAAGAAAAATAATTTTTTTAAGGACAGACAATGGCAGTGATTTTTGTTCTGATGAGTTCGAAAGGTACTGCAAAGATCATGGAATTAAAAGACATAAAACTACACCATACACTCCACAAAAAAATGGAGTTGTTGAAAGGTTCAACAGGACAGTGATGGAAAGGGCAAGAAGTATGTTGAGCAGTGCTGGCTTGGAGGAGAAATTCTGGGCTGAGGCAGTTGCAACAACATGTTACTTAATAAATTGTTCCCCTAACTCTGCTCTTGTTGATAAAACACCTTTGGAAGCATGGTCTAGAAAGAAGCCCTCTCTAAGACATATTCGAGTCTTTGGCTATGAGGCATATGCATATGTGTCAAATGAAAAAATATCTAAATTGGACAAAAAGGCTATTAAATGTATTTTTATTGGCTATAGCGCTAGCATAAAAAGATACAAGCTTTGGAATCCTGAGACTGAGAAGGTTTTGTACAACAAAAGTGTTATTTTTCGTGAGCTGAATCCTTCTGCTTTGGATCTACAGTCAGAGACAAAATCATAAAACAAAGAGGATGTAGTTGAAATTCCTTCCACACCAAATAAAGAGGAATTAAAAATTCAAAATGTACTTGAATCTGAGGAGAGCTCAAGCAAATCTGAAATTTATGAGCAAGATGATGAACAATGTCCTCAGCCTCAACCTGTGAGGAGGTCTACACGTGAAAGGTGACAATCGGATAGGTATGGATTCTCTATGTTGGATTCTAGTTGTGCCTATTCTTTGATTACTAACACTGATGAGCCTAAGACTATAAAAGAGGCAACTGAAATGTCTGATTCAGATTCCTGGTTGGAAGCCATGAATAAAGAAATGGCATCATTAAAGAAAAATGATACCTGGGATCTAGTTCCATTGACTAAAGGTAGAAATCCTATGGGTTGCAAATGGGTATTTAAAAATAAAAATGGTCTGGATGGCTGTGTTAAAAATTATAAAGTGAGGTTGGTTGCAAAGGGATATTCCCAAGTAGAGGGAATTGATTATGGGGAATTTTTTTCTCTAGTAGCAAAGCTGAGATCTATCAGATTTCTTTTGTCACTTGTAGCAGCATATGACTGGGAGATTGAGTAGATGGATTTGAAGACAACATTTCTTCATGGTGATCTTGAAGAATAAATTTATATGTCCCAACCATAGCACTTTATGGAAAAAGGTACAGAAAATCTAGTTTGCAAGTTGAAAAAATCTCTGTTTGGATTAAAACAATCTCCTAGAATGTGGTACCAAAATTTTGACACATTTTTTTTGTCATTGGGATTTGTACGATCGAAATCTGATCATTGTCTAAGAATGATCGTATTTTAATTATTTCCTTGTATGTGGATGATATGTTATTCATTGGGAATAGTAAGTTTATGATTTTTGATATAAAATCTCAGTTGTCTACAAAATTCAAAATGAAAGATCTGGGTGCAGCAAGGTATATTCTGGGGATGGAAATAGCCAGGGATAGAAAGAGTAGAAAAATTTGGCCCTGTCAGAGTAAGTATATTGAGACTATTCTGGAGAGATTTTGTATGACTGATTGCAAGTAGCTAGTTGTTCCAATTTTGCAAGGAATGAAGCTATATGTTGAAGATTGTCCAAAATCTCCTACTGAGATGGAGGACATGACCAGGGTTCCTTATGAAAGTGAAGTTGGTAGTTTAATTTATGCAATGGTCTGTACAAGGCCAAACATTTCCCAAGTAGTGGGAGTACTTAGTCATTTTATGCAAACTTCAAGAAGGTCACATTGGGATGTTGTGAAAAGAGTGTTTAGATATGTGAAGGGCACTTTGAAATATGCTTTGTGTTACCATGGAAATTTGGTTGGATCACAAAGGACTCTCAACATTCGTGGGTATGTGGATTTTGATTGGGCAAGGGACATTGACAAAAAAAGATCCACCAGTGGATATATTTTCATGGTGAATGGTGGTGTAGTTAGTTGGATGAGCAAGCAGTATGTTGTAGTCACTTTTTCCACTATAGAGGCAGAATACATGGCAGCTGCACATGCCTATAAAGAAGCAATCTGGTTAAAACATTTGTGTTCTAACATTGGGTTTGATGCAGGCCAGATTACAATTTACTATGATAGCCAGAGTGCTATTTTTTTGGCAAAAAATCCTACTTTCAATGCTAGGATGAAACATATTGATGTGCAATATCACTTTATACGAGATATGGTGGAGGATGGAAAGATTTGTTTAAAAAAACTATATACTCAGGAAAATTTTGCAGATGCATTGACGAAACCAGCGAGCACAAAAAATTACAGGTGGTGTGCAAGTTCAATGGGCCTCGGTGCCCATGAATCTTAGTAGTTTCTGAACGCTCTGGAGGTGTCAGTAAGATCTTCATCAAGAGGGATATTTTTGGAAAATGTGCCTCAAACTTACTGACATGAAACTCCTGAAAGAGAAAAATTGGTGAGACTCTTGGGATGTCTTCCTGACAAGTAGCTTGGTTCTGAAGGTTTGAAATGATCATGTCAGTGTAATTAATGGTCGATCTTGCCAATGGGATCCATCGGTATGACATAATCGGTCGACGCAAGTTCTCTATCTCTCGAAAAAGGTAGGAGTTTGATTGACACGTGATGATCGGCGAGAGTCTTGCCAATGGTACTGCGTCAAGGTAACTTTGGTCTTCAATTAGACCTGGGAAGATCGAACCAACAGTAGAATTTCGGACAATGGGATATGCTCGATGTGAGTCTTGTCGATGGTTCTTCATTGGTGTGAAATATGAATTTGGCCCAGCCTTAAGATCTCCATCTGATGGTTGAAGTCTGACTGATGGATTGGGATCAAGGTGAGTCTTTCCAAAGATACTTTTTTGATCTAACATGGTCTATTGGGTTGGTTTCTCGAAGTGGCTCTAAAGTAAGATGTCTGACTAAGGAACACGATCGAGGTATGTCTTCTCGATGAGATGAACAAGCAAGAACTTCATCGGTAAAACATGCACTATTGGAGGAGATTTGGAGACTCCCTCTGAGGCAGGATCTTAGCCCAATGGTGTTTGGTTGGAGAGACCTCACCAAGTTAGAGCGATAGAGTGATAGAAGAGTATTTAGTGTGCAATTTTCAAATGGGTAGTTTAGCATCGGTGAGCCACGGTCTGGCATCTCGCCGATAAGCGATATATTTAAATAATTTTGATCGAATGATTTTCCTACGTGGTTTATTTTGAACCAATGAGAGAAGTAGAATGTAAACCATTTGCATTTGGACTATTCTAACTGTTCACTCATGGGAGATCAATAGACCATTTTTGAACTGTGAATAAAAGGGAAATCTCTATAATGGTTGAAGGTTGAATAGTTCAAATTATGGTAGAATTGTTTGATTGGAACAAGGGTTTATCAGTGTGTGTCTTTCATTGAATGCTTTTCGAGAGAATTGTAATAGTGATGTTCTACTGTGGAAGGTTGATCAAGGAAATTTTTCTGTTGTAAAATTGATGTTTGAAAGTGAAGTTTGATCTCTGTATGTAATTTGTTTACTGTAATACAAAGAGGCTTTACTTGGTGTGGTGGGTTTTTCTCCCATAAGGGTTTCCCCATGTAAATATGGTGTCCAATTGTGTATGTGTTTATTTCTCTATTTTGTTATTCCTTTCATGTGCATCTTAATGAACTATAATTGTAAAATTTAAAGACATATCTGCATTCTTCTCTGAGTTTTTGACATTAGGAGAGTTTGTTCTGCACCTTAAGCTTTCCTTACAATAATTTGGTTAACATCCATAAGTTAGATGAATTGGACATGTCCTTATGCTCACCCCCTAATTAGGGAGTTATGGAAAAAAATCCCTCCCAATATTTGTTGGAGTATTTGGAAATAAATGAATAACAAAAAATTCTAAAATGTTGAAAAGAATGTTAAGGTGTTTGGCTCTTTCTCTAGGTTGTTAGTGAAAATGTTTCTTGTTACAACTAAAAACCTCTGAGATCCCATCCTTCTTCTTTGGATTCCAGTGTTGGAAAGAAATGTGTATTACACTTGGAACCTGATGGATTTGATAACTTTAAAGTTTTAGCTTGCCATAATACCAAATGGAAACCTCACCCCTAGATTGGGAAAAACTCAATTTTGATGTGGTTGCTAAAGGAAACCCAAAATTGGCCAAGGTGGTGATACTCAAGAACCCTGTTGGAGAGGTTATTGTTGTTTTCTTTGGGGATTGGGGGAGAAATCTTGTAAAATGGTTGAAGCAATGGTGATTTTATGGGGAGTCAAACTTTCCCTATTATTGGGGATAAAAATATTACAAATTGAAGGTGACTCCAAACTTGTCGTAAATATTGTGAAAGGAAATGTGAAGCTGGGTTGTACTATCAACATCATTAATGATATCCAAAAAACTTTATTGGGTTCTAATTAATATTTTATTTCCCATGATTAAAAATAAAGTAATAGATTGGTCGATACTATGGCCATCTAGGGACAATGTTAGACTCCATCAAATGCTAGAGAAACAACTTGTCTCCTAGAGAATGTTAGAAGACTTCTCTTGGAAGAGAAGCTCAATGAAAATATTCCTAATGTGGAGAGCCTAATTTTTTGAATATATATATTCTATGTTTTAACAATCAGTTCAAAGCCCCTCCTTTTAGTCTGTGGGGTGTATGGGAAAATTATCTAGGTATGATGAGAAGGGATTTGAGTGGTATGATATGTAAGGGTTGTTTCTACACCTTATGGATACTCATGATAGCTCATAATCCATGTGTAATAATGATGAATATTTGGAATTGGAATGATGAGGTGGTTAAGGCTATTATATTTTTCATGAGCCATGTCATCATCGATTTGGATATAAAGTACATGAATATATTTATCATGAATAGGAACATGCCTATTAGCAATATGCTTAATTATATATCTCAAGTGTGCTTCAATTCTTGTTTCTTCGAGTAATGAAAAAATACTAATGGCACGAGGGGTTTTATTATCCCATATAAAGATGATGTAAAAAGGACATGACTAGTGAACAAGTTGATGGTTTGCCTTCGCTCAAGGATTTCCCTTATCCCAAGCATGATTAATCAATTAATGATTTTTCAATCATCTAAGTTATTTTTAATATTAAAGATTATTTTTAAAAAACTCTTCCCATTTTGAAAAACCCCACTAATCTTCCTTACTTGAATCCTAGATTCGGTAAAATTCTACAATGTAGCCACCTAGGAATTCCCTACATTATGGGAGGTGATTGTGTGTGGATGGAGCTTGGATCTTGTGAGGATTTTAAAAATGACTCGATACTTTGGCACATTTGTGTCAAAGGTGGTTTGGTTTTCTTGGAGAGCCTTAATGGGAATGATGAAAATCTATCTATTTAGTTTTCCAACACATGGAATAAGAGGCATGTCAAAATGTGAGGCATATCTTTTGAGATGAGAGAAGATGTTATTTCCCAGTCGAAGGGTTTATCTTGCAATGAAAAAAATATTGAAAGACATAGAATGGTGTTGGATATGGAGAACATGAATCTTTTTTTCAAGAAGGAGGAAACATTGATTAATTTGCATGTTGGCTATGATAGGGATACACTTCCTCAACCTTGAGATAAAGTATGTTTTATGTTGATTAAATACATTTATCTGGAAGGGTGCTTTAATTTTTATTACTTCTACCACCTTCCCTTGTTAAATAATTTTAGTAATAAGGTGGCCATTAGCTTCCCATTTTATTTGATTTCCTCCTTAGAAGTGTCAATGAAGGAATCCTTGGATATGGCGGTCAAAAATCCTAACAAGCTTCCTATCCCACTCTACTAGGGTCTTATCCTTAGAATCTATCACTTTCACCTAGCCCTTTTCTCCCCTAAACCCATTAGGCCTATCTTTTTGAGGAACTCTCACTTGAAACCTTTCCTTCAAAGAACCCCTTGAACCCTCATGTTGAAAAGTTTGCAACACCTCTTTCTAAAGGGAAATAAAAAATGTATGCCCATAATGTCACCCCCAAGATGGAGTTCAAACCCCCAAACCTATAACCCAAGCCCTCAAAAACTCCCAAAACTTTTAACCCAAAAAAATCCTTCTATTAGTCTCTATGATCTTTAAAATAACCCTTCTAAAGGTCTGAGAAAAAAGACTAGCAATGAACCTAAAAAACCTCTATCATATCCCCTAGATACCTTGCTAAATCTTTTGCATGACCCCTAGCCCCAATGCAATTTGGACTAGGGGTGGATTTTTGTATTTTATTGTAGAAATGGTATGTGTGTATGTGTGTCCTAATTGCAAACCTTGGCATTAACATTAATGAATGTGGTTATTAATCTTATTATGTTATTTTAATTTGATGCATTAAATTTTCTATGTTGACTCAAATTAATGACTTGGTTGTTGGACCTATGTGAGGCTATCATTGGCTGCAAGTACTCAGGGTGCAGGATGAGGTGGATTTTATGGTTTCACTGGTTGAGAGACAAACAATTGGTGATGTCATTTTATTGCCAAGAACTTGCCTATAGTTGTCAACCTGAGGTTCATTTAAACCTAGGATCTTAGACATAAATTAAATTGTCATAGTTTATATGCTTTTGCTTAGGAAAAGACATCTCAATAGCATAAATTATTTTGATTAATTAAGAATATTGCATAATATGGTAAACTATTAAAGATAAATTAATGGATAAATAAAATTTAAAATTAATAAATAAAAATTAAAATAATTGAATAATAAATTATATAGTTATGAAATATTAAAATAAAAACAAATAAATAAATAAAAACTTACCATCTACCATAAATATTAATGAGGGACAATTAAATAAAATGCTATCAAACCAAAGGAGGAAAATAAAATGAAATAAAAGGAGAAAAGAAAATGCAACATGGGAGAAGGAATTTTGCACAGGATATGACATTATGGTGCAACCTGCACCCCATGGCTAGGAGACAGGCAAGATTAAAGAGGAATGGATGAAGGCATGAAAGAGAGGAAGATGTGTGGTCATGAAATTAATGGGCATGGAACACCAATCCAATGCCAACCATTTTTTTTAGGACAAGGGATGGAGTAGGGTTTGGCTATTAATAACCTTCAAAGCCCCAAAAAAATGCACACTAGAGCTGGAGAAGGGCAAAGAATGGAGGTAAAAGAGAATGAGAGTGGAGAACAAGAGATTGGATGAGGAATAGAGAGGTTGATGGCTTGCTTGGGACGTGTGAAGGGAATATTTCATTGCTACTTCAGACACCATACATTTGGGCACCTCTAATCCAAGTTCTGATACTTTTTGTTGCATTTCTTTGGTTTGTAATGTAGTCTACATTATAAATCCTCCTTGTTGTCTTAAAATCATTCCAAAAGTTAGAAATGGTTTGTGCAATAACAAAAATAAATAGCTCATTTCCTCTTTTTTCTCTTCCCATAAGATGGTTGCAATCACATGATGTTGATGATTTATAATTATGGTTAATGTATAAATTATTTAGTGCAAATGGCTTTGCTACTTAACCTTAGATTTTCCTTTAGGTTCTAGATCACACTTAACCACTCTTTTGGTTTATAATGGATTTCAGTATAAGATTATGGAATCTTGTATTGTTAATAGAGACTTAAAGGATAACTCTAAACCTCAATTTCAAGAATATCTTTGAAGAAAATTTTGGTATGTACATCAAAACCTTCACTTTAGTACTACAGGTGGAAAATCATACACTCCAAATCCTAGGATTCATAACCTGGATGTAAATTAAAGTTATAAATTGTGTCTATATCACCAATCTTAGGTTCTTAAACCTTAATTACTATGTTGTATAAATATGGGTGTTATGAATAAATGAGTTTGAGAATGGGTAGAAGGGGTGGTTCTATAACCACGTTATTTGAAACCTTATTGTTAGAAAACTACTCTTGTTCACTCTTAATACTAGCTAGAGTTCGTTAGAAACTCTCACTAAAACATTTATTGCTCTATTTAATTACCCATAATAGCTATCATAATTGTAATCAAGATATTCATATAAAATAAAAAGGGCTCTTTTTTTCTACCAAAAACATTCATACATTTATTAGAGTTAGAAGGAAGAAGTAAAATAACAAAAATATTTAATATAGGAACCATGAACAATTAACTGAACTCACAGAAGGAGTGATATAAGTTTTTCTCATTGTATCACCACAACTGCTAGCTATACAAATAAATTCCACCTCTAATCTACCCTTTTTTTGTAATTTCTTACCCAAGAAGAAGGAAGGAGAAGCATATTTGAGGTTATGTTGTTCCTCACCTAATTAGGAATTATAGACCTATATTACTATAACCCATGCACTTAAAAAATGCTAAATCCGCACATTATTGCTATGAATTATTATGGGTTGTAAGGGCACCAAAGCTTAATATTAAGGCTAATTTATGTTATGTTCAGTTGGCTACTAGGACAGTCATATGTAAAAATTAGCATTCTCTGTTATGTAATGAGAAAATAGTCCCTTACAACCATGTCTAGAGATATTTCTAATCGATTAAATATAAGTAGGGTATCAACCAAAAACTATCATGGGCCAAAGAGCTACCTTAACTCCAACTGAGATGAGTCTATGTTCATGTAATGCTTTCATATGAAATATTTATTAATGACATTCATGGTTGCAACTAAGTTGGGAACCTTCTTAATCATGTTAGGGACCTATCTTCTAGTCATAGTGCTAAGAGAAGTCGAGTAGTAATTTTAAGCTCAAGATTGATAGGTGTCTAGGGGCAGTATGTGCTCGAGATGGACAAAATTCAGGGAGAAATACTTTTATGCTCAAGATTGATAGGTGTCTAGGGGCAATACTTGCTTGAGATGGATACAATTCAAGGAGCAGTATTTTTAAGCTCGATATTGACAAATGTCTAGGGGCAGTACTATGCTTGAGATGGATAGTAGTCAAGGATTAGTACCTTAGTGCTTGAGATTGATAGGTGTCTAGGGGTCGTACTTTCTCAAGATGGATAGTAGTCATGGAGCATTCTATGCTAGTGATGGATAACCCTGGTGGCTTAGCCATCTGATAGACTACATGGAAGAAATTTCCTAACAAGCTCAAGTAGGTAACATATAAATCACCTCATAACCTTATAACTATTGGGAAATGGTATCTTAAGTCTACCACTGGTAGGTACACCTTTAGATTTGGTCACTAGGGAGATATTCTATACACTGCTTATGGGTTTGAATGACAACTCTCTCTCTCACCATGGGCCACATAATCCACTTGGAGGGTTGGATAGGGTTTGAATCCACATTGGTTGGGATCATTTTGCATCCCACCATAATCCAGATAAAACCATGGACATGGAGCCTTCTTGAATGGTGCAAAATTTAAGGTATGTGCACTTCATAATAGTAGCAATCTTCTATTGGTTATTCAAGTAAGATTTTATTTGTAAGATGTATATTGGCATGATGATTAAGAATTATATGTTGATTTCTCTTAATTTTTTTTAATTGTTAGCTCAACTCTATGTATTCCTTCTTATAATGATAAAAAAAAATTGTGCATAAATTCTTCCTTTCATTAGGGTTGATGTCACATAGGTATCAGGGCTTAGAACTCAACTCTAGGACCTAGGTGCTCACTCTTTTGTTGCACTAATATGAATGTTTGGTATTGGAAATAATGAGTCGTGGAAAGATAGGAAAAGGAAAGAAAAAGGTATCAATAAAACAACCTCCCCAATGAAAGGAACTAGAAGGATCCAAAGCCCCTATTACCGTAGGGTCAAACATAGAAACCGAACCCATATCAGACACTAAGCCTTTGGCTGAAATGATGAAATGATTAAAAATAAAAAAAGGAAAGGAACTTGCTAAACTTGACAAGGATCATGAACCATCAAGTAAATTCCCTTGACCAACCCCTAAACCCAGGCCCTCATCTATTCGAGTCTTCCCCTTTGGTTGTGGACATAATACTCCTATTCTCACTAAGGAAGCAATTGCAGAATATAATTGTGTCCATGATTTTGTGTCTGTAAATGTATGAACCTTGGATGAGGAAGAACTTGAAGAGGAGTAGACTCCTACTTTGTAACTAGAACTATGTACAAGATGATGAACTAGTACTAAATAAACATCGTCTCACTTATGCTAAAACTGCTAAATATTAATGACAAATAGGAAGATATATATATATATATATATATATATATATATATATATATATATATATCTATATAATGTGTTATGTTATATATGAGAAACGAGAATGAATTTTATTTTTATGTTGTGAATCATATGTTGCATATGAATTTTTCCATAATTCTAAATTTGATAAAAGACAATATTTAAAATAAAATAATAAAAAATACTTAAATAACACTTTCTTTTATCTCACAGAATCAATTAAATTCATTGAGGAGAACCTTAAGGAGGGGAATGATCCCTAGCCTCGCTAAAATGCTACAAGCAAGTAAGGGTGTGTCATCTCAACCTCCTACCATATCGAAAAAATTGCAAACTTAATTGAATACACTTCATACAAAAATAGTATCCCAGGAGTAGAAAATTAAGGATTTAATGAGGCAAAAGGAGTAAGGAACTAATCACAATACTGGCATAGGAACTAAAGATTCAGATACGGAACACAATGTGCATATAATTTAGGAACATGAGAGAAGCATCATAATTCCCACCTATAGTCACTCTCTTCCAGAGCCGTAGTGGGGAGTGGGAAAAGACCCATTGATTCAAGAATTAAAGAAAATGCAAGCCCCTAAGTTTGATGGGACTGGAGGTGGGGATATCATTGAAGCATGGCTCATAGGAATGAACAAATATTTTGGGCTGGTGGAACTGAGTGCCAATACTAAGGGTAGGATTTCCATCTATCACCTAGAAGGATAAGCCTCACTGTGATGGGATCACTTGGCAAAAAAAAAAAGTATGATATCATTCAACTAACTTGGGACAAGTTCACCAAGTAGTTTCATAAGAATTACATTTCTGCTCATCATCAAGACCAAAAGATGACTGAATTACATACACTGCACCAAGGGGCAATGTCAGTAGTTGAATACATACATCCAAATTTATGAGCTTACTCCATCATGTGCCTTATATGAAATAAGAAGAAGATCAGGTGAACAAGTTTATCTTGGGATTGAATAAGAATATTCTGCATATAACCAAGCTTACTCAACCTAAGAACTTAAATCAAGTTGTGAAGGTAGCTTTGGTTGCTAAAGAAAAGCATAAGAGAAAATAGGAAAACAAACAAAAGACTCATTCCTCAAGTTACTCAAATAATAACCAAATGGATAATCAGTATGTTAAGTCTAAAGGAAAGGCTTCTCAATAGTTTAAGAAGGGCTGAAAATATAGGGAGAATCATGGGCTAGAAGGTCAAAAATAAAAAGGATACAAAAGACAAAATTCATCCAAGAAAGTGGCACAAGGTGATTCCTCAAGAGACAAGGAAGGCCAAAAAGGACTAGTGAATGGATGTTGGATGTGTGGAGGTGACCATTATATGAGTATGTGTCCCAAGAATCCAAAAAGAATCACCAATCCCACCACCTGAATATATGCAATTGTGGATAATCACCAAGTAGATCAGTAGGCCCCACTATTAGAACTTCAAGGTACACTTCTCAACCAACCTATTTCTATTTTGGCAGATTTAGGAGCCACAAACAGTTTATTTCCTCCAATGTAATTCAAAAATGTAAAATTGACCATAAGATTCGTAGTTGAGAGGAGATGGAGGTTGAGTTTGGGTTGAGTAAGACACAAAAGATCAAATATTACTTGTGTGGAGCTGAAATTGACCTAGGGATTAAAAGGACCAAGGTGGATCTATAGGTCACTTTGTTAGGGTCCTACAACCTAATCCTTGGGATGGATTGGTTTCAAAAGCACAAATCCAAGTTGGATTGCTACAACAAGAGGATTGAATGTCTAAATGGACAAGGGGGGCTAGTGGTTCTTCAAGGTATCTACAGGCCAATAGTGATAAGAACAATCTTAGCTATGCAAGTAAAAAGGGCAACGAGAAAGGGAAGAAAAATTTATCTAGTAAAGATAGAAGAAGGGAATGATTATCCCACACCTATCATTGAAGGCCATCCCATCCTCTAGGAGTACTGTGATGTCTTTCTTCAAGAATTTTTAGGATTTCCTCCTAAGCGACAAATGGATTTCACTATATATCTAGTTCTAGGGTTGAGCCTATCTCAAAATATCCCTATATAATGAACACTGCTGAATTACAAGAGCTTAAGATGTAGTTGCAAGATATAATGGAGAAAGTATTGATTCATCCTAGTGTGACCCCTTGGGGAGCTACAATGTTGTTTATTAAGAAGGATGAAACATTGAGATTATTCATAGATTATCAGATCTTGAACAAGATAACCATTTGAAATAGATATCCCCTACCTAGAATTGATGACTTGTTTGATCAAATGAAGGGGGCTACTATCTTTTCCAAAATAGACTTAAGGTCAAGTTATCACCAATTAAGAATTAGGGAAGAATATATTCCAAAGACAACATTCAGAACTAGGTATGGCCATTATGAGTTCTTAGTGGCATCGTTTGGCCTAACAAATTCCCCCTATTATTTCATGATTCTCATGAACCATTTTTTCCATGACTACTTGGAAAAAAAATTGCTAGTATTTCTAGATGACATACTAATCTACTCTAAAAATATGCAATAGCATGAGGAGAATTTAAGAATAGTTTTGTAAAGGTTGTGAGATCATAAATTGTATGGGAAATTATCCAAGTGTTATTTCTTTTAGCCTAAAGTGCATTATCTCAGACATATTATATTAGCCCAAGCAATTGCAGTGGATCCGGCCAACATACAAGCCATTTTAGAATGGCATATTCCTAAGAATGTGGTCAAAGTAAGGAGCTTCATGGGTTTGGCAAGATATTATCGATAGTTCTTAGAAAACTTCTCCAAAATATCTAACCCCATAACCTCCCTTCAATGAAAGGGAAAGAAGTTTGAATGGATAGAAAAATGTGACATTTCTTTCCAAAAGTTGAAGGAAGATCTTACCACCACACCAATCTTTTAAGTTCCCAATCTAGAGAAATAATTTATAGTATGGATAGATGCATCTTTGGATGGGTTAGGTGGATTACTAATGCAAAATGGATGAGTGATTTCCTTCAACTCTAGGAAACTAAAGGATCATGAACTCAAATATCCCACCCATGACTTGGATTTTGTGGAAATCATGCATGCCTTGAAGGTATGGAAACACAACTTGGTGGGAATACCCTTCAAGTTGAATACCGATCATAAAGGACTCCAATATCTATTCACTCAACCCGATTTGAATGCACATCAGAAAAGGTGGTTGTAATTCTTAAGAAACTATGAGACAGATATCTCATACGTTAAGAGAAAGAAAAACCGAGTTGTAGATGCCTTAAGTAGAAGGGTTAAACTAGCTGCAATCTCTTAGCTAAAGTTTTAATTTCTAGAAAATATCAAGCAAATGCAGGAACAACACCCATTTTGTAAGAAAATGAGGTTAGAATTGCAGTGAAGGGTTAATCTAGTTGAGTACCATGTTGGAAATGATGGAGTCCTTCGTTATTTGAACTGAATTTATGTTCCTAAAGAGGGAGGCCTAAGATTGAAAATAATCACAAAAGGCCATAGTGTGCCTTATAAAGCACATCCCGGGGTGACTAAAATGTATGCAGCCTTAAAAGCTCATTAATTTTGGCTGGGAATGAAAAAGGAAATAGCTAGCTATGTTGCTAAGTGCCTTGAATGTTAGTGAGTTAAAGTGGAACATTGTCATCTTGCAGGAACACTCTATCCCCATGACCTACCACATCATAAGTGTCGGTAATTTCTATGGATTTCGTGAAAGTATTTCCCAAAACCCAGAATCAACACGATAGTATTTTAGTGGTGGTTAATAAACTAACCAAGGTAGCACACTTCATACCAGGCAAAGTGAAGGATGATGCCCCACTTTTGGCTAAAATATTCATAAAGGAAGTCAGTAGACTACATGGGATGCCCAAGATAATCATTTTTGATAGAGATAATTTGTTTACTTCCATGTTTTGAACCTCTCTCATGACCACATTAGGAACCAAACTCAATTTTAGCATTGCTTACCACCCTGAAACAAATGGTCCCATGGGACTAATATGGGGAACAGGGGGCTACTTGGAAGATGAAAATGTAATAAAAGTAGAATATCCATACTTGTTCAATTAAGCTAAACCAACTTAATAATAGGGCGGTATTATGTCATATCCCCTAGATACCTTGCTAAATCTTTTGCATGACCCCTAGCCCTGATGTAATTTGGACTAGGGGTGGGTTTTTCAGATTTTATTACGTAGACATGTGTGTGTGTTGATTGTGAACATTGATGTTAACATTAATGAATGTGGTTATTAATCTTATTATGTTATTTTAATTTGATACATTAAATTGTCTAAGCCGACTCGGACTAATGACTTGGTTGTTGGACCTTGCCTGTAGTTGTCAACCTGAGGTTCATTTAAACCTAGGATCTTAGACATATATTGAATTTCCATAGTTTATCCGCTTCTAGCTAGGTAGAGACATCTCAATAGCCTAAATTATTCCGATTAATTAAGAATATTACATAATATGGTAAATTATTAAAGATCAGTGAATAGATAAACAAAATTTAAAATAAATAAATAAAAGTTAAAATAAGTAAATAAGTAAATAATAAATTATATAGTTATGAAATATTAAAATTAAAAAAAACTAAAATAAATAAATAATTACCATCTACCATGAATATTAATGAGGGCCAGTTAAATAAAAGGCTATCAAACCAAAGGAGGCAAAGAAAATGAAATAAAAGGAGAAAAGAAAATGCAGCACAAGAGAAGGTATTTTTCACAAGAAACATATAGTGCAACCTCCACCCCACGACTAGGAGACAAGTAGGATTAAAGAGGAATGGCTATAGGCATGGAAGAGAGGAGGGTGGGTGGTTGTTCCATTAATGGGTATGGCACACTAGTCCAATGCCAACCATTTTTTTCAAGACAAGGGATGGAGTTGGGTTTGGCTATTAATAACCTTCAAACCCCCAAAAAAATGCATGTCAGAGTTGGAGAAGGGCAGAGAAAGGAGGTAAAAGAGAAGGAGAGAAAAGAAAAAGATATTGGAGGAGGAATAGAGAGGTGAACAACTTTCCTAGGATGTGTGAAGGGCAGATTTCATTGCTACTTTAGACACCATACATTTGGGCGCCTCTAATCCAAGTTCTAATACTTTTTTTTGCATTTCTTTGGTTTGTAATGTATTCTACATTGTAAATCCTCCTTGTTGTCTTAAAATCATTCCAAAACTTAGAAATGGTATGTGCAATAACAAAAATAAATAGCTCATTTCCTCTTTGTTCTCTTCCCATAAGTTGGTTGCAATCACATAATGTTGATGATTTATAATTGTGGTTAGTGTATAAATTATTTAGTAGAAATGTCTTTGAGACTTAACCTCAAATTTTCCTTTAGGTTCTAGATCACACTCAGCCACTCTTTTAGGTTATAATAGAGTTCAATATAGGTTTACAAAAGCTTGTATTGTTAATAGAGATTTAAAGGATAACTCAAAACCTTAATTTCAAGAATATCTTCGAAGCACATTTTGGTCTGTATATCAAAACCTTCACTTTAGTACTGTAGGTGGACAATCATACACTCCAAATCCTAGGATTCATAACCTGGTTGTCACTTAAAGTGATAAATTGTATCTATGTCACAAATCTTAGGTTCTTAAACCTTAATTACTATTTTTTCTAAATATGGGTGCTATGAATAAATGAGTTTGAGAATGGGTAGAAGGGGTGGTTCTACAACCACATTATTTGGAACCTTATTGTTAGAAAACTACTCTTGTTCACTCTTCATACTAGCTAGAGTTCATTAGAAACTCTCACTAAAACATTTATTTCTCTATTTAATTGACCATAACAATTATCATAATTGTAATCAAGAAATTCATATAAAATAAAAAGGGGTCATTGACTGCTACCAAAAACATTCATACATTTATTAGCATTAGAAGGAAGAAATTAAATAATAGAAATATTTAATGTAGGAACCATGAACCATTAACTGAAGTCGTGAAAGGAGTGATATAGGTGTTTCTCACTGTATCACCAAAGCTACTAGCTATACAAATAGATTCCACCTCTAATCTATACTTTTTCTATAATTTATTACCCAAGAAGAAGGAAGGATAGGCAGATTGTGAGGTTATGTTGTTGCTTAATGAAATAGGAATTACATACCTATATTACTATCACCCATGAACTTAATGAATGTTAAATCTGCATATTATTGCTATGAATTATTATGGGTTGTAAGGGAACTGAAGCTTAATCTTAAGGCTTATTTATGTTATTTTTAGTTGGATACTAGGAAAATAATATGTAAACATTAGGCATTTTATGTTATGTAATAAGAAAACAGTCCCTTACGAGTCCATGTCTATAAATATTTCTAAGGGATTAAATATAAGTAGGGTATCAACCACAAACTATCATGGGGCGAAGAGCTACCTTACCTCCAACCAAGATAAGTCTATGAGCTTTTAATTCTTCCATTTTAAATATGTATTAATTCCATTCATGGCTGCAACTAAGTTGGGAACCTGCTTAATCACGTTAGGGACCTATCTTCTAGTCATAGTACTAAGATAAGTCAAGGAGTAGTACTTTTAAGCTCAATATTGATAAGTGTCTAGGGTCATTTTTTGCTCAAGATGGACAGAAGTCAAGGAGTAATACTTTTATGCTTGAGATTGACAAGTGTCTAGGGGCAATACTTGCCCAATATGGGTAGAAGTCAAGGAGCATGGTGCAAGAGCACCCATGTGATTTTGGTTTTTCATTGTTTTGGTTTTGTGTCTCTCTTATGTAATAAGGTCCTTTTGGATCATCTTCATATTTGTAAGGGTCTAGGTGAGATCTTAGGAGGATAGGTGTGGTCAAGCTATCAAAACTGTAAAAGTTGGTATATGTGGTAAAAGTTGTCAATATTGTCAAAAAGCTACAAATTGTGGAATAGGAAGAGTCAAAAGTTGTAAAATATGGATTTGAATAGTTGTAAATTAAAAAATGTAGTTGAGAACAATTGGAAAGTGGTGTAGAATGCTTTTTTTGGTTGAGGCAAGGGTTGGAAGTCACAATTTTGAAGTTTAAGCAATAAAATTCCTTTGTTTTTTGTAAATATGAATGTTGCATCACTTTTCTTTGATGTAGTATGGTATTTTATGAAAATTTAATGATCTACACATGATTGGGTGTGATAGAGGATTGAGCCAGCTTTCATTTTCAATTGGTTTAGTTGATTTTCGTTAAGTTTTATGTAAGTTATGGTCAAATTGGTAACTGCCACTTCTAGATTTTTTTTTGTAACCGGCCTATTGTAGCACATGTTATGGATTTGATATTCCATATATTGATCTTAGACCAATTGGGATTGAAAGATATGTGAATCTACTTTATAATTCACTTGGTCTCATTGATTTTTATTGAGTTTGGAGAGAGATTTTAATTTTGGCAAAAATAGTTCAAAATTGTCATAAACCCTAGGCAGGGTAACTAGTGACTTTCAAAATATGATTTCTCATGTTTTCCATGGTGGAGAAATTTTATTTTTTTGTGGGAGTCTGAAATGTTGTATATTACCATGTTCCAAAGTTGCAGGGTTCCATATTGAGGTTTGCACATGTTTTGATGATGCCCTAGGTCTAATTTTTCATGTTTTAGGCTTATTAGCAGAAGGATAGTCCATTTTTTAAGGGTTCCATACAAAGTAACCTACCCTAAATTTAAGATATATTGTATAAATACCAAATGGGTATCTAGAACTATGTTTACCTATTTAAGATCATGTATGCACTAAAATTTATGGCCAAAAAAACCTAATTTGTTGCCCCATGTTTTTGGTTTTAAAGATTAAAGGCTTGTGATGAAAAACCCACCAAATTAGAGGTTCTAGAGTTGCATCATTTTTTTGATTGAGTTAGTGTTGAATTCATCCACCTTGCTCTGCATCAGAGTGGTACTTTTAAGCTCGAGATTGGCAGGTGTCTGGGGGAAATACTATGCTCGAGATGGATAGTAGTCAAGGAGTAGTACCTTAATGCTCGAGATTGATAGGTGTCTATGGGGCATACTTGCTCAAGATGGATAGTATTCAAGGAGAATTCTATGCTAATAATGGATAACCTTGGTTGCTTATCCATCTGATGGACTGCAGGGAAGAAATTTTCTAACAATCTCAATTAGGTAACATATAAATTACCTCATAACCTTATAATTGTTGGGAAATAGTATCTTAAGTCTACCACTGGTAGGTACACTTTGAGATTTGGTCACTAGGGAGATATTCTATACATTGCTTATGGTTTTGAATCACAAATCTCTCTCACCACGGGCCACATAATCCACTTGGAGGGGTGGCTAAGGTTTGAATCCACGTTGGTTGGGATAATTTTGCACCCCACCATAATCCACAGCAAACCATGGACATGGAGCCTTCTTGAATCATAAAACATTTAAGGAATGTGCACTTCATAATAGAAGAAATCTTCTATTGGTTATTGAAGTAATATTTTACTTATAAGATGTATATTAACATGATGATTAAGAAGTATATGTTGATTTCTCTTTCTTTTGATTAATTGTTAGTTCAACTCCATATATTCCTTCTTATAATGATAAAAAAAAATGTGCAAAAAATATTCCTTTCATTGGGGTGGAAGAGATTAGTTCTAAAGATGAGGAGGGAAATAAAAAGCTATTAAAAAAGAAGAGAGAAAAATTTAACTAAGGAGGATGATAGCCCTAACCTTAGTGTCTGGGGGTCACACAAACTAGTGGGATGTCCCATTTCCAACCCCACTGAGGACAAGATTTTTGTTGGAAAAATGTGTCTCAACCTTGCAATTACATAAAGTACTATTTGTTGAATACACAAGACAAATGAGAGGGGGAGTGAATCAATTGTACATTAAAACTTCAAAAACACTCATAAACATCCAAATCCATATCAACTTAATTAACCCTTAATATATTAGAATGATTTAGCCTGAAAGCAAATAACCGAAACTGAAACACATCAACACCATGCATAATAGAACACCACATTTATGTGGAAAAGCCAAGGTGAGGATTATCTCATAATTTAAATTAATTATAACATCGAATACAATAGGCTCACTATCGGAGGGCTCACTTCCCAAAAGAAAGAAGGGATCACTATCAATGGCTCATTGCCAGATTATAAAAAAGAAGAAAGAAGAATATTATAGTGATAAATCCATCTCAATGCAATAGAAAATTCCACCATAGCATAACCAACACATTCATATTCCTTTTGAATATTGTAGACACCTTCTACTCACTGCTTCCAATAGTCTAAGTCATTGAAGCTCACACTACACTTCACAAATTCACACTTCACAACTCTGCAATTCACATCACACACTACACCCCACAATTCTCCATCAACACAACACTTATTTTATACCTTCTTCAACCTTGAAAACATTCTCGATGGTTGGAACTAAGAATTCCCATGGTGGAATGGAATGAAAGTGGACCACACCAAATCTTAATTTGGACCCAGATCATTTATATACACCACACCATGCTTCCATAATCATCGAAGAAAATCTACAATTAGTGTAAACACCCTAGGTCAGCTGAACCTATGTAAACACCATTAATATTTAATTACATGCTTCCTCAAATCCAAACATAAATCATGGACCACACACATCACTTTAACACAATCTAGAATATTCCATAAACACGCTGAAATCCAATAATTTCCTTCACAATAAATTTCACTTGAAGAATGTACACACCCAGTACACTCAAATAACCTTCCATACACTGTAACTCAAAAAACCACCTTGCGGAGAACCATACCATGAAAAACATTAGCTGAAGTTAAATATGAACCTTATTAACACACTTCTAGAACTGCAAGACCAAAAACCAAACTGTGGAGAAATGTGGAGCAAAACCATTTCTCCCATACAACACTGCAACATAGTTCACACACTAATGAACACATTTTTTCTATACAATGATCCAAACCAATAAATTCTAGATATAATATCTATGAAAACCTTTGATGAACATATCTAAACTGCACAAGAATATATTCAACATAGAATAAATGAGGAGAAAAATTTAGAACACCACTCTATATTATAACACCTTTCCAACACATGGTTTCCCCTTTTATTCAAAATTTCTTAAAAGAACTTGGAAACCAAGCAACAAAGACACATTCTCATTATCTTCAGTACTTCCTAATCACCATTAAACCAATTGCAACACAACAACTCAACCAAACAATATCCATAAACAAAAGCTTATCAAATCAACACTGGAGATTAACACCAGTAGCACTTACTATAACAACATAATGAAACTAATCAAAGCATCACCAAAAACAACCTTCTCATAGAAATCAATGAAAACAAAATCATAAGCCTGTTGACATCAATGGAAACACCAACTACTCAACCTTACAAAAATCTACCCCTTTTTCATTGATGTAAACACAATATGTGAAAAACCATCAACAACAAACATAACAGATCTAATCAACAACATGATGCTTCATACCAACTTTCTCTCACTTTACTCTCTCTCCCCCTTTGATAACTGAATTTTACATCAATGGAAAAGGGCAACACATTTGAATCTATTTTCCCTTTTACATGCATACTTTCTCTTTCCTTTAAAGGAAACAACTATTATGGAACTACATACTCCCCCTTAGGAGCACACAACAAATTGTACCAACCATTGCACAACACCAACCTGCACTAGCACTAACTCCCCCTAATTGCAATGACCAATAATGCCACTACCTACTCCCCCTGAGAGGTATCCTCCAACATCAGTCCAAAATAAAGAATGAATCTTGAAATCCATTGGATGGATGCATATCTTTATGCATCTAGTTCAAAGGAGGGTTAATAACCCCTAACTTCTCCCAAAGATACTCAAAAGTAACCTTAGGAAGAGCCTTAGTAAATATATCAGCAACCCAATCCTTTGTAGGCACATACTCAAGCTTTACTTTATTCTCTGCAACCTTCTCTCTCAAAGATTGAAACTAGACTAAGATATATTTTTTCCTTGAGTGCATCACTGGATTCTTTGAAATTTTAATAGAATTTGTATTGTCACAAAAGATAGAAATTGGTTTATCATATACAACTATGATATCTTTCAAGGTTTGCTTCATCCACAACACGTGTTCAGCAAGATGCTTCTATAATATATTATACCTCTACAATAGATAAAGACACTGAATCATGTTTCTTTCTTAGCCAAGACACCAATATTCATCCATGAAAGAATGAACCACCACTTATACTTTTCCTATATTCATCAACACATCCTACCCAATCCAAATCTGTATAGGCACTCAGAAATAAATTAGTATCCTTTGGATACCACAAGCCATGTTATGGAGTGCCTTTCAAGTATCTAAATATTCTCTTCACTGTTGCAACATATGACTCTCCAAGATCTTCTTGAAATCTAGCCACAAGACAAACTGCATGCATGATAATCGATCTAGTAGTATAGTTAGATATATCAGTCCTCCAATCATTCATCTATACTTTCTCTAATTAGCCTTAGGAGATTCATCATTCTTACTTATCTTTCTACCAATAACCAAAGGATTACATACCGGTTTACAATATTCCACTATAAACTTCTTCAACATTTTATTGACATATTTTGATTCTGAAATGAATATACCTTTCTCTGACTGATTAATTTGAAGTCCAAAGAATAAATTTATCTCAGTCCAAACATAGGCATCTCAAACTCTTTTTGCATCTCTTCTACAAATATCTTACATATAGCTTCATTTCCTTCTAAAATTATATCATCAACATATACAACCACAATCAAGATTTGATCTTTTTAAACTTTGAAATAAAGATTACCAGATCAGTGGTACCTTTATTGAATCCCTGTTGTATCAAGTACCTATCCAACCTTGCATACCAAGCTCTAGGAGCTTTCTTTAATCCATATAATGAATTTTTCAATATGCAAACCATATCTGGTTTATCTGATAATTGAAATCCTTCTGGTTTTTTAATGTATACTTCTTCCAACTCACCATTCAAGAAAGCAGACTTCACATCCATTTGATAAACATTGAAATCCTTATGTGTTGCAAAATCCAAAACATACTGATAGCTTCCATTCTTTCCACTGAAGCAAATTTCTCCTCAAAAACTATTCCTTCCACTTGTGAGTAGCCTTTACACACAAGCCTTGCCTTGTTTCTTACCACTTATTCATTCTTATTCAGTTTTTTTGAAATATTAACTTAATTTCAATCACATTCTTGTTTTCTAGTCTTCGGATAAGTTCCCAAGTCTAATTCTTCCCAATCTGCATTAGTTCTTCTTCCATAGCCTTGATCCAATACTCATCTTTGCATGCTTCAATCACTATTTTAGGTTCAACTTTATAAAGTAAACATAGATTTACCTATTCTTCAGCCATAACAACTTTTCTCCTTGTCAAAACACCTTTATTTTTGTCAGCATTGATCTAATCTTCAGAATGATTCTTCTACACATACTTAGGAGTCTTAGGGATCCTTTTTGGAGCTTCTTCCTCTTCAATCTAAACTTCTTTTTCCTTACCTTCATCTTTGTCATTTTCTCTGCAACAGGACTCGTCTAATTCATATCCATCTATCACCACTAAGTTCTTATGTAAGTCTTCATCCACTTTGACACTTACACTCTCAATAATATTCTTTGGCCTCTTGTTGTAGCACTAGTAAGCTTTTCTTCTTGTAGAATATCCAAGGAAGATACCTTCATCAGATCTTGTACCAAACTTCGCTATGTTTTCTTCATCTCTTATGATATAGCACTTACTTCCAAACACTCTAAAGTATTTAACAGTAGGGATTCTTCCATATCATAACTCATAGGGAGTCTTTGCACTATTTTCTCTTGCTTGAACTTTAAGAATGTAGACAACAATATGAATTACTTCTCTCTAGTAGACTTCTGGTAGGTCTATCTCTTTCATCATTGTTCTTGCAACTTCTTGAATAGACCTATTCTTTCTTTCAACCACTCCATTCTTCTGAAGATTCCTAAGGGCAGATAAATGCCTCTTTATTACATGATTCTCACAAAGAATGTTAAACTCATTGGAGGTGAATTCTCCACCTCTATTAGACCTCAAACACTTTATTTTCATATCCATTTCATTCTCAACCATAACTTTGAATGTTTTAAACTTATCTAGAGCTTCTGATTTTTCTTTGAGAAAAGTAATCCATATCATTCTATTATAATCATCAATAAATAGCATGATATACTTGTCACCTTAAAGAATTCTTACTCTAGTAGGACCCCAAAGGTTTCTATGCACCAACTCCAATAGTTTGGTAGTATATTGTTCTTTGATTTTGACACTTCTTCTTGCTTGCTTCCCAATTTGACATTCCTTGCAGAAAACATTGATGGGTTTTGTAATCATTGGAAGATCTCTCACATCTTGAACTGAATTTATCCTCACTAGGCTATCAAAATTAATGTGACACATCCTTCTATGCCATAGCCAAATTTCATTAATCTAAGACATAAAGAAATGACCATCAACACCTTTAAGCTCATAGAAATTTCCATTTGTCCTTCTTCTAGTAGCAACCACAGTTTTAGAGCCTTTTCTAATCTCACATCCATCATCCTGAAACATAAGATTATATCATTTGCTACAGATTTTTCCAACACTCAAAAGGTTATTCCTTAAACCCTTAACATAAATAACATCATTTGTATTATGCTTTCCATCAAAATTGATTGAACCTTTTTCCAAATATCTTAGCAAATGTATCATCACCAAACTTAACTAGGCCTACTTCATATTTATCAACTCTAACAAACTTACTTTTGTCACTGGTCATATGACTTGAGCATCCACTATCAATTATCCAGCAGTTCTCCTCCTCTCTAGCATGAAAACCAATCACCATAGCATTATGACCTGCTTCTGAAGCACTTTCCTTCACACATCTCTTAGAGTTAGCAGTATTATATTCAACTTTCATGGCCATGGACAAGCATTCATTATCCTCATCATCCCCATAATCAGATTCATCATTAGATATACTTGCATATTCTCTAACATAATAGCTTTTTTAATTGCTTTACCTCTGTTTTCTTTGTTCTTGTCATTCAAAGCTCTATTTGGACATCTTGAAGCATAATTACATTTCTTGCCACAATTGAAACATTTGAAAGGTAACTTACCTCTATATTTACTAGTACCCTTTTTCATTTTCCTCACAAAGTTTGCTTCTACATCATCAAGATATTCTTGATTGTATTCCTCAGTCTTCTATGATTTTACAGGCTTAAAAGCAGTCTCGACTTTTACATTACTTGGAAAAAATTATCTCATTTCAAAAGTAGATAAAGAACCATACAACTAATCTCTAGAATATTTATTTAAATTTTGAACTTCCTCAATAACATAAACTTTATGACTATAAGATTTAGGAAGAGTTCTCAGTACCTTCTTTACCACTTCTTCTTTAAGATTTCAACCAAGACCTTTGATGGAATTAATAAATTCATCCACCTTCTACTTGTAGCTTGTAATGTTTTCATCTTCAGACATCCGCAGGTTCTCAAATGTGATCTTTAGATTCTACATCTTTGCTTGCTTGACCTTATCATCTCCTTCATAAATACTTTCCAACTTTTTCCAAATATTTTTAGCAGGTTTCAAATTCATAATTTTCATAATTTTAGTGTTAGAAAGACCACTTAAAAGAGCATACCTTGATTTAACATTATTCTCATAGGCCTTGATCTCATCATTAGTACTCGAACCATTAGTAGGCATGGTATATATAGTCTTAATAGACTTTCAAAATCCAAATCCAAGTGATACCAAGAAACCTTCCATCCTTTTCTTCTAGAATCCATAGTTTGATCCATCAAACAAAAGAGCATCCCTCTTGTGCACCATCCCAGATATATCTCAAGTGTTTAAGCTTTATTCCAAGGAACCTTTCTTTGATACCAATTTTTGAATGCACAAAACAACTAAGAGGGGGGGTGAATTAGTTGTACATTAAAACTTCAAAACCCTTATAAACATTCAAATCCACATCAACTTAATTAGCCTTCAATTTGTTAGAATGATTTAGCATGAAAGTAAATTACTGAAACTAAAACACATCAGCACCATGCATAATAAAACACCATATTTACGTGGAAAATCCAAGAAGGGAAAAACCATCATGAGGATTAGCTCACAATATAAAGTAATTCCAACACCGAATACAATAGGCTCACTATCGAAGGACTCACTACCCAAAAGAAAGAAGGGCTCACTACTAGATTACCAAAAAGAAGAAAGAAGAATGTTACAATGAGAAATCCATCTCAATGCAACAGAAAATTATACCATAGCATCACCAACACATTCGCATTCCTTCTGAAGATTGTAGACACCTTTTTCTCATTGCTTCTAGTAGTCTAACTCATTGAATCTCACATTGCACTTCACAAATTTGCACTTCACAACTCTGCAATTAACATCACACATTATACCTCCCAATTCTCCATCAACACAACACTTATTTATACCTTCTTCAACCTTGAAAACATTCTCCATGTTTGTTTATGCACCTTAACCATGCAAATTCAAATTAGGTCAACACTAAGCATTCCCATGGTGGAAAGGAATGAAAGTGGACCACACCACATCTTAATTCAGATCCAAATCATACATATACACCATGCCACACCTCCACAATCACTGAAGAAAATCCAAAATTAGTGTAAACACCCAAGGTTAGACAAACTTGTGTAAACACCATTAACATTTAAGTACATGCTTCCTCAAACCCAAAGACAGATTAGGGACCACACACAACACTTGAACACAATCTAGAATATTCCACAAACATCCTAAAATCCAACAAACTCCTTTGCAACAACTTTCACCTGAAGAATGTACACACCTAGTACACTCAAACAACCTTTTGTAAACTATAACTCAAGAAACCACCTTGTGGAGAACTAGACCACAAACATGTTGGCATATGGATTCTAGTGTTGTCATTGATGGCAACCTAAGTGATCTGGTGTGCATCTCTATATTTGTTCATACCAAGAGATAGAATGAAGAATAGGGTATCTGATTGAAGTTGAACCTACTTGCATTCCCAGTTTATCAGTTCATATTGTGGATCTTAGGGAAGGTCGTTGAGCTTCTAGAATATCTTATTCTCAAGTTTTATGTCATCACATCAAGTGGTGTATGAGTTAGGAGATCCAGTTGATTGATCTTTTGTTTAACAGTGTAGAGAGCCGACTTGGTTAATATAATATGTTGCGGATATTTGAGGAGAAATTGTTTAAGTATTTTTGTGTTCTATCATGTTGATTTAGGTCATCACTATGCTATGGATGACTTTGGATGATGTGCATTGAAAATTATTTGTGGATTTATCCAACCGTTGGAAAATACTTTGTCTTATTGAAGCCGACAGGTAGCGATCAAATCTCTAGCTGCATATATATATAAGTGATTGATTATATCATTTTGATAGATATGTGAAGTGTGTTGGTGTGTGATGAAAAATTCAGAAGGATAGTCGAGTGATTTCACTTGTGCATATAAGATTTGTGATGTGAATTGTAGCAGAGTAGAGCAGAAGTGCAGAATTAGGCAGAAGGTCATTAAATCGACTAATGTTCTTAACCAGAACTATTCTCAGGAATTTATAGATGCTAATTCATAGTTCACCACTTCTGTTATCTTTTGACACTAATTGTAGGGCAATGCGCCTTTCTGTTTTTGAGCAGTGAGCTCTAGGTAGTGTGCTTGAATGCAAGTGAATTCTCATTTTGTAAAACTTATATTTTATTACTCAAATTGTGGATTGACCTCCACCATGGTTTTTCCCCTAACAGGGTTTCCACATAAAAATCCTTGTGTTATGGTGTTGTGGATGATTGCTTCATATGTTTGCATCTTTCTTTCAGTTCAATGTTGTAAGTGGTTTAATGATCAGATTAATAAAGTTAAAATTTGCAGAAAACTAATTCACCCCTCTCAGTGTTCCCAGATTCCAACAGAAAAAATTCAATTGAAGTTAAATATGAACCTTGTCAACACACTTCTAGAATTGCAAAAACAAAAATCAAACTGCAAAGTAATGCAGAGCAAAACTATTTCTCCCAGACAACACTGCAACATAGTTCACACACTAGTGAACACAGTTTTTTTGTACAATGATCCAGACTAAGAAATTATGGATATAATGCCTATGAACACCTTTTTTCAACATATTCAAATCACACAAGAAGATCTTCAACATAGAATAAATACAAAGAAAAATCTATAGCACCACTTTGTATACTAGAACACCTCTACCACACATAGTTTCCTCTTTTATTCAATTTTTTTCAAAAGAACTTGGAAACCAAGCACTAGAAACACATTCTCATTATCTTCAGTACTTCCTAATCACCATTAAACCAACTGCAACACAACAACTCAACCAAAAAGCATCCAAAAATAGAATCTTCTCAAAGCAGCACTAGAGGTTGACATTAGTAGCACTTACTAATGACAACATAATGAAACTAATCAAATCATCACCACAAAAAACCTTCTCATAGACATCAATGACAACAAAAACATAAGCCTGTTGACATCAATGACAACACCAGCTACTCAACTTTGCAACACTGTTGATAGGTAAGTGTGGGGGGTTGCAAGGGGGTACCCCCTTGTGAGGGGTCTAGGGGATCATCCCCCTAGTGGGGCGTCTAGGGGTCACGTGCCCCAGCGAGGGCTTGGGGGTAGCACCTCTCAAGTCCAAATTTCATGTATATTTTATTATTGTAAATCTAGACCTTTCATCATTAGGTCTTAGATTTGATGGTCAATATTTTTTTGGCTTGACTTCCTTAGAAGGAAAATATATTTTATGATGTTTTTGTATTATGACTATGTATTGTGATATATTATGATATTCTTATAGTATTTGTATTGCCTTTGGATCTTTGTGTAGATTCTTAACTAATGTGTTGTAAACTTGGTAATACCTACACAATTTAGAGGTTTAACTAACTGAATAGTCCACTCAACATTTCAAGACTACATTAAAATATCAACTAGGGTTCGTACACTTGTGATGGTGTAGCATAGTATATGCCTTTAGAGACTCAAAATTACCTAACCTATCCTACTCAAGTAATTCTACTTGCTAGAAATTCATAAAATTGCAAAATTGTAAAAGACATAACCAGAACTAGTGGCTATGGTTACCTACAACTTAGACTGTAACTGAACTGTTACTAATAAAACATCATTTTGTCAACTTAAAACCGATAGAAACTAATGAATCAACTAAATTAACCTCTATATTACTACTGGTGAACCATTCTATGCATGTTCATGAACATTCATTAACAATAAGAAAGGTATAAGATTCTAGTTAACTTGCATAAGGTTTATGAAATTATGATAAATAAGAAACAATTGTTAATAGAAATGAATAACTGGAAAATGAAGTGAAGAAAAGTACCCTAACTGGCATGCTCAAGTGGTTGTTCTCACTGAAATGAAACCAAATCTAACTAGAACTGATCTTACGCATCCAATAAAATTAATTCCGTTCATTGCATATTATGAAAGATTATAAAAGATCTTCTCACAAATTGTATTCAATCATTTGGATTATCTATCATGTCTTAAAAACTGAAAATAATTCATAATGAAAATACTGAAAAACCATCTAACTACTCTATGGATTTAACCAATAGTTATATACAAGCTTGAGGGAATCTTACTCAAAATAAAAACTAACCAAAATCATTAACTTTCCACTTCAAGATATTAGAGTGTGTGATTAAGACTTGAATTAAAAGTATCAAGTTTCCACAGTCCATGATAATTAAATGTCAACTATTTCTAGATTGAAACTGTGTCAAGTTTTTGTATCAATGTTTCAAATCATACTCCATGATCCATCATTAGGATGATAAGCAAGCAATAAAGATAGAGAGAGTGAAAGAATAGGTAGCAAACTTGCAAGTATAAATAGGTGAGGAAATGAGAGGATAAGAGGCTATAATAGGCCAATCAAAAAGAATTGAGAAAAGATGAGAATCGTATTCCCTAATAAAAAGGAGGACTAATAAACCATAAAATAAATTGAAGACAAGATGAAAAACTCAAAACAACTAATTAAATAAAAAACAAACTAATTGAAAAGTCAGAAAAACAAAAAATATGACTAATTAAGCACAATAAAGTATGCATATAACATGAACCTTCACAAATATTACAAAAAATATGACTAATTAAAAAGCTTTAGAACAATCAAAATCTACCTATACAAAAATTTGAATATAACAATATACTTCCTAATTAAAATAAAGATTTAAAGAAAGTATAAACAGAAGGAAACACGATAACAAAGAATATTATCTACTAAATAAAATTAAAATAAACCCATTCAATTATATTAAATAATAAAGAAAGAAGATGTGAAGAGAGAAATATATATATATATATATATATATATATATCCCTTTGTAATGGGTTAAATAAACAAAAAACAAAACAAGAGTAAAATGCTACTTTAATCAAGTGAGAAAAGCTAAAAAATTATTTACAAATATCTAACAAATATAATATCTAATATCAAAAAACCACAATAATTAAATATAATAAAAAATAAAAACCAAATACTTTATAACACACAGATTTGAAAAGTTTAATTGGAAGGAACCACAAATAAATAAAGAAAAACAACTATTATATAATTAAATTATCCTAAGCCTAACTTATAAAAGAAATTAAATACAAAAAATTAATGAAGGAAAACAAGCTATAGGATAGAAAAACCCTAAAACTTATATATATATATATATATATATTCCTAATTTTACCTTTATAAAATTGATGAATTTTTTATATAAAGGAAGGATTATGAAAAATATTAAAAAGATCAAAAGGAGAAAAAAATTAAAACTTAAAAAAATATATATAATAACATATTATTTAAGAAATTAAATTTGAATAAAATATAGATAAAAAGGATAGTATAAACTAATAAAGATATAATATTCATAATATCTTTCTTAATATAAGAGAAAATAAATGAAAATTGCAATTTTTAATCATTTAAGTAACTCAATCCAACTAATTAAAAGAGAAACAAAAATAGCAAGATAATCAAATTTTTATAAGAAAAGAATAAGATATTATTATTATTATTTTAAATATGGATAATAAGACTATATACCTAATCTAACCAATATAAATAAAACAGGGGCAACAAAAGAACAACAAAAGAGGCTTCTCAAAAAAAGGAAGAGGGGCTAGGAGGGACAAGACAAGAATGAAGAGAGGCAACCGACCGAGCAAGAGAGAAGAGATGCAAGGAGAGAGAGAGAAGGAGGAGACAAGCTAGGGACAGGGATGGAGAATGAAAAAGGAGAGGGGACAAGAGGCTACTTAAAAGAGGAAGAACTGGAACTAATAGTAGGGTGATTTTGATGATATTCAAAATGGATTTCCAAGAGAAGCTTAAATTTCATACCCCATCTCGGTTGAGGTTAGAGGAATGATTATTAATTTCAATGGCTTCTTTCAGCTTCCTCTAGAAGTAGTTGTCTTCTTTCAAAAGGATTTTCGTATCTTCTAAGTCAATGTGATGCTTGGTCTTGGAAGAATGCTTAGCTAAGGAAGATTTTCAGACACGTTCATGCCTAATGTCAGCACCATGTTCTTTGATTCTCATGATAACTGAGCAACCAATTTCACCAATGTAAGGTGTGCCACAGGAACACGACACTTTGTAAACCCCAGAGTTGAGGATAGAATCTAGAGGGTCTTTGGGGGAAGGTAAGCGGTTTTTTAAGATGGCAAGGGGCTTGAAAGTGCAAAATAAACCCTTTTTACAAAGGATTTTGCAATTTTATTGGAGATACCATCAACATAGGGGAGGGTGGTCGCGAGGATGGGGGAGGAGGGCGAGAGGGCTTAGGTTGGAGGGACAACCTTGCTTTGGCTTGATTGATAGCTCTATTTATTTGCTTTCTTTTATATCCATTTAGAGTGAAAACATGGGTGAGGTGGGATAATTCTCGGTCAATGTGCTCACCATCACAAATTGTGAAAGCCCTGGTAACTAAAGTTTTGAGAACTCCTGCTTTTTGTCTAGGGTGGTGGTGATAAGAAGAGTGAAGGTATAGGTCAATGAAGGCAGATTTATGAAAGACAGTTTGGGAAAGGGAACCATCTGCGTTTTTTATAAGAAGGACATCCAAGAAGGGAAGTTGGTTATCTAATTGAAGGAAATGCTAGGGGATATGTTGTTTAAATAAGAGTGAAATTCTTCCAACTTTTCAAGGCCATGAGACCAACATATGTTACTATCATCGACATTGTGTTTCCACCACATTGGTTTGAGGGGGAAGGAATGGAGGGAAATGCCTTCAAAATGTTCCATATATATGTTGGCTACAATTGGAGAAAGCGAAGAACCCATAGCAACTCCATCAACTTGTTCAAAGATGACACCTTGGAAAGAGAAAAAAGTGGAAGACAAAGCTCGACTAAGGAAGAAATTTCATAACTAGTATGTTGCCTGATGAGCTCAATGGAGTCATGGATAGGGACTTTGGTGAAGAGGGAAACCATATCAAAGCTCACCAGAAGGTCATTTTTGTCTAATTTCTTATATTTGATGAAGTACACAAAATGAGAGTTCTTGATGAAGGAGCTAGATTTACCAATTAGGGGGGAAATGAGTTTAGAAAGATGGGTGGCCAATTTATAAGTAGGGGAATTAATGGTATCAACTATGGGTCTAAAGGGTATTCCTACTTTGTGTATTTTAGGTACCCTGTAGATTCGAGGGGTGACCTCTTTGGGGGGATAGAGACTCTTTTTTTTAGCATCATCAAAAGGTGAACTGGAAATCGTAGATCTGACCTTTTTGGCTAATTTGGAGATCGGATTAGTATCAAGGGTTTTGTAGCTATTGTTATCAGATAAAAGGTCATGCATATTGGAGATGTACTCACATTTATCCATGATCACCATGGCATTCCCTTTTTCCACCTTAGAAATGACAAGGTCATTATTGTTCATTAACCTTCTCAAGGTGAGGAGATCATGTTTGGGGATGTCGTGATTGGGGAGCTTGGAATGTATTAAGCACACAACACAATCTTGCCTCACCTCTTCCACAATGCTATCAGGGAGTGACAGAAGGGCCTTCTCAATTTCAATGAGAAAATTAGTCACAGGGATAAAGTGAGGAACAATAGAAAATCTAAGACCTTTTTTAACAATATTGAGCACCCAAAATTCTAAATGAATACTCTAGAGGTTAATGACAAGTTTACTCTCCCAATCAGGGATCGACACAGGGGTTCTAGAGATTGCCTTAGAGCTTATTAATGCAAAAGAAGGAACACGAGATAGCACAAGGGATGAGGAAAAATACAATTGATGAATTTTGGCGTATCGGCATCCATCGTTCGCAACCAGATTTTTCATTCAAACGGTCCTCAGCTTCCTGTTCCTGGTACGCCTCCCTCATTTGACTCTTCAATTTTTATTGGTTTGTCTTCATGAGACGGTTTTATTGCAACTCGTAGCATTTCTTTTTCTGTGCATCATAGAGCAGCCTCTTTTCTTTCCTCAGCTAGTGTTGATCTTGGGCTCTCCAACTCTATGTCCAACCATTATCTTTCTTTCTAACCAATCTCTCATTCTTCCTCGGATCGTGAATCTAATTATCTTGCCATGGGTAATCTTGAGTCTAATTTGGACCCTTTCCTCCCTCGCAATCTATGCCTTCCACAAGTTGCTTCTAAATATTGTACCTCAAACCCTGCATCTATATCCTTGTCCACGGTGCTATCTCGTGTTCCTCCTTTTGCAGCAATAAGCTCTAAGGAAATCTCTAGAACCCCTGTTTCAATCCCCGATTGGAAGAGTAAACTTGTCATTAACCTCTCGAGTATTCATTTAGACTTTTGAGTGCTCAATATTCTTAAAAAAGATCTTAGCTTTGCTATTGCTCCTCACTTTATCAATGTGACTGATTTTCTCATTGAAATTGAGAAGGCCCTTCGGTCACTCCTCGATAGCATTACCAAAGAGGTGAGAAAATATTGTTTTGTGGCCTTAATACATGCCAAGCTCCCCAATTGCAACATCCCCAAACATGATCTCCTCGCCTTGAGAAGGTTAATGAACAATAATGACCTTGTCATTTCCAAGGCCGACAAAGGGAATTCCATGGTGATCATGGATAAATGTGAGTACATCGCCAAGATGATGACCTTTTATCTGATAACAACAGCTACAAAACCCTTGATACTAATCTGATCTCCAAATTAGCCAAAAGGATCATATATGCAATTTCCAGTTCACCTTTTGATGATACTACAAAAAAGTGTCTCTATCCCTCCAAAGAGGTCACCCTTCGGATCTATGGGGTACCTAAAATCCATAAAGTAGGAATACCCATTAGACCCATAGTTGATACCATTAATTACCCTACTTATAAGTTGGCCACCCATCTTTCTAAATTCATTTCCCCCCTAATTGGTAAATCTAGCTCCTTCATCAAGAACTCCTCTCATTTTGTGGACTTCATCAAAGATAAGAAATTAGACAAAATGGACCTTTTGGTGAGCTTTGATGTGATTTCCCTCTTCACCAAAGTCCATATCCATGACTCCATTGAGCTCATTAGGCATAAGACTAGTTATGAAATTTCTTCCTTAGTCGAGCTTTGTCTATCTTCCACTTTTTTCTCTTTCCAAGGTGTCGTCTTTGAACAGGTTTATGGAGTTTCTATGGGTTCTCCACTTTCTCCAATTATAGCCAACATATATATGGAACATTTTGAAGGAATTTCCCTCTATTCCTTCCCCCTCAAACCAAAGTGGTGGAAACGCTATGTCGATGAAACTAACATATATTGGTCTCATGGCCTTGAAAAGTTGGAATAACTTTTCTCTCATTTAAACAACATACCCCCTAGCATTTCCTTCACCAAAGAAACTGAATTAGATAACCTTCCCTTCTTGGATGTCCTTATCAGAAAAGCAAATGGTTCCCTTTCCCCAACGGTCTTTCATAAATCTACCCACACTGACCTATACCTTCACTCTTCTTCTCACCACCACCCTAGCCAAAAAGTGGGAGCTCTCAAAAATTTAGTTACCAAGGCTTTCACAATTTGTGATGGTGAGCACATTGACCAAGAACTATCCCACCTCACCCATGTTTTCACTCTAAATGGATATAAAAGAAAACAAATCAATAGAGCAATCAATCAAGCCAAAGAGAGGTTGTCCCTCCAACCTAATCCCTCTCGCCCTCCTCCCCCATCCCTACGGCCACCCTCCCCTATGTTGAGGAATCTCCAACAAAATTGCATAAATCCTTCTCAAAAAGGGTTTATTTTTCACTTTCAAGCCCCTCTCCATATTTAAAAACCGCTTACCTTCCCCCAAAGACCCTCTATGTTCTTTCCTCAACTCTAATGTTTACAAAGTGTCATGTTCTTGTGGCAAACCTTACATTGGTGAAACCGGTCACTCAGTTATCACGAGAATCAAAGAACATGGTGTTGACATTGAGCATGAACGTGTCTCAAAATTTTCCTTAGTTGAGCATTCTTCCAAGACTAAGCATCACATTGCCTTAGAAGATACCAAAATCCTTTTCAAAGAAGACAACTACTTCAAGAGGAAGCTGAAAGAAGCCATTTAAATTAATAATCACCCCTCTAACCTCAACCAAGATGGGGATGAAATTTAAGCTTCTCTTGGAAACCCCTTTTGAATAGCATCAAAAATCACCCTCCTGTTAGTTCCAGTTCTTCCTCTCTTTGGTAGCCTCTTGCCTCCTCTCCTTTTTCTTGCTCCATCCATGTCCCTAGCTTGTCTCCTCCTCCTTCTCCCTCTCTCCTTGCATCTCTTCTCTCTTGCTCAGCCGGTTGCCTCTCTTCCTTCTTGTCTTGTCCCCCCCAACCCCCTCTTCCTTTTTTTGAGAAGCCTCTTTTGTTGTTCTTTTCTTATCCCCGTTTTATTTTATATTGGTTAGATTAGGTATATAGTCTTATTATCCATATTTATAATAATAATAATAATATCTTATTCTTTTCTTATAAAAATTTGATTATCTTGCTATTTTTGTTTATCTTTTAATTAGTTGGATTGAGTTACTTTAATGATTAAAAATTTCAATTTTCATTTATTTTCTCTTATATTAAGAAAGATATTATGGATATTATATATTTATTAGTTTGTACTACCCTTTTTATCTATATTTTATTCAAACTTAATTTCTTAAATAATATGTTATTATATTTCTTTTTTAAGTTTTACTTCTTTTTTTTTTTTATCTTTTTAATATTTTTCATAATCTTTCCTTTATATAAAAAATTCATCAATTTTATAAACGTAAGATTATATATATATATATATATATAAGTGTTTTTCTATCCTATAGCTTGTTTTTCTTCATTAGTTTTTTTATTTAATTTCTTTTATAAGTTAGGCTTAGGATAATTTAATTATATAGTAGTTGTTTTTCTTTATTTATTTGTGGTTCCTTCCAATTAAACTTTCAAATCTATGTGTGTTATAAAGTATTTGGTTTCTATTTTTTATTATATTTAATTATTATTATTTTTTTAATAATAGATATTATATTTGTTAGATTTTTATAAGTAATTTTTTAGCTTTTCTCACTTTATTAGAATAGCATTTTAATCTTGTTTTTTTTTCTTTTTCTTTTTTATTTAATCCATTGCAAAGGATATAATTCTTAATTTTTTTTTCTTTTATCTCTTCTTTCTTTATTATTTAGTATAATTGAAAGGGTTTAATTTAGTGTTATTTAGTAGATAATATTCTTTATTATGGTGTTTCCTTCTATTTATACTTTCTAAATCTTTGTTTTAATTAGGAAGTATATAGTTATATTCAATTTTTTGTATAATTAATTAGGTAGATTTTGATTGTTCTAAAGCTTTTTAATTAGTCAATTTTTTTGTAATATTTGTTAAGGTTCATGTTATATGCATACTTTATTGTGATTAATCAGTTAGATTTTTTTATTTTTGACTTTTCAATTAGTTTGTCTATTATTTAATTAGTTGTTTTGAGTTTTTCATCTTGTCTTCAATTTATTTTGTGGTTTATCAGTCCTTCTCCTTTTTATTAGGGAATAGGATTCTCATCTTTTCTCAATTATTTTTGATTGATCTATTATAGCCTCTTATCATACCTCACCTATTTATACTTCCAAGTCTGCTACCTATTCTTTCACTCTCTCTCTTTATTACTTTCTTATCATCCTGATGATGGATCATGGAGTACGATCCAAAACTTTGATAAAAAAAACTTGACACAATTTCAATCCAGAAATAGTTGACATTTAAGACTTGAATTGTTCAAACTAACTAAAAATGAAGAAGAATCCTAATAGGATTATAACTCTACAAAATAGGCTTGCATATAAACACACAAACACTTTTCAAGATCTTATTATTCAAAGGAGTCCTCTTCTTCAACGCTTATTAACTAGTTATAATAATGCACGTTCAACCTTCATCAAGTGATTTTAATCAACAATCATCATCAATTGTAAGTGGCCTAGATTTTGGTTCTTCAAGTTCCTCATACTCACCTTGGCTATGGGTAGGTGAAGCCACAAGTGAGACGTGAGGGTTTTCCTCTACATGTTCATTTTGGGGTTTTGCATCCTCAAATACTACGGGTGCATCCAACCAATTGTTAATATCTGTACATTCCTTAAAGTCCTCCCAGTTCACTTGTGGGTATTGAATCTTTAAACTTATCTTTATCAATAGAGCAATTAAACAATGATGGGATAGAGAAGTTTCAACTTGTTTTCTTTGGTATTCTGATGCCATCCATTTCAACAAATTATAAAGAAATTTTGGTACATTCACTAATCTATCATGCTTGAGGTGAGTGAGTAAATTGAAATGAACTGTATATAAAAGGTTCTTCCTACCATCACAAGTGATGTATTTGACAATATAAGAAGCAAAATTTTCCTACAACCAAAGGAGAGAAAGTCTCTTCGTACCTTGTGATGATGAGTCTAATTCTTATCCTCATATACAGAATTATTCCCTAGCTACAACTGTGTCAGCTCATGCTGGAAATTCTGCCCCTATTATTGGTAACCAAATGACTTTTTCACTGGAAATCTTAGATGCATCTAGTGAAATTCCCTTTACCATAGCTTCATCATATTCAAGAGTAGTTGCAAGCCTTCTTGTCATATCATCACTAAATTATGAACTAACTTTAAGAAGTATTTGAGCCAACCAACCTTGGTAAAAATAGGTAAAACTGTTGCATCCTCCAAAATTTGTTGATGAGCTACTGGCTCCCTTCTTATGACATCACCTCCTATTTTGGCTTACTTTCTCTGCTCAATGTATTCAATTCAGCTTTGGAAATTTAGCTCAATCATATCTACCACCTTCAAAAACCCTTCACTTTCCTTTTGTTCCTTATGCTTCCTCGTATATTTTTACTGGCATACCATACTGCAAGTTTCCCTTCTCAGTACCAACTAAATTTGAGCTCATGAACAAGTTCTAAGTTTGAATCTGGTTTAAACTAAGCTCAAATTCTCAAGGTTTAAAATTTATCAATTGGAAATGGCAACAAAAATGAGATATAATTTGGAGGGTTTACATGTCGTTTATGTCGTTTCTATCCATTGAATTTAATTTAGGTGGCAGATTTTGAAAAGACTGACTAGGTTGTACCCTCCCCCCAACTTAATTGGTGAAGTGACCTCAGTTCACATTTTGATTGGAAGGTGGTTAAAATATGAAATTATGTAAAATGGTGATATTAATAGTATGTATGCATGAATTAATACGAAAGATAATGAAACTTAAAGAAGACTATATTAATCATGATAGCATACCTGAAGTACCGGCCAGAGGAGATAACTATGTGTCGCATGTGTAAACTGAAAAGGATGTATCTGGTTTTTTATTTCATGTGACAAAAAATAACTGCAATCTAATGAATAGTGGGGTGGTGTGTGCAATTGATCAGACAGGTATTACAGATATGAACTGGTGATGTGACAGCTCTCGAGTATTTGAGATGCGAGTGAGTAGAAAAAAAATTATGTCATGGGTGCTTATTGTGAAGTGGTGGATATTACATGTGGCTATTATGAAATGAATGCACGTGAACTTGCAGTGAATATGGTGCCAATTAATTTGAATTTTCTTTTTTGTTGCCAAATGATGCTACAGGTACATGAAGTGTCAGGGCTCGTTCTGAATGTTGAAAGCTATTAAGTTGCAAGTCCCTACGACATTAGGAACCTCTATGAATATTAGAAAATAGGTCCCTCTGAAGATATTTAGAACATTATTATAACGTTCAGTGTGTGTTTGTGAGAGAAAATGAGAGATTAATCCCAAGTGATCTTAGGGATTGAGCTATGTAGCTCAATCACTGGGTCACTAGATGTGCCTGGTATGTCATTTGCTACTAAAACTTCACTCTATGTGTCAAATTTTGTATTTTGTTCTGTTGGCACCGTCAAATTTTCAAATTTGAAGTGCACATGTTGAAAAATTTGTCTTTGCACACTCAGAAGTGCACCTGCAAAATCTGCCCAAGTGACCTAATTTGAAGGGTCACAATTCAAAGCCTATTGGTTTTCATGTCAAATCCTTTCATGGGCATACTCATGTGACATATGTGAACATGCATGTCATTTTTTAGCTTCCCATGATGAGCTTTGACAGTATTTTGAAAAGCGAAGTTGTAGGGTTCTGAAACTTTTTTGTTGTTTGCATATTGTCAATCCTTCAAGTTTCCCTCCTATTCGAGCTAATATTTCACAGCTGGATGATTGTCAAGACAAAGGACTTTTTCTCTCCATTCTCCCAACATTCATATACTCCCTGGTCCAATTCCAAATCCTCATGATCAGATTTACTGTTTTTACCAAGCAAAAAGAAAATGCAATTTACTCTATTTTCACACCTACATTTTTCAGAACTTTTCAAGGTGGTCAAGTTTGACCCTTAATATCTAGTGAAGAATGATGATTCAAGAAAATACCTTTTGCACACATACTCAGTGGACCCAAATAACCTAGTGTGTCTAATGGGAGTTCCCCAGAAGATGATTTGATATTTTTTCAAAAATGACAACTTGGTGAGCTTTGATTGGTTTTAAACGGGAACAATTGCAGAAAACTCTGAGTAGGCCATATTGATGTTGAATATCTTTCACCTCATGAATTTTTTTTCTGAGTCGATTGTTGCACTCCATTCTTGGGTCAAATTTCTACATTTATGCTTAGTTTCACGGTCTCGGATTGAGTTTTGATGGATTATTAAACTATCTTCTGACTGCAACAGGGTCAAAAATGGTGTTCTAGAAAGTGTCACATTTTGCAAATCTAATAACAACCCATTTTTTTTTGTCTTGAAACATCTCCAGCTCCATTTTTATCAAATATGGAGGTCATATGATGCATTATTTTAATGCATTTTAGTTGCGGCAAAGGCATTCCTGATGAGAATTTGTGTCTCAACTTCCAGTTTGAAGCCTTAGAATTCAAGACTTGGCGAAAAATTGTTTTTCTCAAACTTTACCGCCATACCGTGCCTACCTTATTTATGCCCTTACCGCTTTACCGCAGCGACCTGGTCTACCCCTAGTGGTACTGCGGTGACAGGCTTGGTAGTTACCGCCTTACTGTGCACGGTGAGTTTACTCACCGTGATGGTCGTAGTAGGCATCTTACTGCCTGCCTCACTGGTCACTGCCTTACTATGGTTGGCAAAGACCTTCACCGCGGTTGTCGCGGTGAAGCCGCCAACGGTGGTCTTGGCAATTACCGCCCCACCGTGGGCGGTGAGTTCGCTCACCACAGTGGCCGCAATGAGACCCCCAGTGGTGTGTGTGGTGGTTACCACTCCACCACAGTCGATGAGCTTGCTCACCGTGGTGACTGCGGTAAGACTACTAGCAGTCTAGCCGGCGGTCACCACCCTACCGTTGTGTGGCCTGACGGCCTCCATGGTAGCATGATTTGACCGCTAGTGGTTCCCCAGACTGCTTACCGTCATATTGTGGTTGGGTCGATCGGACTCGGCGGTAGTGCGGTAGATGGTGAGGTGAGCTCATACGAGCTCACCTCCATACCACAACTGGGTTGTATGGACTCAGCGGTAGCACGGTAGGAACTTGAGCGAGCTCAGAGCTCAATTGACCAAGTTGGACCTAGTGGTCAAGGCACTCAGCGAATGGCAGAAGGACACGTGGCAGCTTGACAGAATGTTGATTGGCCAAAAGCCAAAATAGTAAAGGCAGTAATTGCATGACTTGTTCGACTGGTGACAGGAACCCGTTTATGGCAAGGAATTGAATGCTTGGGTGGCTCGATGAGATCTAAGAAGATTGATGGCATACTGGAAGTTTGATGCATGAACCTGAAGCCTTGGGATTGGTTGAGACATTGAATGTGATGTATGACTTTGTCAATTGAATAAAATATTTTATGTAAACCAAAAGGTGACGGTTTTGGTATGTAAGTCGACTACAAGTAAAGGCAGGAGAGGAGTGTGAATTCATTGTATACTTTCGAAGGAAGTATGTTAATAGTGAGAAAATAATCTAAGTGTTGTTGTGAGTTCAACAGAGAGGAAAGATTGTAAATTTTATGTAATATCTTTATTGTTGTAATACAATTGTCTTGACTTGGTGTGGTGGGTTTTTTACCTGAAAAGGTTTTCCCACGTAAATACCTGTGTTATCTATAAATGCTTTTTATTCTATTATCTCCTTTATTTTGTATGTATTCATCTCAGTAGTTTTAGAAGTTATTAGAACTTATTTTTTCTCTTCTCCTCTATTGTATTAGTGTTACGCATTGTTGGGTCATTAGATCCACCCCCATTTTCCCTTCAATTTTGAGGGCCAGTTTACAAAGGAGGTACTTTAATTTTAAGGGTTGGGAAAAATATGAGGAAATGGGTTTTCTCCAAATAATTGATTATGATCCTACGCAAATTTTTGTGGCTTCGAGTGTCCTGGTTCTCCCGCAATAAATTTTCCCTATTTGGTCGCAGTCAAAATTAAAAAATCATTTTCCTAATGTTGCAAAAGCTAATGTTTAAAATATTTTGCATGTTTTAAATATTAGTAAAATGAATTTGTCGGGGAATAAAGGCAATGTCAATTAGGGCATATTTTAATATTTCATATTTTATAAAGTTTCAACTTTATAAACTTTTTTCTCACCTCAGCAAGCTTTTGCCCGCTTGCTCGTGAGAAGTAATGCTCACCCAACACAAATTCACAGGAGAGCGAGGAGAGGAGAAGAAGCCTCCACAAGCATTGAGGGGGATTAAGAAATTTTTTATGACTTTTTTTAAACATTGGATGGCAGTTATATGCTATTTTTATTGTTTTTCATGAGCCCATGAAGGCTTTTGCAGCAGAGAGTCGAGGGGGCATGGGGAGATTGCTAGGAGGATGTTAAGAGAAGATTTTCATCTCCAATTTCTATTGTAGTAAGGATTGAAATATTTCCTTCTCCGTGGAGGTTCCTTTGAGGTGTTTTGGTTGGATTCGGACAGGAATTAGAGCAAATTACAAACTGCAATAACGTCTTTTGGTTTGGGACAAATTTTTAATGTTGTTTTTGAGTTGCAGATCATGGTTTTCACTTCCAGAAAGTTACCCCAACCAATCCTCTTGCTTGGACAATGATTTTAATGAATTTTTATGCATTTTTTGGCTACCTACAGCCATTAAACCAACCTCTCATTGAGAAAAATGACCCCAGCTTGCATTTGCAGTCAAAATGTATCAAAATTATTTGAGGAAATTTTATTTTTACATGATGTTAAATGCGAAGACGAAGACAGATTTCCATGTCCACTGTAAATTATTACTTGAGCCGCCATGAAAATGCAACAAAGTAAAGTTAGGGAAAACTAAGCAGGAACTAGCATATTTCCTCGTGAGCCTGAGAAAACTTTGGCTGCCATCATCACAGAGGCACGGGGGCATGGGGATTGGTGGAAAGCTTTTATAAGAACATTATTAAATGCATTACATTGGTTCCCTCAAAATTACATTGTTTACTTGGTGCCGCCAATGTTTTATTTCGAGCATTATTATATATTTTCCCACCAACCTGAGTAAATTTTGTTGCTCTTAGAGGAGATTAACGGGTGCACGGGCATTGGTAGAAGGCTCTGGTGGGCCCATCCAAAATAATAAAGGCATCTTTTAACAATGTTTTCATGGTGGAGGAGAAATAATTAAATGGTGCAAAGGTAAAGTATTTTTCTCGAGGGAAAATTTTAAAAGAAAAAAGGCTTTAATATAAGGTGAAAGTAAAAAGAAAAGCATGGGTTAAAAGGCTAAGTGCCTGATTAACAAAATTAAAGCCTTCATATTAAAAAGCCATTATTCTCTACTGGAGATAAAAGGGTACATGGGTAAAAAAAATTACAGAGCTCGGTGCAAAAAACAAAGGTAAATAGTTTTACATTCAAAAGAGAACAAATTTTAAATGTAAAGTGGAATTATAAGGTGCACGGGCAAAGGTAAAGGCTGGGAAATAAAAAGAGTTTTCATGGAGTAAGAAAATATTTTATGTTATAGAGTAAAGGTGAAAACAAAGAGGAAATAGGTAAATAAGTTTTCTACAGCCTGGTAAGGTGAAGTAAAAGGTTTTTCACCACATGAGACAAAATATGTTCATCTACAGAGCAAGACAAGATGAAAAATGAAAGACTCGTCAAGATTTTCATTCTTTCACATGACAGATACTTTCAAACAACAAGGGAATAATGAATAAATTCATCATGAGAGGAATATTTTATGTTAGAGGGCAAGAGAGCAAATGCAAGATGCATGAATCTGGGAGCAGATTGAAACTCCTTCAACAAGCAATGGCAATTACAAATCAAAAGGAGTTGAGCATGTCAGGTGTCAATTGAAGATGTAGTTTTAGGGTTTCTCCTTCTTCTATATCTTCTTTCTTCTTCTCATTTGTATGGGTTCTGAACTTATATTTTAGGGGAAGGATAGAGAAAACTTAGCTGGGAATTGGGGTTTTACTTACACTAAATGAATGTACAAACTTTTGTAACAGTTTTAATTAGTTTGATCAAATCAATAAAATATTGTAGAAGTTATCTCAATTTTGTGTTATCAGCTAGCATATGGATTATATATATCAATGATATATTGATTTTTCATTGAAATCTTTGCAGTTGTGTGGTCTATGTATGGGTTTCTTCAAGTTAAGAATTAAATTTTGTATGCAAATTATTGTGGGTTTGAGAGAATGAAATAGATCTTTAAGTATGATTATGTAGTAATATGAGAGGTTGCAATTAATGCAAGGCATTAATTGTCAAAGGGCCACTAATTTGATATAAGTTGTTGTTTAAGTGTGCATTCATGAGCTTAGATTTGACTCCATTCCTTAGGATTAGGCACTGATTTTTGATATTACCCAAATCATGTTCAGAAACAATCTAATCATATTAAATCTCTATTACTTTGGTCCTTTTTATTTCATATTTAAGTTATCTATGTTCTATATATCTTCATGATATTTGAAAGAGTGTGGAGGCTGAATTTGAGAGAGTTTTGTCTATTAACCCTCTATGTGTTTGAGATGAAGATATCTAAGTTATGTGTTCTCAGTTCAATGTTCAATGCAAATGGAATTATGCTTGAACCAGGTAGAATATAAAATACCCATCATTCATATACCTGAGAACTACCCACTCTCATAGGTCTATTATTTGTTGTTTGGCACAAGTTTATCATACATTATGGCCTACATTTAGGAGAGCCCTATTGAGTCTTGTGGAGCTCAAACTGTAGAAGGATTTCATGACCTTGTTCATTGGATTTTCTTGTCTTCAACCTATTGATAGTGCAGATTCCTTGTCCTAAATATTGAATCCCCTAATTTAGACATTTGTGTTTCTCCTTAGGGTTGAAGATTGCAAGAAAAAAAACCAACAGATTGATGACTCTGCTGGGGAAAACTCCAGTATTATCCATTTGAAGGGTCAATCAGTTTGTTGATCTGTAATTTTGGGTCAAATAATCCAAGGACCTGCATACTTGAAGGAGATTTCTGCAATGTTTTTGATGTATTCTTGAGGTCTAGTGCTCTGTTGGTGGAGAGAACTCAGAAATACATAGATCTTGGAAGAAGCTTTCTGCTTTTTGAAGATCTTTTCCTCTTTCAAAGAGGTGGCAACTCTATATAATTTTCTGCATCATCAGAAGAGTTGGTTGTAGCAGTTCTTAGGTATTTTTCTATTGTAATATTTTTGTATGAAGGTTTTCAACAAAATGTTCTATTTGATACTTCCCCTTATTCAGTATTTTAAGATACTGGTAAAAAGGGAAATGAGAAAGTAGGATTTTCTGAAAGGGATATTGAGAAGAAACTAGTTGTAGAGGGAATAGATTTTATTTGCAAAAATGTATTTTTATCCTAGTTCTCCATCTACAAGTTGTAATATCATGCCTAGAACATATCCATGTCCTCAAAGGAAAGTGTTCACTAGTGAAAGATATGACCCTTTGAATTTCAGTAAAATCCAAGGTTACCCACATTCTGTCCCAAGAAGAATTAATGAATGATTGCCTAAGTTTAGAGGAGGTTTTGAAGAATCAGCATCACAACATGTACATGATTTTCTTGATGTAATGGAAGATTATCAAACAGTAGAAGAGGATGTTTCCATGAAGGTTTTTGTTAGAACTTTAGAAGATACTACTAAATATTGGTTTTCTAGTTTACTAATGCATTCCATATTTTCATGGAAAGAGCTTGAGAAACTGTTCATGGATGAGTTTGGTGAAGTGAATGATGAATCCTTGTTTGAAGAAAGAAATCTACATACCTGTTGTGCAGTTTTTCGTTCCTATTATGGTTCTGCCTCCACGTCTTTGTTTTTTCACTAGTGTTCGGCCTTTGGGTTGGTTTCCTCCCTTAGGTCTGCTTGGGTCTTCCTTTTTCTATTGTTGTTTTCCTTTCATCAGAGGACGAATCGGAATGGGAACTAAACTCAGAACCTTCACAAGGTTCATGTTTCAATTCTGGTTTTGGTTCCGGCTTTGCTTCTTGTGCCCTTGTTTTCTTCGTTGTTCGACCTTTGGGTTGGTTTCCTCCCTTGGGTCTTCTTTGGATTTCTTTTTTTCCTTTGCCTCCTTTCCTTCGCTGGAACTGGAACTGGGGTGGGAAGCGAACTTGAAACTTTGCAAAGGTTTCCATTTTTTTTTGTTCCGCCTCCGCCTGTTTTGTTTCCACTTATGTTTTGTTTTGGTTCCACCTCCGCCTGTTTTGAATCCGCCTCCATCTTGTTTTGGTTCCGATTTTGTTTTGTTTTGGTTCTGCCTCCACCTATTTTGGTTCTGCCTCTGCCTGTTTTGTTTCTGCTTCTATTTTGTTTTGGTTCCTCTTTCGTCTTGTTTTGGTTTCGCTTCTGCCTGGGCTTGTGCATGGTTTCCTAACCTTGGGGATTTTGATGGATTAACTTGTATTTTGATTCTATAATGAATATTAATTGGGGCTCTTTTGAATGCAAGCTAGATCAGGCAGGTTGTTGTTGTCGAGGCCAAACGAAGGATGATTGTACTTTGAGGATATTGTGAGATCTGTGGGATATGGACAGGTACACTTTACGGTCGTGGGAAAGTAAAACCCGTATGTACACGAAAGGTTTTCTCATTGGCCATTTATTTGAGTTGGATGTGACATAGAAAATTCAAACTAGTTTGACTCAATCAGAATCATTCGTGATGCCCAGCTCGAATATGATCGGTGGCCCGTATTCAAACTCACATTGTGCATACGTTACCGTTCTTCTACTTTGTGTTGGTGATACATTAATGGCAGAAGGGATTGGAGGGGTTTCTTTAATTTGAATCGGGATTTGTAGAGATCCTAAGTTGATCTGAGGAATGTGCCTCATGAATTCAATGCAGGGCAGCAATTTAATGCAGGTTGTCTAGGGCCGATCTGGTTGGTGGCCGACCTTCTTTGTAACCCTAGCTCGGGCTAGCATAGGATGAAGTCTCTATAAGTATGGCATTTTTCCTCATTTGTAAAGGGTTAGACAAGTTGGTTAGTTTGTTAGAATCAGATAGAATACAAACTAGAAGATTAGAGCAGAAGGTTAGAGTTAGGAGTTAGTCATATTTCAAGCAAGTGCAGTAACACAGAATATCAGAATCGTTGCTATTACTGGTGATTCAATGCAAGTGAAGACATTGTGTTATTATTGGTGCCTTCTTTGGATTGATTAATCTTGCATGGTTCTTATTCTATTTTTTTAAAATTGCTTGGAAATGTTTAAATGCATTTTAGATTTAGAGTTAAATGATTCGATAGTGCTTGTGATTTAGTGCTTGGAGTGTTGTAGCAATCTTTGGTTCATACTTTGGGCAGCTTCTTGATCATGGGTTTGTTGTGCAAGGTCAACCTATACCCGATATTTGTGTGCTTAGTTCAATTGTGGGAATTTACCCAGTTCGATTGAATGAATGTCCATGATCTGAAAATCTTCAATTCCTTAGAAGATTGCATTGTTCCTGTGAGATTGCAGGTATAGACTAGGTTAATCAAAAAATAGTTTTTGAGGGATTGGTTCATTCCAAGAATTTCATCATTGGTATTGTTGATTCTAGGAGAATTATTAATCTTAGGATTTCTAAAACCCTTTATCTTTTGTTATTTCTTTGAACTTTGGTTAAACTAGGAATTCGAGTATCATTATATTGCAAAATCTGATGAGTTTAGAGTTTCCAGCATTTGTTTTGTAAGGTCCCTTTTGTGATTACCAGTATTTTTACACTATCTCTAAGTTGTTTCACTGCATTGTCAAGACCTGACACCCGAGAGACCTTTGGGTTATCTCTTTGTTCATAGAGATTAAACTTTCAAGAGAGATAGGATACTAAATTTTGTTTGAGTTGTTGTTGTAAAGAAAATACCATCAAGAGGATTGGCGCTAGAAGGAGGGCCTGAATAAGCAAGCTGGAGCATTTTCTAAATGCCCTTTCTCCTGAGAGACTCAGAAGGAGAACCATATCTATACCAGGAGAAGAAGAGTTTCAAGAACTGCCACCTCCAACTAGGTCAAGAAGGACCAGAAGAAGGGAGAAGTCATCGTCCAATCCATCATTTCCACCATCCTCACCCTCATCCACCTCATCATCATCCAATTTTGAGGCTAGTTCCATTCAACAACCCCAACCAATCATCAATCAACCTTTACCACCTCCACCTCCACCAATGGCTTTCTTGGAAAATAACCCATCACCTCTATCCTTCAACAATTACAATGTTATGCCCAAAAACCCTGAGCATTTATGTTCCAAGTTTCACACAAATGACCCTAATAGAACAGCAGAGGAGCATATTAGGATTTTTCAGACTTGTCTAAGGGATAGAAGGATTAATCATGAGGATGTTACCTATAGGTGTTTCCCTTATCTCTGGCAGAGAAGGCCTTTTACTAGTACAATCACTTTTCTCCTGCATCCATTCATAATTGGACTGAACTTGAGGCTGCATTTCTGTAGAAGTTTTAATTCCCTATCAGTGCCAAATGAGCTCCACATGCATTTTACCGAGGTTAAGAGAGAAGTTAATGAGCCTATAGGATCATTCAACAATAGGTTCCACCATGTATACACTAGACTGCAAGCACCTTATGTTGTAGACGATGCCACTGCCTTAGAGGTATATTTTGAAGCCCTCGATAGTCTTACATCCACCTTCCTTAAGTGTAGAACTAATCCCCCAACTACCTTGCTCTCTGCATATACAGAGCCTGTTAAGGTCAGTACTGATCTGAGACAACAATTGTCAAGACCCCTACCATCTCAGGGACCTGTTGCTCACCCTACCCAAGTCCAAGCTCTTAACCAGGTTCTGACTAATCATACTCCCATCATGAATCCCATTCCACAATTGCCTTTGGTTCCTCACTCGGGTCATCCAATAAGTCAGGGTCAGCCAATACCTAGTTATCCCCAGCAAAATGCAAATTAACCCCTTCATCCACAGCCATAGGCTGGTTTCCCTACATATTTACAGAACTCAAAAGTTTTGAATCAGTTTATGGGTCTTGGAGGAGTGTCATAATACCCTCCAAACAATCTGAATCCAATGCCTTATAGTAGTCCTGATAAGGAGAGGTTAGATGAGCTAACTGAGCAAGTAGAAGAATTGAATATGGAGGTAACCTACTTGAGGAACCAAAAAAACCAACTCCAAGCTGCTCAGAGGAGCATGAAATCAAATTATAATAGGGAGAACCAAGATGTGGCACGAGGTAAAATCTTCGACAAAGGGCAGCATTTTGACAGAAATCAAAATTTTGATATAGGACAGGGTTCTGGTCAAAACTTTGATAGAGGACAACAAGGTGGACAAGGGTTTGAAAGGAGACAGCCACCTAGGCAAAATAGGCCATAGAATACCAGACCTAATAATGGAGGAGTCCCCACTCCAATGGATCAACCTTCCAATCAAGAAAAACCTTTGAGTGGAGTATATCTAGCTGAAGAAGCTTTGTCGGGGTGGTGGAGGCTTCATAAGACAAGCCAACACTCTAAGTTGGATTATCCTGAATTTCAAACTGTTGCTTCCATCTTTCAGTATAAAGTTGATAACAACTCCACTGGTAAGGAGATGGTACCCTCAAATCCCTATGATTTCCCAATTTTTGTGTTGAATCATGCTCCTTTCCCGAGAGATGAAGAGAATGAACCAGAAGGGAAGTCAAGTGGCTAGAATGAGGAGATTGAACAAGTGCTGAATGAGGATGATATCTCTCGGTTATTCAATGAAGGAACTGAGAATGATAATGGTCTCTTGGATGAAGAGGAAGCTGGTGTTGAAGAGGTACAGATGTTTCAGCAACCTGCAAGAAAGTATGATTTCAGGAATAGGCCTAACAGGAATCCACCAGCTGGTGGCTCATTTACTACATCTATTCCTCCAAACAATTTTACCACCCCACTAGACCCACATGCCAATAATAATCCATCTTACCCTCATGCGCCAACACAATACATTGCAAGAGGAGGACAACCTGAGGCATCAAGAGGGAGCAATGTTGATTCAACAAAAGATAGGCAGACTGATCATTCTAAAGAGACCCATGTTGACATGAATGTGGAACAATTAGGCAGATATGTGACTGAAGAACTTAGGAAGGTAAAGGTGAGTCTTTCTACTTTTGAGTTGTTAAGGGTCCCTGAAATCAAAAATATAGTCCTAGGGTCTTTTAATTCAAGTAAAGCACCATGAGGAGTAGCAGTCAATGAGGCGGTTGGCAGGCCTTCTAGTTTGCAGGCACCCAAAGGCCAAAGTATAGCACCACCTTGAGACAAAGGGAAAGAAAAGGATAAGAATCAGGTTGCACAAGCTGACACTCAATTGAGTTTGTTTCAAGGCAAGATGGAAACCCCTCCTTTCCTCATTTATATTTGTATCTTTGGGAAGAATTTACACAATTGTCTTCTGGATTCAGGGGCATCTACAAATGTTATGCCTTTTGTTGTCCGTAAAATACTAGGTATTACCCCTACATCCTCTCAGAAGAAGGTCACCCAATTGGACAAGACAGAGGTAAATATAGTGGGAGAACTGAACATGATTCCCATCCAAGTTGCTTTAGACCCTAGGATATAACAAGTGATTAATATTCAGGTGGCAGATATTCCTGATACTTATGGTCTAATTTTGGGTCAAGATTTCACCACTGCACTAAATGGATATACCTCTACGGATTACTCTCGTATGTGGCTCCCCTAGAAAAGAGTCCCAAATCAAATCAGGATTGAGAGAGAACCCAAAATGAAGTATGTAATTACTGAGTATCAAAATACTTCAAATGAGATATTGGTGTCAGACGTCAGCATGGGAAACTATATACTGGCTTCCCCAGTCCCAGATATAGAAGAGGTCTTTATGCTACAAAGCTCCTCTTATGAGTCCACATCAGAAGCTAGTAGTTTTGAAGCACTGCTAGAACAAATAGAGGAACTTGATAACCAAGAAGATAGACAACTCAACTTCCTAGATAATTTCCATGAGTTTGTCCATAAGTGTGTGGAGGACCAGATCCAACTAGGCAGGAATATGAATTTTAAGGAATTGTTGCTCCCTAATTGGTGCAGGGTTCACAATGCTCCTCACTCTAAGTTGGAATGTTTCCTGTGTCAAACTGCAGTGGAGCAAATACAAGGGTGTATTAATCCAACCCCAGTTGTCAGATGGGATACACTGAGTATTTAGAATGATTCAAAAGGAAAGAGCCCAATGCCTCCTGAAGAACCTCCTAGCAACAGCAAGAACAAGGGTAGTTCGAGGAAATCAGGAGTTGATGGTTGCTAGACATTGAGATTTAATGGATCCAAATCAAAGAAAGGTGTTGGAGCAGGATTTGAGCTGATCAGTCCTAAATGTAAGACTTATTTTTCTTCTCATAGGCTCCAGTTCCAATGCACTAATAATTTTATTAAGTATGAGGTTTTGATCCATGGTTTATTAATGGAATTGAGAAAGAAATTTAAGATCTCTCAAGTGTTTGGAGATTCTGAGTTGGTAGTTAAACAAGTAAGGAAACAATACTCATTTCATGATAGAAGAATGACTAACTACATGCACAGAGTATGGGATCTCATTGAAGGATTTGATGCCTTCAACATTCAGTTGATCCCCCGAAATAAGAATCAAACTACAAATTCTCTAGCACAAGCAGCTAGTACATTGCAACCCTTATCACTCTCAATTCTGAAGAATTTCATTGTGAAGCTCACTCCAATACCCTCAATCCCTGATAATGTAACCAATTTCCAGGTGTTTGAGGATGATAAGCACATCCTTGATTTTATTACTAGTTGTGATGTGTTTGCTTCACAAGTGATTGATGAGGTAGAGCCTCAAGAGGCTAAAATAGACCTAGACGGGGTCATTAACCTGAAAAATAATACTATCCCAAGAGGCATGGTACAATTAGAATGAATTTTTGATCTGGATAAGATAAAAGACCAAGAGCAACAAGCCAAAAGGGAGTCTCTCAGTAGCCAATATGAAACATACAATGTGGGGGCTCAGGTGACATAAAGAATCTCTTTATTGGTAAAGTGTGCACTCCAAAAGAAAGGAGAGGAATTATTGATGCCTTACACACCTATCAAGATGTGCTAGCCTGGAGTTATGAGGACTTAAAGACATATGATACTTCAATCATCACACACGCTATTCCCTTGAAGTCAAATGTTAAACCATTCAAGCAAAGACAAAGGCCAATTAATGCTCTACTGAAACCTATCATTCATAAAGAGGTGCAGAAACTACTTTCAGCACGAATCATATTCCCAATAAAACATTCAACATGGGTTGCAAACTTGGTTCCAATAAGGAAGAAAAATGGAGAAATTAGGCCGTGTGTTGATTTCAGGAATCTTAATAGGGCATTAGAAAAGGACGATTATCCAGTCCCTTCACTAGATGAGGTACTTCAGATTTTCAATAGATCTCAAATGATGTCTTTTCTAGATGGGTACTCTAGGTACAACCAGGTTATGGTACAATATGAGGATAGGCACAAAACTGTCTTTACTACAAAATGGGGGACTTTTGCCTACAGAAGAATTCCCTTTGGGTTAATCAATGTTGGAGCTACATTCCAGAGAGCTATGGATATTGTCTTCAAAGACATTATTGGTAAGTGCATCATCATTTACATGGATGATTTGACAGTTTTTTCCAAGAAGTGAGGCGATCACATAGCAGACTTATGAAAAGTATTCCAAAGGTGTAAAGAATGTGGCATCTCACTTAATCCAAAGAAATGCATCTTTGGAGTCACTGAGGGCAAACTATTAGGACATGTCATTTCAGATTAGGGTATTGCTATTGATCCAGAATGAGTGGAGGCTATAATGAAGATTCAGCCACCTGTAAGAAAAAAGGAAATGACGTCCTTCTTTGGGAAAATTAACTTTGTCAGAAAATTTATCACTGGATTTGCAGAAATAGTGAAGCCACTAAATGCCATGTTGAAACAAGAAGAAAAAGTTGAATGGAGTGCAGAAGCTAAGGAGGCATTTGCAGAAATAAAGAGAGCTATTGTTGAGGCTCTAGTGTTGGTAAGTCCGGATTATGTCAAGCCTTTTCACATCTATTCATTTGCTTTTGATCACTCCTGTGTTGGAATGTTAACTCAGAAGTCTGATCAAGGGGATGAACATCCCATAGCATTTATGAGTGCTCATTTGAAAGATACAGAATTGAGATCCACCAATGTGGAAAATCAAGCCTATGCCTTGGTCCGAACTGTGAAGAATTTCAGACACTATATACTAAGAAATAAGGTCTTTTCCATAGTACCTAATCATGTAGTTAAGTTTTTGTTGATGCAGAATGAGTTGGGAGAACGCAGAGACAAGTGGGTAACTATGTTGCAAGAGTATGATATTGAGATCCAACCCATTAAATTGGTGAGAGGATAGGGACTAACAAAAACAATGGCTGAAATGGGTCCTGACCTCACAACTCAGCATTATCACTTCCAAGAAGTGTCTCCGGGAGACTTCTATGAAGAAATCATTTACTATTTGTTGAACCAACAATGTCCTAAACACCTTAATGCAGTACAAAGGAGAGCTTCACGTCTGAAGAGTGATAGTTTCATGATGAAGGGATTTATCTTGTATAAGAGAAATCATGAGGGGGTTTATTTGAGGTTCCTAGGGAAGGAAGAAGTTGGGAGAGTGATATCTGAATTTCATGACAAATATGGCATAGGCCATGGCTCAGCACCTTCCACTACAAACCAGATCCTGAGGGTGGGCTATTACTAGCCTACCTTGTTCAAGGACACACATAACCATGTGATGATGTGCCATGTCTGTCAAACTACAGCAGGCAAGGAGAAACGTGTGGCCCTTCCACTTCAGCCGGTCATAGAGGTAAAACCATTTGCATAGTGGGGAATGGACTTTATAGGTCCAATCAATCCACCTTCCTCTGCGGGCCATAGGTATATTCTTACTATAACCGATTAATTTACTAGATGGACTAAGGCTCTTGCATGCAAACAATGCACTTTTGAACTGGTAATCAATTTCATTGAATCAGGTATCATTAATCACTTTCGATGTCCATTGGCTTTGGTTTGTGATAATGGTCTTGCTTTTACATAATTGAAGTTTTCTAACTGGGCTTATGATCATTGGATTGTCATAAAATTTGCATCAAATTACTATCTGCAGGGTAATGGGTTAGTTTGAGTCCTCTAATAAGAACCTTTTGACAGTCATCCGTAAACTATTAGAGAAGAATCCTAAGGATTGGCACACCCAACTTAGATTTTCTCTTAGGACAGATCGTACCAGATAGAAGGCATCCCTAGGAACCTCTCCTTATCACTTAGTATATGGTTTGGAACCTTTGTTTCCCATCTAGCTAAAGATCCCTACTTTGCAATTCATTAATGAATATTATGATGGGGACGACAAGCGTGAAGCCCGCCTGGCTGAACTGTTACACCTTGAAGAGAGAAGAGATGAGGGCCTAGAAAATTTTTCCAAACATCAGGGTGTAGTGAAAAGATGGTTTCATAGGAGAGCCAAGGTGAAAGCCTTCAGAATTGCTGACTTGGTTCTCTACTGGGATAAAGCACATGACCGAAAAGGGGAGCATGGAAAATTTGACAGACTTTGGCTCGACCCTTATCAGATTGCAGAGATTCTGGGAGATAATGTTTTTCTTTTGAAAACCCTCACTAGAGAAGATATCCCACTGCCTGTCAATGGGCAGTATTTGAAGCATTATTTCCAGTCATGAGTTGTTTACATCTCTTTCATTGTGCATAGGTAGATTAAGTTTCTTTTATGTTTTTTTGTTTTATCTTTGGCTAGATTAGGGTATCTTTTGTTTGCTTGGCTCGTTTTTTCTTTTGGTTAGAGTAGGTTTGCTTCGGTTGGTTTTTTCTTTCTGATCTTCTCTTGCTTTGGGTTTTACTGCTTTCGTCTGGGTTTTCCGCATCTTTATAACTGGTTGCTTTCCTAGGGTTGTTCTAGGGATTTCCTTTTACAAACTCTAGTCATCTTTTTAGAATCAATTGAACTGGTGGAATTCCTTCATCTGATGTTGCATATGCTTGGGATTGGAGTCACTTGATTATGTCAAATTCTGGAATGTATTTGGGTCTCATATTTTCACACAAATCTTAAGGATTCCAAGGTTGCATATGATCTTTATAAAGTCTAACTGGGTGAAAAATCTTATATTCTGCTCTAGCGTCGTTGTGCTTCTCATCTCTGAGTGTGGGCTTCATTGCTTGCAAGGTGAAAAGGAAATTTTAAGGATCTCAAAGAGAATATCAAAAATATATATATATATTGAAACTCAAACGAAATATTCACCTTATTAAAGGTATCCTAGTATCTCTATCGAGGCTATGGATGCCTAGTTGGCAGTAGAGCTATGTTAGGGAGGTTCATAGTGATAACCTCATCGAGGCTATGGACGCCTGACTACCAACGAGGCTCTATCTAGGTTGCTTTTGGAGTTGGAATCCCTATGTAGCCCTATCAGACTAAGTTTGGTCCCTATTGCAACTAAAGAAAGGGAAATGAATGTATACACACACACTTTGACCCTGGTATAGGAAAGGTTTTCTTGTTTGTGATTTCTGAAACCTTGTCCATAGGTAACCCAATGCTTGGATTGAAATCAGAGATTCTCGGTTCTTGATTCCAGTTTGTCATTGAAATGCTCTGGAGCATTTCCCCAGCGGAATCGCCATTTGTTGTGTAGTTTTTGCACACATGCCCCACTGAAAGTAGGGACCCTCATTTTCCAGGTCTTTTGGCTCTTTTTTGTGGCCATGCCTTTTAAGCTTGTCTTTGAAAATCTTGACATTTGGTCTTTGGTGCTTTGGTCCTTTGCTCCAAGGTTTCGGTTACTTTGTGTTGCTCCTAGATGCTTGTGTTGGTTGTAAAGAGCCCTTGTTTTGAGTTCCAAGTGGTTGAGGAATCTCGCGGATGTCCTCTCTGGAAGTGGGTTCCCTTTCCCTTTGTTTGTCCTTGGTATTTTTTTCGGATCTTAGAAGTTGTTATTTTCCTCCTAGGACTTTGTTTCCTTTGCTTGGTGGGTTCGAGCATGGGATGAGACTAAACTCTGAACTTTCACAAAGTCTGTGGTTCGGTTTCCATTCCTGTTTTGGTTCTACCTCTACGTCTTTTTTGTTTCGCTGGTGTTCGGCCTTTGGGTTGGTTTCCTCCCTTAGATTCACTTGGGTCCTCCTTTTTCCTTCATTATTTTCCTTACATCGGAGGCAAAATCAGGATGGGAACTAAACTCAGAACCTTCACAAGGTTCATGTTTTAGTTTCGGTTTCGGTTCTGGATCCACTTCTTGTGTTCTTGTTTTCTTTGTTGTTCGACCTTTGGGTTGGTTTCCTCCCTTGGGTCTTCTTTGGTTTTATTTTTCTCATTCGCCTCCTTTCCTTTGCCGGAACTGGAACCGAAACTGGGGTGGGAACCGAACTTGAAACTTTGCAAAGGTTTCTGTTTTATTTTGGTTCTGCCTCCACCTATTTTGGTTCCACCTCCGCCTATTTTGTTTCCGCTTCCATCTTGTTTTGGTTTCGCCTCTGCCTGTTTTGTTTTGGTTATGCCTCTGCCTGTTTTGGTTCTTCCTTCATCTTGTTTTGGTTTCACTTCTATTTTGTTTTGGTTTTGCCTCTGCCCATTTTGGTTCTTCCTCCGCCTGTTTTGGTTCCACCTCCGCCTATTTTATTTTTGCTTCTATTTTATTTTGGTTTCACTTCCGTCTTGTTTTGGTTCCGCTTCCACCTGGCCTTGCACGTGGTTTCCTAACCTTTGGGATTTTGATGGATTAACTTGGATTTTGATGCTATAATGAATATTAATTGTGGCCCTTTTGAATGCAGGTTGGATTGGGCAGGTTGTTGTTGTCGGGACTGAAGGAAGGATGAGTGTACTTTGAGGATATTGTGAGATCCATAAGATACGACTAGGTACACTTTGTGGTCATGGGTAGGTAAAACTCATCCATACATAGAAGGTTTGCTCATTTTCCATTCATCTGAGTTGGACGTAACATGGAAAATTCAAACTAGTTTGACTCAATCAGAGTCGTTCGTGATGCCCAGCTCGGATATGATCAGTGGCTTGTATTCAAACTCACATTGTGCGCACGTTACCATTATTCTGCTTCACGCTGGTGAGACATTAATGGTGGAAGGGACCTACGGGATTTCTTTGATCTGAATCAAGATTTGTAGAGATCCTAGGTCGATTTGAGGAAGGTGCCTTGTGCATTCAATGCAGAGCGGCGATTTAATGTGGGTTGTCCAGGGCCGATCTGGTTTGGGACCGACCTTCTTTGTAACCCTAGCTCAGGCTAGCATAGGATGAAGTCTCTATAAGTATGGCATTTCGCCTCATTTGTAAAGGGTTAGATAGGTTGGTTAATTTGTTAGAATCAGATAGAAGATAGACTAGAAGATTAGAGCAAAAGGTTAGAGTTAGGAGTTAGTCATATTTCAAGCAAGTGTGGTAACACGAAATATCAGAATTGTTGCTATTACTGGTGATTCAATGCAAGTGAATACATTGTGTTATTATTGGTGCCTTCTTTGGATCGATTAATCTCGCATGGTTCTTATACTATTTTTTTAAAATTTCTTGGAAATGTTTGAATGCATTTTAGATTTAGAGTTAAATGATTTGATAGTGCTTGTGATTTAGTGCTTGGAGTGTGTAGAAATCTATGGTTCATACTTTGGGCAGCTTCTTGATTGTGGGTTTGTTGTGCAAGGTCAACCTATACCCAATATTTGTGTGCTTGGTTCAATTGTGGGCATTTATCCAGCTCGATTGAATGAATGTCCATGATTTGAAAATCTTCAATTCCTTAGAAGATTGCATTGTTCCTCAAAGATTGCAGGTATAGCCTAGGTTGATCAGAAATTAGTTTTTGAGGGATTGGTTTGTTCCAAGCATTTCATCATTAGTATTGTTGATTCTAGGAGTAGTATTAATCTTAGGATTTCTGAAACCCTTTATCTTTTGTTATTTCTTTGAACTTTGGTTAAACCAGGAATTCGAGTATCATTATATTGCAAAATCTGATAAGTTTAGAGTTTCCAGCATTTGTTTTGTAAGGTCCCTTTTTTGATTACCAGCATTTTCACACTATCTCTGAGTTGTTTCACTGCATTGTCAAGCCCTGACACCTGAGAGACCTTGGGGTTATCTCTTTGTTCATAGAGATTAACCTTTCAAGAGAGATAGGATACTAAATTTTATCTCAGTTTTTGTTGTACAGAAAACACCATCAACACTACCCAAGAAGAATATGAAGAGATATACGAAACATCTGAGGTTTCTTCTATTTACTCTAAAAATACAGAAATAGAAAGCCAATTTTTTGTATCAAAAGAAAGTTGCAATGATGCATATGATAATTAAAGTATTTTTTCATCTATGGACTTTGAATATACAGATGAAAATCATGCTAATTCTGAAGTTTCATATCTTCTTGATGAGAACAATGGTGTTATAGATGGAAGTTTGCAACAAGCTGAAAAGCATTCTTTTTTGGGTGACCAAGATGATTTCAACTCTATATGGAGGCCTGGTGACTGTGATTCCTTTCAAGAGGAAGAGGTGGAGTTAATTTCTTGAAGTGGAAAGTGTTTCAACAAGGAAAATGATGATAACATTTCTGAAACCTCACTATTACATGATGAAATATATGAATTGAACATTCTTTTTGAAGAAGAAATATGTAATCAGCATTGTTATGGTACACTTGGTCATGCATATTCTACAAGTGTTGAGTGTAGCATTGATACAAGCTTTCATGATGATAAGACAAAGGAGCTTGCTAATTTGATAAATGCTTCTGAGAATGTCAGTATATCAGCTACAAATGATAAAGTATGCAATGAATTTCAGTTAGCAAGATCATTCACAAGCAACTGCAATGAAGAAATTGTTGATGGTTTTTAGTTTGACAATGAAGAAAGTAGCCATGCTGATTGTTGCAGCAGTGTGAACGAAAAAGGAGATATGTGTGCAAGATTTGTATTGAATGAATCAACTCAAGTAGCTAATTGTATGGAGCATGCATATGTTGATAATGATGAACAAGGAACCCCTTTCTTGTTTGATCCTTCACTTTATTTTACTCCTTTTTCTGATTCTGAAGTTATCACTGAATGTTTGCATGAGGATAGCATAGATGTAGTTGTACATGAAAGTGAAATATAGTGATAAATGCTAGTACAGCTAATGAAATTTTCTATGATGAGTTTGCACTTGAAGAATGTGATTGTGTCAATCGCATGGATACATATGAGGATTTTTTTACTGGATCTGCAACTCATAGTCTTCCTCATAAGTAGTATGTTTTAGATTGTCATGTTGATGCAGTAGGAGGGAATGTTGAGTATGATACTTCTTGCAACAATGAATTTGTTGCAGAAGTAAATTCTCAGTCATCTAAGCTTGTTCTTGGAACTTTTGTGTGAGATAACATTACTAATGCTGACAGTCTTGTCTATCAGATTGAAGTAGAAAACATTGTTTGGGATGTTGACATTTCTTTTGAATGCTATGATTTGAATGTGGATAGTGGATTTGTGGGTGTTAATGAGTCTTATTTTTAGAACCTTGAGGCATATGGTAATGTGATGAGGCAATTTTGTTGAGATGATGATACACTTGATAGTGATGCAAATCATTTGAAGGAGATTCAAATGTGTGAGAACTCTTTGCTTAACACACTGAAGGATTGCACTTTGTTTCTGAAGGATGATATCTTTTTTGACCTTCACCATTATGAGGAAGTTAGTGAATGTGATGAGACTGTGTCTTCACATAGTCTTGATCATTATCCTCATGTGTTGTCACTCGCCACAGAATCAGAAAATGAAATGAATGGCAGTGATATGGCCTATGTCATTTGGTTTTCATGTGATAGTAAAGTTAAACAAGGAACAAGTTCTCACTTGTTCAAAGGTAGCCTCACACTTGTTTTTTACAAAAATGATGTCTCCCATGTTGTTGTGGTGTGGCAAAAGAAAGTATGGATTAAAGGGGATCAGCTCCTTTAACAGATTGGTGTTTGACAGAGGAAAACACTAGTTCTTTTTTTTCATTTGGTGGCCTGGGGCCACCAAATGAGGTTAAAATGTTGAGAAAATAAAGACTTCGTTGCCCAATGATTCTAGCATTTGATGTGCTTCTCCAGAGGATTTGAATTCTTGTTATTCCCACAAGGGGCATACATCCCTAGTCAAAGCCACTGTTGGCACCTTCAAATTTTCAAATTTGAAGTGCACATATTAAAAAATTTCCCTTTGCACACTCAGAAATGCACCTGCAAAATCTGCCCAAGTGACCTACTTTGAAGGGTCACAATTCAGAGCCTATTGATTTTCATGTCAAATCCTTTTATGGACATACTCATGTGACATATGTGAACATGCATGTCATTTTTCAGCTTCCCATGATGAGTTTTGACAGTGTTTTGAAAATCAAAGTTGGAGGGTTCTGAAACATTTTTGTTGTTTGCATATTGTCAATCCTGCAAGTTGGCCCTCCTATTCGATCTGATATATCACAACTGGATGATTTTCACGACAAAAGGATTTTTTCTCTCCATTCTCCCTACATTCATGTACTCCCTGGTCCAATTTCAAAGCCTCATGATCAGATTTGTTATTTTTACCAAGCCAAAAGCAAATGCAGTTTGCTCTGTTTTCACACTTGCATTTTTAGAACTTTTCAAGGTGGTCAAGTTTGACCCTTAATATCTGGTGAAGAATGATGATTCAAGAAAATACCTCTTGCACACATACTTAGTGGACCCAAATGACCTAGTGTGTCCAATGGTAGCTCCCCATAGATGATTTGATATTTTTTCAAAAATGACAACTTGGTCAATTTTGATTGGTTTTAAACAGGAACAGTTGCAAAAAAGTCTGAGTAGGCCACTTTGATGTTGAATATCTTTCACCTCATGACCTTTTTTTCTGATCCAATTGTTGCACTCCATTTTTGGGTCAAATGTTTGCATGTATACTCAGTTTCAGTGTCTCAGATTGAGTTTTCATGGATTATTAAACTGTCTTATGACTGCAACAGGGTCAAAAATGGTGTTCTATAAAGTGTCCAATTTTGTAAATCTAAGGACAACCCATTTCGTTTTTTGGCTTAAAACATCTCCAGCTCCATTTTCATCAAATAAGGAGGTCATATGATACATTATTTTAATGCATTTTAGTTGCGACAAAGGCATTCGAAGGGTCAGTTTACAAAGGAGGTACTTGAATTTTAAGGGCTAGCAAAATCTAAGGAAATGGGTTTTCTCTAAATAATTGATTATGATCCTACGCAATTTTTTGCAGCTTCAAGTGTCCTGGTTCGCCCGCAATAAATTTTCCCTATTTGATCGCAGTCGGAATTAAAAAATCAACATTTTCATTGAGGGGGATTAATACATTTTTTATGACTTTGTTTAAACATTTGATGGCAGTTATATGTTATTTTTATTGTTTTCCCGTGAGCCCGTGAAGGCTTTTCTTCATGGCAGCAGAGAGTCACGGGGGCACGGGGAGATTGTTGGGAGGATGTTAAGAAAAGATTTTCATCTCCAATCTCTATTGCAGTGAGGATTGAAGTATTTCCTTCTCCATGGAGGTTCCTCTGATGTGTTTTGGTCGGATTCAAGTAGGAATTGGAGCAGATTACAAACTACAATCACATTTTTTGGTTTGGGACAAATTTTTAATTTTATTTTTGAGTTGTAGATCATGGTTTTCACTTCCAGAAAGGTGCCCCAACCAATCCTCTTGCTTGGACAATGATTTTAATGAATTTTTACGCATTTTCTGACTACTTGCAGCCATTAAAATGACCTCTCATTGAGAATAAACGACCCCACTTTGCATTTGCAGTCAAAATGTATCAAAATTGTTTGAGGAAATTTTATTTCTGCAAAGTACCCACACTTATATACCGAGTGGAAGTCGCTTGACTTTAGAGTGTTCCCAGTTGGGTCGTTCCCTGGGGTGATTACTTTTCCCACCAAGCAGACCCTCTAAAGATAAAATTGCAATAAAGTGAAAAGAATGGATCTGGATTTTTTATCACCCAGTTAAGGGGAGAGCATATTCCTACCAATCCACAAGCACAATAGACATGGTGTTCATTTTCCTCCTAATTAAACTAAGTTCTTAATTTAATCAAAAGAAATAACAAAAACTCCAGCTCCTACAAAATAATCCTTAGTAGTTTCAGTTTGTTTGTCTTTGATAGCATTTGATAGTTTCAGTAAAGTCTCTAACAGTGTTTAGAATACCTGCAAAACAAGGAGACATAGATTAGTTTTTAGCATTTTGAATTTCTGCGAATAAAACTAAATGTGCTAAAGCAAAGCTCATATGCGCTAAAATATTGGCTAAATGTGTTAGAAAACCATATGCACTAAAAGAATCCCTAGATGCGCTAAAACAGTGATCGAGTGCGTTGATAAACCAGATGCGCCGAAAGATCCACCAGATGTGCCAGAACAGCGACCTGATGCGCTGAAAGAAAAAGAAAATTGCGTCAGAACAAGAACCTTATGCACCAAAAGATTATTCAGATGCACTACATCAGAATCACCGATTAAACCTGAGGACATAACTCACTAGAAAATTGTTAAAATACGGGGTTGAGCCCCACGGTGGGTGCCAATTTATGTGTGATGTAAATTATGATTAATTCGAAACCACACATCAATGAAATGTATTACATGAAGGAAATCGAAACAATAAAAATAATCTGCTAAAAATATTCTCTTAAAACCGTTCAATTGCTCTTTAATATCAGGGATCTTCTAATTCATGAATGCTCTCAGATTTGTACATGTTGCACATGAATTATCGAATGGCAACCTAAGAAATGAGATGATATATGAAATGCAATACTATGTGCCTACATTAACATGATTGTGGATTTTGATATACAATGCTGAGTGATGGATGATATGTTGTTGTGTTCAAAGTGATGTTTAAGATGATTTCTATGATAAGATGTAAATCTAAATGAAATGATATGAGAAATACTATAAAACTAATGCAGCCACTAAGATTCTATAAAGAAAATTTTCCATTATAACATTACTTCAAATCAAATGTTAAATGCAAAACTAAGATGCTATGCTAATCCTCTCAAATGCTGTAGGAAATTTTGCAGAGTAAGTTATGCTCAATCTTCTCCCTAAAAGTTGTAAATGAGCCTCTATTTATAGATTTTTCTAAGACAGCAAGTGACATGGCAGGATTCGACGGTCGAGATTATGATCCAGAGAGATTGACGATAGAAAGTGAGGAAGTTGGAGGGAATCATGGAGGTTGTCCCTTTTAAGAGAACAAATGACCAAGTGTTGAAGGGCATCAAATAGAAGGAGAATCCATGTGTCTACCATCTTGTTAGGATTTTGTTGATGAAAATTTCCATTTTACAAATCAACCATATTTAAATTCATGAGACACATGCCAAGGTGGTAGATGAGGTGGAAGGAGGTTAGAGAATTATGTAGAAATGTGACAAAATTGAATTTAGAAATTCAAATTTTACTGAGAGGGAATTAATCAAATAAAAAAAATTAGTTAGATTTGTTTATTTAATTAAATCATGAAAAAATGGATTTTAGATAGGAAGAATTAAGAAATGAACTATTTAAATAAATTTTGCAATTTATTTATAAGTAGAGGAATTAAGATTTATTAATTAAATAACTAGTATTTAATTAATTTTCACCAGACCATTTTTAGGTGCATATAAAACTTCTGAGGAAGTTCTCAATAATCTAGAAAAAGTGTTGAAAAGGTGTAAAAAACACAACCTATCACTCAACAATGAAAAGTGTTTCATGATGATGACACAAGGAATTGTGTTGGGACACTTTATATTCAGTGCAAGAATTCAAGTTGATCCACACAAGATAGAAATAATATCTACATTACCTATTCCATAAAAGAAAAGAGATATCAGAATCTTCCTTGGTTATGCAGGCTACTACAGGCAGTTTATCAAATATTTTAGTAAGATTGTTGCACCATTATTTGTTTTATTGAGTAAAGACATTGAATTTGAATGGACATCAGAGTGTCAACACTCCTTTGAAGAGCTGAAGAAAGCCCTGACTCAAGCACCTAATTGGACTCTACCCTTTCATATACATACATATGCTTCAGATTTTTCCATTGGAGTAGTTTTGGGTCAAAAGGAAGGTACTAAAGAGTATGCAATTTACTACATCAACAAAAATATTCAAGGAGTAGAGTTGAACTATACTATAAAAGAGAAAGAGATGCTTGGAGTGGTGTATGCTATTAATAAATTCAAGCACTATATCAATGGTTATTTAGTCTTTGTCCATATAGACCACACAACAATCAAATATTTGATGAACAAGCTAGTAGTTGGAGGTAGATTGGTAAGATGGTTGCTTCCTCTGCAAGAATTTGATATTACCATAGTGGATAAACTTGACAAAGCCAATGTAGTGGCAGATTTTCTATCAAGATCTCCAACACAATTAGCTGAAGGAGTGGTGGATGACTCATTTCCAAATGAACACCTATTTTCTCTAAATGTACACATTCTGTGGTATGCTGATATTGCCAATTACTTGGTAACAAAAAAGATTCCATCACATTTATCTCAAAGAGAAAAGAGACAGATGATACATAAATGTTTCCCATATTCTTAGATATCAAGTTTTTTGTTTTATATTGGGCCAGACAACATCATGAGAAGATGCATAAGGGAAGATGAAATGTTTGATATTATGAAATCATGTCATGATGAGCCATGTGGACGTCATTTTGCAGAAAAAAGAACAGCCTTTAAGATCCTCACAACTGGCTATTATTGGCCAACTCTATAGAAAGATGTTAAATACACCAGGAGCTGTGATAGGTGCCAAAGAATGGGAAGATCAACAAAGAGTGATGAAATGCCATTGCAGCCTCAGATAACATTATCACCTTTTGAAAAATGGGGTTTAGACTTTATTGGACCAATCTCACCTACATCAAACAATAAGGAATACATCCTTGTTTGCACTAGTTACTTGACTAAGTGGGTAGAAGTAAAGGCCTTGAATTTTTCCAAAGATGGCAATGTGGCTAAATTCTTGTATGAGGATATATTTTCTAGGTATGGAGTACCTAGAGAAATAGTCACTGATCAAAGTCCACAATTTACTTCTGACCTAATCACAAAACTGGTTGAGGAATATCAAATTAGACACATAAGTCAACACCATACTGCCCTCAAGCTAATGGTTAGGTAGAAGTCACTAATAGGGAGATTGAAAGTATTCTCACCAAGACAATACAACTACATAGAAGAGATTAGATTGCAAGGTTACTTGAAGCAGTGTGGATATATAGAAAAACTTGGAAAACCACCACTAGTTTTACACCTTATGAGTTAGTATATGGTAAGACATCAGTTCTTCTTATTGAGTTTGAATATAAAACACCAAGGACAATAGTGGAAATGGAAATGGATTTAATAGAAGCTTAGAAGGAAAGGTTGCATACTTTAAATGGATTGGATGAGATAAGGATGGAAGCAATCCATCATACTGAGGTAGTACAACAACAAAGGATGAAGTGGCATGATCAGTACATTAAAACAAAGGAATTCACTGTAAGGGATTGGGCACTACTATTTGATTCAAGGTATAAATCCTTCAAAGGAAAGCTCCAATCAAGGTGGCTGGGCCCCTATGAAATTGGTAAAGTTTATCCCAATGGGGTGGTTTAGCTACATACAATAGATGAGGTCAGATTTTCACTTCTTGTCAATGACCATAGATTGAAGCTATATAAAAATCCATTAAAAAAGGATGATTCCATATTCTCCTTATTTCAACAATATGGTGCTCGCAATGAACCTGCTGGTTATTTTTCTTGCAACCTTCAACCCTAAGGAGAAACACAAATTCCTAAATTAGGTGATTCATTATGTAGGACAAGGAATCCGCACTATCAACAGGTTGAAGACAAGAAAAGCCAACGAACAAGGCTATGAAAGCCTTTTGCACTTTGAGCTCCACGGGACTCAAGAAGGTGCTCCTAAATGTAGGCTTCAATGTATGATAAACTTGTGCCAAACAACAAATAACAAACCTATGAAAGTGGATAGTTCTCAGGTATATGAGTGATGGGTATTTTATATTCTACCTGGTTCAAGCATAATCCCATTTTCATTGAACATTGAACTGATAACACATAAATTAGATATCTTCATCTCAAACACAAAGAGGGTTAATAGAAAAAATTTAGTCAAGCGACTTCCACCCGATATATAAGTGTCGGTACTTGAGGACAATTCAAGTATCATGAGGATTGTTCCGACAAGAAGGGCAGCAATGGTCTCTTGCCGTATGGATGATCCCCCACAAACATAATTCCTATACTAAAACATTTTGTTATAGTAAGCCAAAATCTCATTTCTATTTGCTAGTGCAAGAGGTCTAACCTCTAAAGTTGTCCCATATTCTTGTGGCTTTTAGTAGAGATAAAAAATTTGTCATGGGATATTTAAGAGAAATGAAGCTTGGCTAACCCGAGAAGTGAGTGTCATGGAGGGGAGCCAATGTGGTCAAGCTTCTAATCATCCGCTAAAAGTAAGCACAGCTGGAGTAAAATCCAAGTAGGAATCTAGTGGATATTGTCCTATACAGCCTTAGGAATTGTACTTGTTTGGTGTGTCTTACATGTGTGTTCTAAAATAACATTCAAACAAAACATCACTCATAGAAATGTACAACCACTGATTCAGAAAAAAACATTCATTCCAACAATCAATTCCCTGCCAGCAAAACAAGAAAAATCAATCAAACTGTCAAAAAACAGTGGTATTCCCTAGTTTAGCACGTCCATTGATTGTTCTAGTGCATACCTTCCATATTTTAGCGCATTTATGTCATTCTGCAACGCATACCTTCCATATTTTAGTGCATACATTGACTGTTTTGGCACATAACATCCATATTTTAGTGCATGCATTGACTGTTTCGGTGCATACCAACCATCTTTTAGCGCAACCAAACCATTCCTTAGTGCATCTGCCTTTTAGCACATTTGTGCACTGTTCTAGCGCATCCAAAAAAAATTAACCAGAGAGCTAGATTTGAGCTTGTACCTGACAATTGAAACTAGATTTAGAGATTTCTTCTTGACCAACATTTATTCCTTATCCCAACATTGTTGTTAACTTGGAAAAATTATCATTTGCAAGTGAAAATATTTTTACCTAAACTTTGATCAAACATCTAAAAGTGCCTCATCATCACACCTATCTTTGATTAGCAGCTGAGTTTTACCATCAGGATCCATCATCCTTCATCCCAAAAAAAATGTTGTATAATCAGATTTAACTTAGTCTTTTTGGCACTCCTAAACAATGAGCAAAGCTTAGTAAATTTCCATCACTTGTATGCCTGTTCAAACAATATCACAAAGAAACAAACTCAAAGAAAAAGAACTTGAAACTCAAAACACCATGCTTGAAGTTGACGAAAATCCATTTCATAGATTCCATACACCTGAAAGTGAGGAAGACATCCAAACTACACAACAAGATCCTAACTTCTACAATTTCATGGAGAAAGTTTTGGAAAGAGATGGAGAAAGATACTTGTTAATGCTAGCTAAACAAGGTGTCAAATTGTCTAATGACTTTGATGTTAATCAACTAAAAGGAGATCCCAAAAAGACTGAAACTAATCCCCCAAATGTAGATCCAGTGGCTTCCTTAACCAATCAAATGCAAAATCTTCAACAACAACTTCTTGACATGCAAAGGGGAACCACAAAAAGATACTCGATACAAGACATCTTCCAATCTCCTTTTGATCAAGTTGTGAACATGATACCCTTCCCTAAGCATTGTGAATTCCCTGAGTATGATAAATACAATGGTAAAACAAATCCTATAGATCATATAAGGGAATTTTGAACCATGAGCCTTGAATTTGCACATGAGGAAACTCACTTGATGAGATTGTTCCCACGAAGTTTGGGAGGACAATGTATGCAATGGTTTTCGCTATTAGCCCTAGCAGGAATCAGATCATTTTAGTGGCTGCATTAGTTTTATAGTACTTCTCATAGAATTTCATTTAGATTTACATCTTATCATAGCAATCATCTTAAACATCACTTTGAACACAGCAGCATATCATCCATCATTCAACATTGTATATCAAAATCCACAATCATGTTAATGTAGGCACATAGTATTGCATTTCATATATCATCTCATTTCTTAGGTTGTCATTTGATAATTCATGTGCAACATGTACAAATCTGAGAGAATTCATGAATTATAAGATCCTTGAGATTAGAGAGCAATGGAATGGTTTTAAGAGAATAGTTTTAGCAGATTATTTTTTTTATTTCGATTTCCTTAATGCAATACGTTTCATTGATGTGTGGTTTCGAATTAATGTTTCTTTACCCATAATTTACATCACACAATTTTCACCATAGGTAGTGAAATCATACATGCATATTAATGCAAGATAAGGTGATGGAGTTCCTACCTAAAGACTTCTTGACTGGTCTGACTAATCCCTTACTCTGTCTTCTTGATCTTTCTTCCTAATAGGCTAAGAAGGCTAGTAGGACTGTGGAAACACTTATTCAACTATATCTTTTGATATAGTTTCTTTCACAAATTTAACTAGACAATTCTAGGTACCCTTTATCCTGCCCTAACACATATCTCAAACTTGTCCTAGGTTGTTTAGTAAGACATGTTCCATTTCAGGCCTTCCTCGTTGCACCATGGCCAAATTAGGCCTCTTTTCCAAAGGAGGTATGTCTTCCAGGTCTTCCTTGACTTCAAAAAGGTTTCTCACAGTCTGAGCCAGTCACCAACAACCCATTTTTGTTGATGTCTTCATCCAACTTGACTGAAATCTTACTGTCCTCACCGAAAACCACCAATTTCTCTTGGAACAGTCATAACACCAGCCCTTAACTCAGTCTAAGACTTGTTACAGTCCATCACCCTATTATGCAAAGACAAATCCACACCATTTCATAACCCTACAAGCTCATTCCACCCACTCACAATGTACAGCAATGGTGGAATGATCATTACTCATGCATTTTCTCTCAAAACCCTAACAAACCCTATCAAAAGAGTGAGTTTTAGAAGATCGATAAGATATCTGTTATGACAGGAAGACAAACCCTCACCAAAGAGCCAAAATGAAACTAGCTCGACATGCAATATACCAATGTAAGTTTTTTTTATTCAACTTCAACAGTACGAGTTCCTAAACAGAAAGAAAACATAGTTTTTAGTAACACACACCAAAAAAATCAGTAACTTTTATTATTTTTCTGTCCAACTCAATTACATTGCTTTTCATCTCTATTTCTTACATAATTCATTCCTTTTCAACTTATTACCACGTTCAGAAAAGGATTTCAACAGTTCTGATTGTTGCACTTCCACTCTCCACAAAATCAGGACACAAAAATGAGACTTACTAACTTAGCAAATTTACAAAAAACATTAAAACTCCATGACTTGAATCACCAACACTTTCAAGACATAAATTTGGCCTCCTAGGCCTTATTACAAAACAACAATGTCACCCCTACACCTAGACCTTCAAAATAGACCAAAATAAGCTAGATGAAAATATGAAGGTGCTTTGCACCATATATCTCCATACAATCATGTGCATAATCAAAAAATATGAGTACTGCTCTCTGAAAGGTAGCTAGAGCATTGCATAAGCCGAAGGGTAGAACAAAGTAGGCATAAGTTCCCCAAGGATATGTGAATTTAGATTTGTCCTGATCCTCTAGAGAAATTTTAATTTGGTTGTAACCATTGAAACCATCTAGGAATGAGAAGTGTTTTTTCCCAGCTAGAGAATCAAGTACTTCATCAATGAAGGGAAAAGGAAAGTGGAACTTCCTAGTTGTTGTATTTAGTTCCTTGTAGTCTAGATAAACTCTCCATTTTCCACCTTTGTTGGGAAAAATTACCAAAGGTGAGACCCATTCACTATCTGATATTGGATAGATAAAACCTGCATCAAGGAGATTTGCAATTAGGCTTTCACTATCTCCCTCAAAGTAGGATTCATACATCTCAGAGGTTGTCGAATGGGTCTATAACCATCATTGATATAAATCTTGTGCATACATAAATTGGGATCTATGCCTTTCATATCATGTTAATCCCATGCATATGTTGTTGAGTGTGCCTGAAGCACTGTGTGTAGAGAATTTTGTTGCTTTGCAGTCAAGGCATTTTTTACATTTAACATTTTTTTCTAGAAGGACTTCCAATTCTTTGGATGATTCTTGGACTGATGAAAGATCAAGACTTGGTATAATGGGCACAAACTATTGAGGTAGTAAGGAATGGCATATCTAGGTTATTTCTTATGTGGAATTGGTGGGTATAATACTTTGCAAGGGGTCTTGTAGGCATACATGACAATGTTTTTGTTGTGGGTTCTTGCCACAGTCATTTTGGATTATGTGAGCAATGAGTTCATCTTCATCCAGGTCATCCAATAATGGGTTGCATTCCATAGTCATCAATGTCTGTAGAGAATAATTATCTTCTTCATCCAAAGTGGGCCAAATAGTGTGCTCAAGATCAACATAAGGTTGGGCTGGAGGATAGAGAGCCAAGTTCTTGGTGAGTGCCCCATTGGATATTATCATTTTTCTAGCCCTACAACCTATAAATGCATCGGTTGTGGCTAACCAAGGTCTGCCTAGGATGAGTGGGTAGCCTACAAGATTAACTTTTCGTTTCAAAACTATGAAGTCAACAGGATATTCCCAAGAATCTAATGCAATAACTAAGTCTTCAATAATTCCTTCAGGCTTAAATGTTGACCTATCAGCTAGTTGTAAAACAATTTGTGTAGGCCTAAGGTTGGCTAACTAAAGTAACTGCATTGTTTCTTTTGTCATAACATTGATTTCTACCCCCAAGTCCATCAAAGTATTCTTAATGAGGGTCCCATTAATCTTAACATCCACTATTGGACTACTAGGATTTATATATTTAGGGACAGTTATATTCCCTAACATGATATCTGCAAGGTTCCCCAAGACATGCATTATCTGAGGATCCTTCCTTTTCCTTCTTGGTTTATTATGACACAGATCCGTTAGTTTTGGTATAGATAGGGATGTCTTTGATAGCTTGGATGGGTGATATCTTGATGCTCGCATCTTTTAATTGACCTAAAAGATCGGTATCAGCCTATGTGTGATGCTTTTGAATAGCTAGGTGTTCAAGAAAAGGTGGCTTTGGACTTGTGGTTGTTTGGTGTACCTAATTTGAATCAGGTTCCAAAGGTTTTTTGTCTGAAGCTTCAACTATTGTTTCCTCATCCTCCATCTCTATAATTTGAGGGTATGAAGGTCTAGCTAGTTATTTTCCTGATATGAGGTGGACATCACTCACCTCTACCCCATAGGTGAGGTATTGCATAACTTCATTAGTATAAGCTTGTTGAACAAGATTAGTGTTAGGGTTAGGTGTAGGTTGGATAGATATTTGTGGTTTCTTGGGTGGCTTATTTGTGGGATTTGATGGAGGCATGATAGCTTGTTGTTGTGGTGGATGAGGGAGCATAGGCTATTGATAATTCATATTTTGTTGCTACCACTGTTGGCCTTTTTGCCACTGCTGGCCTCTTTGCCATTGAGGCTACCATTGACTCTAATGTATTGGCCATTGTGAATTATAATTGGAACCTTGGAAATTATATTGTGGCCAAGGATTTGGCTGATGTTGGTTCCAATTTTTCTAGGGTTGTGGCCATTATTGAGATTTTTGCCACTGGTTTTGGTTTGTTAGCCAGGGTTGAGAGCTCCAAGCAAAAAAAAAATTATTCCCAATAGGAAATGATGAATTAAAGTTGAGGGGGTCTTGTGGTATACCTTGTATTTTTCCCATGGCCTCCTTTGTGCTATATAAAATATCTATTCATCATCTCCTTCAATTGAATGAAAATCAAGTTTCTTAGCTTTATCTTGTTGGATACTAGCCACTCTTGCATTTACAAATGGATTTTCTTTTCCTACAACTTGGATAGTATTCAATGAGCATAGCCTCAACTTCCTCCTACTTCTTGATGTGGAGAGTATACAACTAAGTTTCCAAATGGTTAATAATGTACTCCTTCATGTTGGACAACAGGTTGCTTAACTCTATCTTTGAAACCCTTGTAGATGATTTACCAATAGTGGATGTCCTATCTCCTCTCAACCTTTTAGTGAAGGTTCTAGAATAATTATTGTAGGCCTTACAGATGTATTGAAATGGTGCCTGTGAAATATCTCCTTGTCCAATGAGGTTCAAGGCATCCATGCAGTCATCATTGACTCCCCTCAAAAAGACCAACTTGAGGGATTCTTCTAACAACTTGTTTTGTGAGTTTTTCTTCAAAGCAAACAAAAATATTTCCACATAATCTTCTAATGGCTCATCATCCTTTTGTGACATTCTAAAAATTTCATCTTTTCTCCTATCAGGTCCCCTACAATAGTCCTGATACTTTTCTAAGAGCAATATATTCATAGTCTCCCAATCAAGAACAACATCTTTGCCCAGTCCCACAAACCATCTTAGGTTTGCATCTTTTATGGTGGAAAGGAAGAGTTTGAGCCTATGAGAATCATAAGTATAGTCATAACTTCTACATAGGACATCAAATTCAAACTTAAATGTATTTGGGTCCTCGATCATTAACCCATAAAAAATTGATAGGGTTGAAAGAGGGATATTCTTCAGCACTGTAGCCCTTTCTTGGTTAGTGGTGGGGAACTCAAATGTTGGTCGTTTAGGATCATCATCCACTGCATCCCCCATGGTGCAGTATGTTCCCTCTATTTGTGTGCTAGAATTTGGTGAAAAGGAAGTTTCTTCTTCAGTGTTACCTTCGCTCTAAGTATTGGATTCACCAATTTATGTTGGGTAAACCCACAAAAGTGGTTTACAATTCAAGCAAGGAAGGAAAACTTGTAAAAAATGATCCCATGCAAAAAAAAATAGTTTTTGGGGTTCGAATGAACCCATAAGTTCAAGCGAACCAAAAAAGGGTTTGAATGAACCATGGTTCGAGCGAACCAATTAAATACAAGGCCCCACCATTCCTACCAAAAAACACAAAGAAAACATGTTTTCAAAGGGGGTTCGAATGAACCCTAGTTCAAGCCTAGCGAACCCCCCTTTTCCCTCCTTCTCCCCCTTAGGCACCAAAAAATTCTAGAATTTTGCACTTCGAAGCTCGGGTTGAGGATGAAAATGGAAGAGAATTCACAAACTCAATTGGATGATGGTCGTCCTCAGAACGAGCTATCCAATGAATATAATTTTAATATGTTTTGGTTTTATTATGTATTTGTTTTTTTAGTTTTATTAAACATAGGTTTTTCACCGAAAATCAAGCTCTTTGTTCTGCACATGTGGAAAAATAGCAAATTATCAAAAAAAATTGAATTTCGATACATACAAAAAAAGTTGCGTTGTATACGGTCCGTCTATGTCTAAATCGTAATTGGTTTGACTTCGAAACTTGATTAAGGAAAAATATTCAATAAAAAACTATGAGACCAATTGGAAGCACTAGATATCGTAGTTACAAATCTAAATTCAAAAAAAATAGAATTTTATCCTTCATGGAAAAAAAGTTATGTTGTATACCATCACTCCTTAAAAATGTTGTTTATTGAAAAAATTAGTTTTCGAAGGAGATGGAAAAATAAGTGCAATCTGATTCCAAAAATTTTGAAAAAAATATATTTAGAATCTACAGACAAAATGTCACAAATCACTAGTTTGCATCATCTTCAAATTCCTCACGGTTTAGCTGCTATAGGTGTTTGAAAGTGAAGATTTAGTTAAAAAAAATATTTCAGTGTCCAGTTTGGCCAAAAATTGTAAACCAGTATTGTGGGATCACCCTACTGTGGCTTCTTGGGAAGAAATTTTTCCAAAAAATCTCTCTACCTCTACATACATGAAATATGTATTTATATTCAGCGATCCTTCACAATGTTAGTGTATCTCTAGTATTGGAAAAATATTAAGTCTAACAATCCTAATGCTAGAAACAAAAGTTAACTATGAAAGCTATAATAATAATTCTATGAAGATAGCACCATCCCCAACAATAGTGCCAAAATGGCAGAGTCTTAACTAATGTGTTGTAAACTTAGTAATACCTACACAATTCAGAGGTTTAACTAACTAAACAGTCCACTCAACATTGCAAGACTACATTAAAATATCAACCAGGGTTTGTAAACTTGTGATGGTGCAGCATAATATATACCTTCAAAGACTCAAAATTACCTAATATATCCTACTCAAGTTATTCTACTTACTGGAAGTTCACAGAATTGTAAAACAGTAAAAGACATAACTAGAACTAGTGGCTACGGGTACCTACAACTTAGATTGTAACTGAACTGTTAATAATAAAACATCATTGTGTTGACTTAAAACTGATAGAAACTAATGACTCAACTAAATTAACCTTTGGAGTACTACTGGTGAACCATTCTATGCATGTTCATGAACATTCATTAACAATAAAAAAATTTATAAGATTCTAGTTAACTTGCATAAGGTCTATGAAATAATGATAAATAAGAAACAACTATTAACATAAATGAATAACTAGAAAATGAAGTGAAGAACAGTACTCTAAGTAGCCTGCTCAAGTGGTTGTTCTCACTGAAATGAAACCAAGTCTAACTAACTAATCTTACGCATCCAGTGAAATTAATTCCATTCATTGCATATCATGAAAGATTACAAAAGATCTTCTCACATATTGTATTCAATCATTCTGAATATCTATCATGTCTTGCAAACTGAAAATAACTAATAATGAAAATACTGAAAAACTAACTAACTTCTCTACAGATTCAACCAATAGCTATATACAAGCTTGAGGGAATCTTATTCAAAACAACTAACCGGAAATCATTAACTTTCCACTCTGAGATATCAGAGCATACAGTTAAGACTTGAATTTTTTAAACTAACTGAAAATGAAGAAGAATCCTAATAAGATTAAAACTCTGCAAAACAGACTTGCATGTAAACACACAAACACTTGTCAAGATCCTATCAATCAAAAGAGTCCTCTTCTTCAGTTTTTATTAACTAGTTATAATAACACATGCTCAACCTTCATCAAGTGTCTTTAATCAACAATCATCATGTTCATCTTAACCTAGAACTTCCATGTTTCGTTGTTCCAATCTCCTTTTTTTGTGGGTTCAATCTACAACTACTTCATACCATAGTTCCTCTTTAGCTGCAAATAATTTAATTTTGAAAAGCATGTATACAAGCATAACTATCAAAATCAAAACATAGCATTCCATCAAAATTTCGTACATATCTTCATATAAACCATACAATACTAGTATATTATAACCATATTTCCATCATTATATTTTAAGTTCAAGTCTGCATAATAGATATGAAAGGATAGTATCATATAGGAGCACTGTCTAGAAAATGTTTCTAAAAGTGTCTCAAAATGTATATGAAAGCAACATAAAATGAGATAATACGTGGACCCATCACTCTAGTTGGTGATACTCATCTAAGAAGCTTGTTTTGCAAGTATATTGTAATCTTCATTATTTCTAAATAATATATTGGACGATTTTTGGAGTGTGAGGTTTTTCTCCTGAAATATTTTTCCCACATAAATCACTATGTTGTGGTATGCATGATATTTATGTTTATTTCTATTTAAATTTTTATAACTCTTGAAAAGACCTATAAAGTTTTGCATTATCCTCCTCTCAAGATTAGAGTAGGAAGTTGTTTCACGACCTTAGCTTCCTTACAAGTGGTATAAGAGCCTCCTCACCTTTGGTTTCAATTGCGGGTTGGGTTTTTTGAATTAATCTAGATTTGAGTGGGAGCTTGTGTAGAAGATACTTTGTGATTTTATTGTAAAAAATTCAGATGACAAGTTCATCAGAGAGAATAGAGGTGGATAAATTTTTTGAAAATAAATTTTAAATATGGAAAATGAAGATGTAGGATCTATTGATAGATCAAGATCTGTGGGATGTTGTTGATGAGAATGTTTCAAGGCTTGTAGATCCTACTTTGGCTACTCAATATGATGTTATGGACCATAAAGTTAAGTGTTTAATTAGATACTGCTTAGCAGATAGTTTTAATCATGTTCATGAAGAGACCTCTATGTAGAAACTATGAAAAAAACTTGGTGAGATGTATCAAGCCAAATCTTTAGTGAACAAGATTTTTTTGAGGAAGAAAGTGTATTCCTTGAGAATGTAAGAGGGTGGATGAATTACTGACCATCTAGAAGAATTCAATATGTTGGTGCTTCAATTGGCATCAATTAGTGTCAAAATGGATGAGGAGGAGAAATATCAGATCTTCCTTTGTTATTTGCCTGATTTGTGGGATTCTCTTGTTATGGCTATTGTGAGTACTTTTGTTATGTTGAAGATTGAAAATGTGGTGGTTTTTTTGCTTTCTGAAGAGATGAGGGTGAAGGTATCCATTCTGGTGCCAATGAGGCCCTAAATTTTTGTGGAAGACCTAAGAAAAAAATTAAGAAGAATGACAAGTGTGATAAATCCAAGTCCAAGGGGAGATCCAAATCTCCTAGAAAGTCCAAAGTTGTTTTTTGGAACTGCAGTAAGATTGTACATATTCTTAAGGAATGCAAAGAAGAAAAGAAGAAAAATGATTTGATTTTGATTTTGAGTCTAAGAAGGAAGATGGTGATGCATTTATTGTTTCTTTGGCAACTCATGCAGGTAATGATGCATGGTTAATTGACTCGGGTGTATCTTTCCATATAACCTTTAATAGAGATTGGTTTTTTGAATATGAAGAATTTGATAGAGGTAAGGTGTACTTGGGTGATGATTCTTTTTTAAATATTGTTGGTTGTGGTAAATTCAAAATAAAGTTTCCTAATGGTAGAATAAAAAGGATTAATGGTAAGTTGTATATCGTTGGATTAGCATGAAATTTTTTATCTATGAGAAAACTAATAGATGCAGGTCTGTAAGTAGTATTTTTTTATGCAGGATGCAAGATGGTTAGAGGTGTTATGGTGATTGTTAGAGGTGTCAAAGATGACACATCGTATAAGCTTGATGAATGCACTATTGAGTGAAATAGTACTTATGTGAAAAGAAAGTTTGTGGGTACTTCATTGGAAAAGGTGGGGGTTTCATCTTCAGTAGATGGTCATGGATTCTAGGTACCCAAGGGTGCTCTTTCTTCTGAATCAAATTTACCTACAGATAAAACTATGTTATGAAACTAGAGAATCAACCACATTAGATAAAAGGGTCTAAGGACCTTAAAAAATATAAACCTTGTTGAAGGATTCTCTGATTGTAATTTTGAATTTGATTTATGTGAGCATTGCATTTATGGAAAACAAAACCTTGTTCAATTCTACTTGAATTCTCATAAATCTTTTGGTGTATTGGATCTTATTTATTCTAATGTGTTTGGTCCCATAAATATTTCTTCAATTGGAAAATCCACATATTATGTTTCACTTATTGATGATTATAGTAGGACATGGGTATACTTTCTAAAGAGTAAATATGAAGTTTCCAATCGATTTAAAGAATTTAAAGAAATGGTTGAGTTGTAAAGTAGAAAGAAAATAAAATGTTTAAGGACTGATAATGGGGATGATTTTTTCTCTAATGATTTTGATAGATTTTGTAAAGATTATGGTATTCATAGACAAAAGACATCTATGTATTCTCCACAAAAGAATGGAGTTGCAGAAAGAATGAACGTGACACTGATAGAGAAGGCTAGGAGTATATTGAGTGGTGCTAGTCTAGAAAAAAGGTTTTGGGTTGAAGTTGTTCCCACTGCATGTTACTTGATTAGTAGGCCTCTTGCATTAGCTCTTGTTGATAAAACACCTATAGAGGCATGGTCAGGTCACAAGCCTTCTTTGAAAAATCTTAGAGTTTTTGGTTACGAGGCATATGCACATGTGCCAAAGGAGAAGTAAAGAAAGTTGGAGAATAAGGTTGTGAAATGTATCTTTATCAGATACAATTATGGTGTGAAAGGATACAAGCTTTGGGAACCTGTTGTACAAAAGGTAATATATAGTATAAGTGTTATTTTTAGAGAAACTAAGCCTTCTTCTATTACATTGCAACCAAAAAAAAGTAAATAGGAAGAAGTGATTCAATTTCCTTCTACACTTGAGAAAGTTGAATTGAGGCCCATAGATAGACAAGAAGTTGAGGAGAGCTCATCTAGATTTGAATCTTCAGAAGAGGAGTAAGAACCTCCAACTTAGCTTGTTTGTAGGTCTACAAGGCATAGACAACCACTTGAAAGGTATTCACCTAATGATTGGAGATGTATTTTTTTTTTGAATACTAACATGGATGAACCCAAAATGGTAGAAGAGGCATTAGATATAAATGATGAAGAATCTTGGAAAATTGCTATGGATGAAGAAATAACAGCTTTTAAAAATAATGATACATGGGATCTTGTACCATTTTTTGAAGGAGGAAAACTTGTTGGTTGCAAATGGGTGTTCAAGAAAAAGATTGGTTCATATGGAGGTATTGAGAAGTACAAAGCAAGGTTGGTTGTAAAAGGTTACTCTCAAGCTGAGGGTGTTGATTATGGTGAGATATTTTCTCCTATTGTAAAAATGGCATCCATTAGATTTTTTCTTTCTATTGATATTGCCTATGATTTAGAGGTTGAGCAAATGGAAGTGAAAACTGCTTTCCTTCATGGTGACTTGGAGGAGGATAATTATATGACACATCCATAGCACTACATTGTGAAAGGTAAAAGTAAATTAGTTTGCAAATTGAAGAAATCTTTGTATAGCCTAAAACAAAGTCTTAGGATGTAGTACAAAAAAATTGATACATATGTGTTGAGTTTGGGATTTGAGCATTCTAAATCAGATCATTGTGTTTTTTATCAAACTAATGGTGATTGTTTCTTATTTATTGCATTATATGTTCATGATATGTTATTTATTGGTAAAGGGAAAGGTATGATTTCAGAATTGAAATCTCAACTTGCAGCTAAATTTGAAATGAAAGATCTTGGTGTAGATAGACACGTTCTTGGGATTGAAATTAGAAGAGATAGAGTGAATAGAAAGCTATGGCTTGGCCAAAGTAAGTATGTCAATTCATTTTTATAGAGGTTTGACATGTAGGATTGTAGACCATTGTGTGTTCCTTTTTCAACTAGAACAAAGCTATCTATTTCAAATTGTATAGCATATCCCATCAGAGATGGAAGACATGAGCAGAGTGTCTTACCAGAGTGTAGTTGGAAGTTTGATGTATGCTATGGTTTGTACTAGACTAGACATTACCCAGGCAATGGGAGTTCTTTCCGGATACATGTCTAATCCTGGTAGAGTTCATTGGGATGCAATTAAAAGAGTCTTCAGATATTTGCACGATACCTCAGAGTATTCCTTGTGTTATCATAAAAATTTGACTGAATATGATATTTCCATTACTATTCATGGCTATGTGGATTCAGACTGGGAAGATGATTTTGATAGCAGATGATCCACCAATGCTTATGTGTTTATTTGGTGGTGCAATTAGTTGGATGGTTGTTTTGTCCACTACTGATGTTGATTATATCATAGCTACTCATGCTTGTAAACAAGCCATTTGGCTTAAGAGATTGAGTTCAGATATTGGAATAAAACAAGGCGCAATGACAAATTATTGTGACAATCATAGTATGATCTGTCTAGCTAAGAACCCAACATTTTATGCTAGGACCAAGCACATAGATGTACAGTATCATTTTGTTAAAGATATGATCGAAGATGATAGGATGAAGTTGTTTAAAATAGAGACTTTGATGAATGTTGATAATTCTTTAACTAATTTTGTGAGCACAAAGAAGTTCAGATGGTGTTCGGAGTCTATGGGCCTTTCAGTCCCTAGCAATTAAAAGATGATGTGTATACTCCCTCTCATTGCTCTTGCACAGTGTTTAGCAAGTGGGAGATTTGTTGGGAAAATATGTCTCAACCTTGCAATCATATAAGGTATTGTGGATAGGTAAGCGTGGGGGGTCGCAAGGGGGTGCCCCTTTGCGAGGGGTTCGAGGGGATCATATCCCTGACGAGGGGTCTGAGGGTCACGTGCCTCAGTAAGGGCTCAGGGTCAAACCCTTTGAAAGCCAAATTTTATGTATATTTTATTAAATTATAAATCTAGACCATTCATCATTAGGTCTTAGATCTAACGGTCGATATTTTGTTAGCTTGATTTGCCCTAGAAGGCAACCCTATTTTATGAGAGTGTTGTATTACGGTTGTGTATTGTGATGTATTATAAGAGTTTGATAGTAGTTGTGTTGTCTCTGGATCTCTGGTTGGTGATACTCTTGTGGAAAGCTTGCTCTACAAGTATATTGTAATCTTTGTGATTTTTGAATAATATATTGGGCGGCTTTTAAAGTGTGGGGTTTTTCTTTCGAAAGGGTTTTCTCACATAAATCATTGTGTTGTGGTATGCATGATATTTATATTTATTTTTGTTTAATTTTTCATAACTATTGAAAAGATCTGCAAATTTTTGCATTATCCTCCTCTCAAGATTGGTGTAGGAAGTTGTTTTGCTACCTTAACTTCCTTACAATTTTTAGTGATGCAATTGAGGAGGATAAGGAGGATTGCAATAGTAAGGAGGACAAGGATGAGGATGCAGATGTGGAGATTGAAGGACCGAGTTTTTTCCTTGAACTTAATGTTATGCTCTCTAATTCAAAGGACTCTACCCCTATCGAGGAACCCAAAATTGACACCTGCTTGAAGTGTACGAAAACGAACTAGGATGTCACTACTTTGTTGGCTCAGAAGAATGGCTTGGAAAGAAAACTGGGTGCTTTTTCCTGCTTCACTTTGAAGGTCATCCACTACTTGGCAATTACCCTCGAGTTTGTGGAAGAAATAAAAAAATGAAAAAACTAATGATGCTAGTACAAGCTCTCAGAATGGGGACATGTCTTTAATTTCTTCAAAGAGGATTGAGAGAAACTTGCTATGTAGTTTGGTGCTCCTTTCTCTTCTTTGTTTTTATGTTTTAAAAAAACTTTACTCTGCTAATGGTTAGTTGTTGGTTTGTTGTCTTTGACCTGTGACCTTTGACTCTGTTTTTATTTTGTTGACTTTCTGTTTTGTTGAACCTTTTGTGTTTGGGTTTAACGTTGTATAAATATTGCTTATCTAATCAAAAACATCCATAACTATTGTGTAATAAGGTTATTACATAATTTATTATGAATTATACAAAACCAAAGAAGCAAACACAGATTATATTATAATGTTACAGAATATATTATCCATTCCTCCCAAGAAGAAGTTAAGCTTACAAGTATACCATACCAAGAGTTCTTGGCTTCTTCACGCTGAGGAAATCCTATCTTCTTCGGGTGGTCCGATTGCTTTGGAAGAGTGTGATCTTCTGTTAATTTTTGGATGTCCTCATTTGGGTATTTAAGGGTCTGAATATACAAAGATGTTTCAAGGCGCCACATGCCAATGCTGTACGCCTATCTGACTTTTTGCAAGATATTAAGAACTGTATCTACTTGCAATGGTGCTCAAGAATCCTGCCAGTCAACATTCTCATTGACACTGGAACATCTTATTCTGCTTCATATTACATTCACAAATACATTGCTATCTGAAAAATGAAGTTTTAAAAATGGAAAGACCTCCAGAAACTCGTACTATAAAATGCTCATTCATGACTCCTTGGTTTATATGCTGTAAGTATATATGGTGACACAAAGGTGGCCTACGGGAATCGTTTTCCCTCCCTTAGTAGTCAATTCGTTCAATGTACCACGGTACTTTAAGATATACATAAAGTATCTTTATTGCATCCTGTACAAGGCCTATTAAGAGAAGGAACCCACTACCAAAGGGCTTCTCACTATTTGATTCCCATTCACCCAAGACAGGGATCCAAATACATATCCCTTAGTTTGAGTAGTGCCCTTAAAGTATGTTTGATGAGTACCCTTTAAGTGTAGTGTGAAAGACATATTCTGACCATAGGAGTTGAATACAAGAACATTTGGAACAACATGCACAATTATTCCTCTAGGTGGAGAAATCCTTGCCGTATAGATACTTCTTGGGCTGCCTACATTTGTTACCTTTCTGACAACTGAACTACTGCCATTGAATTTGGAGATTGTTATAGAAGGATAATTCAGATTGGAAGCTGATGGTGGGAACCTAGTGCATACACTTTGATCTCCTGTGACTAGCCTAAGAGAAGCATCATCATATCCGATTGCACAAAGAAAGTTCTTATAGTCTATAGGTCCTGCATCATACACAAGCCCTGGATTTGTTACTTCCAGAGGGCTTATAATTCCTGCCCCGAAATCGAATGGATTTGCGGTCCTTTCTTCTGAAGCAGCGGTTATGATGTTGTTTTCTTTATCCAATACGTTAGCTGTATACAAAGTTACAAACAAATTTAGAACTTCAGAACCCACAAATTTATATTATTACTTTGAAGGATTGAACAATTTGGATATAGTATTCTCTTACCTGTAGTCATGAGAGCAGATTTAATAGCTGATGGTGTCCAAGATGGCTGCGCAGCTTTGATCAAGGCAGCCATTCCTGTCACATGGGGGCATGCCATGGAAGTCCCAGAGACAATATTGAAATCAATGTCTTTCTTTACTTGTGTCCATGCAGCTAGTATATTCAATCCTGGAGCTGTAATATCAGGCTATATAAGCAGAATAGTCAACGAAACATGTCAGAAGGTTACAAATGAGTTTTGTGACCAATTGACCATTGAAGCAAGAAGAAGAGATTCCATTTCCTGTACCTTCAAGATATCTGGTGTTAAAGAATTTGGACCTTTTGAGGAGAATGCTGCAACCTGAGGTGCTGGCTTGTAACCCATGATTGTCTGTGCAGGGGAGATATAGGCCTGGGGAAACCTGATGAAACTGCAACTGTTAGAACATTGAACCCTTCAATTTGAAAATTTAAACATTCCAAATGATGCATTAACAAACAGTTCTCTGTTTATGAGTGTGTATAAAACGAAAGCAGCTGATTGGACTGTTTATCAGCTTACGTAACAGAAAACATGACAAAAGTATCGCCAATGGGCCTACAGGATTTAAACATAGTATCTGATAAGTGGACACAACATTTAGAGAGAGATTTCTCTCAACAGATGCTATAATTTAGAAGATCACAGGAGGTGCAGGCCTTTAATTCAAGGCCTTCTTTCTATTTGTCAAATATATACATAGTTTTTCATTTTTAAGTCGTGATTTTACTACTCCTAATCCTTCAAATTTGAAGTTTCAGTGGCATAAATTCATACAAACTATGTTTTCTTCATAATAGGAAAAATGTATATCTTTGAAGGATTGGCAATCTTGCAAACCTATAACTCAAGAAAACACACCTGGTAGAGTTGATATAATTGAGAATAGCAGCACCAATTTTGTCCCCAACAATTGCACTAGGAATGACAAAAGGAATTGCAAGGTTCTCTCCAATCTCATCAATCAGGATCATTCCCACTCCTCCTGCTGCTTGTACTGTTTGACTCTTTGATACCCTTGTTTCTGAAGAACCCTCAGGATGCAAGCAAACTAGTATCTTCCCTGTTACTTTAGACTTGTCTAAGGAGCTGTTCAGACAGAAACTGCACTTACCACCAGCAAAATCCAGAAAATTAGATATGATTAACAAATCCTGCTGAATTGAATGACCTAAGACAATATAAGCATCTTCTGCAATAAGTCTGGCTCTTATAATGAGATACCTTGATTGCAATGGAGTAAAGTATTCTGCATGTGCATCTGCTGCAGATAAAAGCCTTGCTGAATTCTTCATCTGTGCGGAATTCAGACTTTCACCCTTCAAATTACACAACATTGACAGGAAAAACTTCTCAGGTAAGGAACGTGTTTATATTGAACTTTTACAAGATAGCCATTCAATATGTAACAGAATTTGTAAAAACCACTGCAATTCTACAACACGAAGCACAAATTTTTTTCAGTGATCAACAGGAATAGAGCTTAGGTTCCATCTTAGGGAGTCAATGCAGGAGGTCTATAATCAACATGCACTCAACCAGCCACAGGAACATTTATTCTAGACCTATTTTGTCATGAGATTAAAACATTTGTAAACAACTCAATATCCATAATTGAAGAGTTGAGAAGGACGCAAACACTGCAGAAAAAGGATTTACATCAGAAGTCCAATTGAAGAAGACAATTATAAAGCATAGTCAGGAGTCAGAACAAACTTTCTATCTTGTTATGTAATTTGTCTTGAGCAAGATCAGCGAGATGTTCTTTGAAAAACAAATCAGGAAATTAAGCCTTAAGAGGTTAGAAGTTTTCCAGTAATGATTTTCAGCATGCACTTGAGATTTTTGTTTATTTGTAGAGTTAGCAATGATCACAAGAAGAGAAGTTATTACATACACTGTATATAGCATCTGTCCCACTTAATATGATTGTAGAAATAAAGTTCCGATCCGTGGTGCTTGCAGCCACAGTGATAACCCATGGAGCAAGATTTGTTGCAGAGGCAGGAGTTCCATCATTCCCCACTGAGCAAACCACTGTAATTCCATTTTGTGTTGCATGAAATGATCCCACTGCAATTACATCGCTCATATAGTCATTTTCAGGGACATCGGGGCCTAATGACAGAGATAAAATGTCTACTCCATCTTTGATTGCATCATCAAATGCAGCTAATATGTCAGCATCATAACACCCTGACTGCCAGCAAGTTTTGTATACTGCTATTCTAGCCAAAGGTGCACCGCCTCGTGCACCTCCTGCTGCTAAACCATTATAGTTCATATTACTCACATATCTTCCTGCTGCAGTAGAAGCAGTATGGCTTCCATGCCCCATAGTATCTCTTGCTGATCTTAACTCTATGAAATCCTCTAAACTTACGGTGTCCAAAGTTTCTCCTTTCTCAGCCTCCAATCCGTTCAAATAATACCTCGCACCAATCAGCTTCCTGCACAACAGTATAGGAATATTGCTTATATTTATCAATTTACTTTGGAGTTCAACATAATCTTTTTAACTCTACAAAGAAGTCTATGTATACGAAAAAAAGAGCACATAATATGGTATTCGGGTTCATGCAGCCACCTTAATTTGAGATAATATATAATTCAATAGAATATTTTTTAACCTGTTGCATGTCGATGAAGGAAATAGTTCACCAGTTTGGCATACTCCCTTCCAACGAGAAGGGACAGGAGACATCAAATGATCACTAAAGCTTGGGGACTCGGGCCATATACCTAATCAAAACAAAATGTTCAGATTTCTTGACAGGCTACATCATATTTAAGGCACAATGGTTGTCTTGTGATATGTCAAAACTATAATAATCAGTTCCACTACCATGCTTCAAGAAATTCAAATTAAACAACCAACGCTTTAAACTTCAAATGTTTATATATATAGATGTATGTGTGTGTGTTTTTCTCCGTTGCACTGTGACTTCAAAAAACTAAATGTCATATTCTCAATAAAAATTACCCGGTCCTTTCGAAATCAGCCCCTAATCAGACGTGAGTTTTATTATTCAGTACATCAAGGTGAAACATGAAATAGAATATCTATAGGCGAAACAATCTCATAACGTATGACAATTGAAATAGGTAAATGAGTGAGCAAATTACACCTTCGGAAGAGGAAATTGAATTTGTCATATTGGCAGCACGCAAACTACTAGTCATAGATTTCGCCCTAATTGTAAATTTTTTTAACCCTTGAGTGGCAGAGGGACTGTTTTTAAAACATTCACTGTAGCTATGATTATTTTTTAGGTTCTTTCTATTATTGATCACCTTAAATGAGATAGCACACATCCAGAAATTTTGAAGGGAAGGGCAATTTTTTCATTGCAACTTCAGAAAGCAATCACATAACACTGTGCCTTTCCTCGAATCTTTCAGTGGCCTATGTTCAGAGATACCAGAATCGGGGGAAAAACTATTGGTCCTCTATAAAATAAACTTCCCTGCCTGAGTCCCATAAAACCCACTCCCTTGTGCCAGGAACATAATCTGGTAAGGGGAAAGGATATATAGCCGACATGTAAACAATCTCTGCAAAACAACAGCTATCCAAACTATCCACTGTGTAAAACATACGTCACATGGCCAAAGAACTACTGACTAAAACAATAAATAGAGGTTACATGTTTAAAACAGGATGTCCAGCCCATTAAAAAATTCAATTTAAATATTAATGCTATTGTACAGGTCTGTTATCCTACATTCATCTGAATATAAGTTGAATTGGGTTTTTTTCTTGAACAGTAATATAGTACAAGAGTTTGATAGTGCATGCTGCCGGTTGTCTCTACTATCTAGTAAACAAGCTTTCGCCATCCTGAAAAATGATAATCTGAGGTTTACACCACTTTACCTGTGTCAATGATGCCGATGATGACATCCTCTTGAAGTCTAGTAGAGTCATTTGGGTTTTCCAATGAATTATCATTTGGCATGCCCAGAAATTCCCATGAGTGTGTTGTATGGAGCTTTCTTTTCTTGCTGGGAAATACAGAAACAACTCCAGGCATCTCTGCAAATTATATAGATATAAAATTGATGAATCTAGATAGTAAAGAACATTTAGAGCAGAGAAAGTTAGCTAATTGCATGAATGTGCGAATAAGATATTACATACTGGCCATAGCCGCTGCCTGTGCCTTCGATAGGCGAGCTGCAAAGCCTCTAAATCCATGTCTGTAGCTGTAAACCATTGAGGATTTGGCTTTCTCCATGCTGAAAGGTGGATATAGTAGTGTAAGAATCTAAACTAAGGCAGTGACCAATAACAAAGTCACTGTAAAACTTTGATTAAATGGAATGACAATTTAAGCATTGCAGAATCGGAAACGATTTACACAATTTCAATATGAGCTTAAATTATTTCCATGGAATTGTCTTGTTTGGATCAACCTTCCATCATAAGCAACAGAAAGAAGCTGATGATTGTAGGCTGAGTTTATGTCTGGATCCTCATGCACTTTACTACCCATATAAACAATATAAACCTGCACAACATATTTATAAAGTAAGAAATATCACAAATACAGAGGAAATTCATACAGAGTAAGCGTAAGCAAATTGACGACAAATCTTTAAGAACAGTACTGCATAATTCAAATGTTCATAGGCTTTGGACTTCAAGAAAACGGTTACCACAGATGATGAACAAAATTTGAAAATGTTTATCAGTTTCTGACCTCTGAAGTCCAGGAAGTCGGTGTCCAAGATAAGAGAAATATACACAGAACCCAAGCTACGATGGCTGCTTTTGTCTTTCCCATTACCGTCTGCAAGAGAAGAACATAAAATTAAGCTTTAGAAAAGATTTCATTCAAAGAGAAAATGTTCAAAAGCAGGATTTGCATGGTTTTGAGATACAAATTCAAATAGATAAATGCCGAAAAAATAAATCAGAAATGAAGCAGTGAAAACAGGGTAAATTGGGTAAATTGCTACAGCACAAATATACTTATATAATCTAGTATAAGAAACATACAAGAACAGATAATATGAATAAAAATTAACAAAAAAAATGGTATATTATTAATGTTCACAAATAATCACACAAGAAAATGGGATTGAAGATATAATAAAATCGATAAGATAATTTTTAGATTCAGCTGTCTATATATTTCACTTGTTTTTCCCTGTAAAAATTAAGAGAAAGAGTCATTATACATTAAACAAAACAAAGACAAAAGTATATATTATATATACAAAAACTAAGCAACCAGAGTTAATTTCAGAATCTAAAATCAGTAAGTTGTGAAACTTGTGTTTCTGTACAGAGAAACTTATGTAAATGAACAAATCTCATTTCAAGTAACAGAACTCACAAAAGAAAAGTCGGTTCTGTCAGAAGGAAACAGACACTATTCAACTAGACCAGAAGCCCCTAAGCAGCATGTACCGAATATCAGACCTCAGCATGCAGTGCAGCACTGTAAAAGAGCTACAACTCAAGAATATGTATATCTGTAAAACACATAGCATTCCCTTAAAGTTTGTACTGTATATAAACACTCATAGAGAACTTAATGCTAAGTAGTTAAAGGCCCACTAAAAAGGAAGCCATTAAAACTGGATTGAACTCAGGAAATCTTCACCAGAATCCTGAAATAGGAGAAAATCAGTTAGTTGGAAGACACTGTTCTTGTGAATAAGATAAAAGGGTAATCGAATAAGTCATGAAATGGGCCACCAAAAATGCTTGTCCCGTGCTTAGCACTGTCACAGGTGAGCACTCCCTCGCCTTTTGTGCCAAAATGCGCTCTCTTTTCTTTCGTACAAAGCACTTCTGTAAGAAGAACGTGATACCATCCAGTTTTGATATTCTTTGTAGGCATTAGATAAAGTATAAATTATTAGAAATAAATTAGCAGGCCGAAAAAGAAACCATCAGAAATAGGTCGTTGCTTCACATGTGCAACAGTAATAATTAGAAAAGCCACGAATTACGGCAACCATGCGGTCGGATGGATAAATATAACGAGGCTGCATGACCACCCTTTTACTGTAATTAATTGGGCTAATTATGAGGCGAAATTTGCTCCATGGAGTTAAGCTTGGCCTATGTTTTTTGTGGGTTCTCTAATGTTTATATCATTGCACAGAAAAGTACTGAAGATTTTAGATGGTGCAGGCTAATTTTGTTTTCTCCTTTGCCCACTCTTTTCCCTCCTTTCGGGCTTCACCTCGTGATAACTACTGTACATAGTGAATAAGGACAATATAGCTGTAAAAGGAAAATAAGATTTTGTTAGGGTTACCTTAAGGTAAATTAAAAAAATGTAATTCAATAAGCATAATTTAAATTAATTGATTATAGTTTTGAGTGAAGAATGAGAGTTTTTTTGAGGTAAGATTTTGGAATCTGGATGTACGTGGTTTGTGGGTGATTGTGTGCATTCCAGAGGATTAGTCTCGCCTCAGCTCACCCCTCCTAGACTCCAACTTGACAAAAAAGTAAGACCAAGGCAAGGTTGGTTGGATGGTGGGCTGGGTCATGGGGATACCTCTTATGCAACAAAAGAAAAAAGAAAAAAGATTTTGGAATCTAGGTGTGTGTATTCAAGAAACAATGCAAAATGTGTGCTTTGTCAAGGGACTAGTTTGTAAGTCTAGGAGGAGTTTGCAATTAGAGAATAGTCTTTTGATTTGGATCTGCTTATATATAGTGATGTTATTCTTTTTCTTTTGCTTAATAAATAATAGTCTAGACACTACTATTTTTGAAGATCTAGAGATTTATGATATTTAAAAATACATAAATGGGCTACTAATTCATTACAATGAGACAAGTTCTCTTAAATCAACCCCCAAAAGTGCATAAAGATTGATAACAATAGGCAAGGACCCTAGTATGTGGATTTGTTACTTTTTTCTAGTTCACCAAATTGAAATGTCACTATTAAAATCTTCTTCAACGCTCTAAGATGAGAGAGAATGCTTGAGAGTTGATTAGGAGATGAATATAATGGATGTATTGAATGTCTTAAAATAATAACACATAACATCAAATTGTGCCAAATGTTCTAATTGGCTTAGGGTGGGTAGGCTAATGGGACAAATCAACAAAATTTGAAATTTGGATTTTGAAAAGAAAGGGACAAATCCACAACCACAAAAGTGTCCTAGAATGAGAAAATAGTTAGATCTAGGTGGCTAACAAATAAATAGAGGCATGTGCAAATGTGAATGTGATAAATATGTGGATAAGGTGAATGTATAGAAGTATGTGTACACATAAGGATATGTGTTTGGAAAAGGTTTGTTCAACTTGCATAATGCTTGTAATATAAAATTAATATTATAGGTGTTGCACCTAAGAAATCTAAAGATGCATGTGTCACATGGGTTAGACATTCTTGGGGTCACTTTGTATGTTGTATGTAACATTGAGATAAATATTTATTATGGGTTGCACATTGAAAAAATATTTAATATTAAGAAAATTTAGTACTAATTGAGAAAACTTAGTACCAAAAGATAAATGAGGGGGACATGACTTTGTACACTCATGATTTAGAGGCACATGATTTATGTAATAATACTTGGTGGTTTTGTGCAAGCTTGCTTTTATACACACAAACACACAAGTAGTTGTTGAGGTTGATTGTCATAACCTTTGGCTTGTTGGCTAAGGTTGATTGAGCATCTCTTGCAAGTTGTGTATGTGAGCAAAGGAAGCATGGATTGAGATGTGAGGTTACGTGATTCTCATTTTCTTGTTCACATGGAGTGCAATTAAGGAGCTTGATGTGTCAAAAGGCTTGGATAAAGATTTTATAAGTGTATTAGAATCTTTATTTCATGAGATACTACATTGAGTGTGTGTATGATTTTGAAGGATGGACTTTTATCCTTTGAGGGTTTTCCAAGGGTACATCTTGTGTCATCTCAATGGTATATTTGCCTATTTTTTTGTATTATGGATTTTGAATGGTCATTTACATGTTTCTCTTCTAGGGTCATGTGGAAATGGTTATTATTGCTACTAATTTTTATTCAATAGGGTAGGTGTCATAAGTCTATGGGATGTGTGTGTATGGATGGAAAAAGGCTAGGGGAATAAACGCGACTTCACATGAGACTAGATGCCACTTGTCACTATGTACATTTATCAAGACATTTCGTTAAATGGGTACAAGGTTAAATGGGAAGTGGCATGAGTATGCAAAATTTCACTATTACATTTTTCCCCCACTTTGAGGTGCATGTGAATTATAAAATGATCGTGCAACTCAAAGTATGTAGCACTCACAAAGATGCATGTAATGTAAATATTCAAACACCAAAGGATATGAAGTAATGGTCAAAGGACATTAAGAAAGGGTCAAAAGATATTAAGGAGGGGCTCGTATAATGTAATGGACCCTACAAGGTGATATCATGTAAGCATGTCCTTTAATGTGCAATATCTATGAATCTTCTAAAGTAGAGAAAAAGTGTACAATACTTAGTTTTTGTCTTAGAAATGAAATTCTACTACAAAATAGAAACTTGCTAATTGTCTAAGAAAAAAACAACAATGAAAAATGAGTAAAGTTAAGAAAAAAAATCTATTTAGAAAATAAAATTGGTGTGTTTGGCATGAAAGCCATGGGATGACATATAATGCATGAAGCAAAAGGCATGTCATCTGATAATTTCCTATTGCTTTGTCAAGGGACTAGTTTGTAAGTCTAGGATGAGTTTGCAGTTAGAGATTAGTCTTTTGATTTGGATTTGCTTATATATATTGATGTTATGCTTTTCCTTTTGTTTAATAAATAATGGTCTACACTACTATTTTTGAAGATCTAGAGATTTGTGATATTTAAAAATACATAAATGGGCTATTGATTCATCACAAGGAGACAAGTTCTTTTAAACCAATCCCCAAAAAGTGTATGAAGATTGAAAATAATAGGCAAGGATCCTAGTACATGGACTTGTTACTTTTTCTAGTTCACCAAATTTAAATGTCACTATTAAATCTCCTTTGATGCTCTAAGTGATAGAATTCTTGAGCGTCGATTAGGAGATGATTAGGATGGACGTATTGAATGTCTTTAAATAATAGCACATAGCATCAAATTGTGCCAAATGTGTTCTAGTTGGCTTAGGGTGGGTAGGCTAATGTGACAAATCAATGAAATTTGAATTTTGAATTTTAAAAAGAAAGGGACAAATCCACAACCACGAAAGTGTCCTAGAATGAGAAAATAGTTAGATCTAGGTGGCTATCAAATAAATTGAGGCATGTGCAAATGAAAATGTGATAAATATGTGGATAAGGTGAATGTATAGAAGTATGTGTAAACATAAGGATATTTGTTGGGAAAAGGTTTGTTCACCTTGCATAATGCTTGTAATATAAAATTAATATTATATGTGGTGCACCTAAGGAATCTAAAGATGCATGTGTCACATGGGTTAGAAATTCTTGGGGTCACTGTAACATACCAACCCTTCTATAAAGTAAAAATTTCTTATTTTACACCAAACGAGTAAACAAACAAGTAACAAACCATTGCACAATAATTCTTTTCTTTTCCTTTATTGATAATTTCCAATCAAGATGCAAAGCATATTACAACATGAATTCCTTTTCATTTAATATATTCATCAATTGATGTAAGAAAGCATACAAATACATACATAGCTCAAAGAGCTTTAGAAAAAATAGTTGTAAGATGGTCCATGATCCTTCCTTTCAAATCTTGGCTCTTTTGTCGCCTATTGTGGAGGAGAAGCATCACTCAGGTGCTTTTCCGCCAACCATGGACTCTTAATGCGGTCCCCCAAACATCTATTATTCAATAGATGGCCCTTCCCTTCAACGAAGAGATTGGTAGAGTAACCAATAACGACAACCAACTGAGCATAGTGTTGTGTCCTACATAACTAGAACTTTGCAATCCCACAATCTCGAACTAGAATGTAATAATGGATCATGGTGAACTAACAGTGTAGTTGAGCGCTAGTCACACAATCTATAGTGGAGTCTCAAACATTGCACTACTTTGGCCAAAGTGTTTAGTTTAGTAAATGACTGAGAGTCATCTATCACATACACTACTCAAGGTTGATTTGACTTAAGGCTATCTTACACTATGCATAGGTATTGTCCTTCAATGGATAATCTATCACCCTAGACTAACCTACAACATACTAATCTAATTGAAATGAATCTATTTAACAAGTAAGTACACAAGCTCCCTCCCATGCTGGATTAACTACCCTAGGAGTAACATAAGATTTACTAGTTAAATTAATAACTTTAGTTGGGTGTACCTCAAGTGACTCTTGCATTCAATCAAGCCTAGTATATAATAACTATGATATACACCAATCTCCTATTATGGATTTCTTACAAACACAATAAAAAATAGCCTAAAACTTCAATTCCCTTTTTCAAAGATGGGTATGTGCAGGATCATCATGGAAAAAACAGGCCCTTAAGTGGCGATGAAAATTCAAAAAATCAGAGTTAGGCAACTTGACGTAAAAATTTGAATAAGTTATCTATATTATTTCAAAAATATGTAAGAATAGAATCTGTAGCAAATTAAATGTAGTTTCTAAACTACTAGGTTTTTTTTTTTTTTAAATCTATTCAAGGTGAAAATTTGAAATTTCAATGCAGTAGTACTTAAATTTTAGGGAAAAAATAAGAAGTAGGTGTCTTTCTAACCACCTTAACCACAATAAAACGATAATATTTTTTATAAGATTTTAGATATAAATAGAGGACTCATGTCCCGATGTGATGCATATTTTTTTGTAATTTTTTTCCAAGTAAATAATTAATTATGAATTTTTTATTATAACTTTTAAAAAATATAAAAACTCATATGTCTAACCACCTTAACTTGGTCAAAACTTCATGAAATTCATTTTTTTTTAAATCTTATATTATGCAAAGCATATAATGTGATGCATGTTTCAAATTCAAAAAATGTGATATTGTTTGAAAGCTATAGATGTTTTTCAATCAGCCTGTCAATCAGGACTTTAGTCGTAATTTAAATAGAAAATGAATAATAATTATTTATTAAATTCAAAGTAAAGCATAATTTATATTGGTGGAAAGTTGAGAATCTCCTTTAAAACCCTTTTCATTTCATCAATTTTGGGTAAAAAAAAGTCGTCAGCCACATGGGCCATCATATCACTTACATATCGCCACTTTTTGGCCCATCATGATCCTGCACACACCGAGACACTCATAATTACTTCTATTGCACAAATAGTAAAGACATTTTAGGCAACGTAGAAAACACAATAATTCCAAGTAATTAACAAGAAGAAGAGATTCTCATGCCTGTTACTTCTTATCCCAATTAATGGCAATAGTGCAACCTTCTCCAATAATAATCAGCTTGAAATTGACTTTTGTCTACAACTCTTTCTCACTATTTGATAGCTCACTTCTCTCAAACAATAATGATATCTCTTACTCACAAAGATTGCTCTATTTTTCACTCATAAAACAAGATAAATATGGCTAGCAATATCTCAGAAGTATTGAACAACAAAGGACATATATCTCTTGGGTAAGAAATGCATCTCTCACAAGTAAAATGGAAGAATGTGTTTCAAGTGAAATGGTTTGACTATTTATAGAGCAACCAAGCATTCAGAAAGCCTACAGTTTAGGCATGTAAAATGACAACAAGCTTCAACCAAAGCAAATCAACCTATTTATATATATATATATCATATGTAAATATATATTAAACGATTATATATATATTTAGATATATATATACATATATATATTAATAAGTTAAGGTATTTATATATATATGTATATAATATATACTATATATATAATAATATATACTATATATAATAATACTATATACTATATATATAATAATAATATATATTTAGCATGTTAATTATGTAACTAGAATTTGACTAATTCTTATTCAATAAGAAGTTGATTTATAAAGACTACTTTAGACGTTTAATGACCATGGAAATAAAGGTCGATTATAGTCATCAATGACTATGAAGTTGGAAGATGATTTGGAAACGCCCATGGCTGTGTAAGTAAAGTTGCATATATCGCCATGTCACGTATCTAAAAACATAGGAATACTTTTAATCTGGTAAACTTTGACTTGGTCGACATAGTGAATAAGAATAATGTGGACTTAGTCCAACGTCTTAATTTGGCTAAATCGACTCGTCCTTTATTTCAGTTGATACTTGCTAAGTGTTGTGGAAATATGATTGACTATTTCACTCCTTCTGAAACTACACCAACTTGATAGTAGAAAAGAGGCTTTACAATTCCTCTTGAAGAGCTCTTCCAATACATCCACAAACACTAAAGAAGATCATCCATCACCAACGATGAATCCACGTCACTACCAACAACTCCCACTAAACTATGATACCAAGCTACACATGGCATTGTGACAACCATCTCCTCCATGAAGATCATCTGCATCCACACATGTAACTACAATTCCAATCATACCAAGTAGAACCAAGATCTCCAAGCCAAGAAGATACAACCACCATCAAACCATTAGGAACCAATACTATACCGCCAAGTCATCATTACCAAAATATCCCACTAAAATGTGCAACCAATGAAATGCAACCAAGCTATCATGACATAATGATAAAACCACATGCTACATGTCCCAATAATTGAATCAGATACTCTAATCATCCATCCTCTCATCCCAAAGCAACATACCAATGCACAAATGACCACAGACAAGGCCAACTAACAAATTCTACATTAACATTGAACCAATCTCGTGGATATAAATAGTCCACATCTAAGTCATCCTATTAAATCCGAATGGGTGACCAATCCACACAATTTCATAACTCAAAGATCCAAACAGTGAAGCATGCAAACTCATCATCACATTAGCAACCTTCAAACTGAGATATCAAAGAAGATAATCATGTAAACAAAAATACTCAAACACCAAATCAATCTCAAATTTTATTTGCCAATCATGTCCACAAACAAGTAGCAATATTCAAGGAACCATACTGTTGGATATTTTTTGTTGTCATTGATGTCAACCCCCAGTGTGGATGTGTTGTGTTTTGATGTCACATTAATGTCAACCTCCAGTATGGTCAGGGAGGTTATTGGAGATTGTTGCACTATGTTTCCTTTAGTGTTGTCATTGATGTCAACCTCTAGTGTGGTGTTGATCAGGTATTGTAGATGGGGATATTTTTTATGCTATAGATATGTTGAGCAGGTGTTTGTGGTGCTACTGAAATAGCTAGTTCACTTGGTTTCCAAGTCCTTTTGAGAAAAAAATGAATAAAAGAATGTAAAGTGTGATAGAGATGTGTTTAGTGTTGTGATCCACATTTATTCATGTTTCAAGATATGATTGTGTGGTTTGGATTTAATTATCAAAGGTGTTCAAAGGTTCTATATCCAAAGTTTCAGGTTATGGACTATGTGGTAGTGGAAGTTGTGTTTGACAGTGTGTTTCCTGTGAAGAAAGTTGTTTGAGAGAAATGAGATTGCTTTGCATTTCTCCGCATTGTGGTTTCCTATCGTGCATTTTTGGGAACATGATAATATTGTTTGTATCTATCTTTCCATCGAGTATTTGGTGTTTAGTTGCTCCACAAGCTTGGATTCATAAGTTGTGTTCTATGGAAGTATGTCTGGTTGCATAGAATGAATGTGTTCTTTAGTTGCAGGTGGTTTTGGTAGTATTGTAGAATATTTTGATGATGTAATATTTTTTGATGTTGTGGAGTGTTGATTTGTGGTTTTCATGGAATTTTTAGACTTGAAAAGGTGTGTATGTGGTCGCTTGTTAGTGTTAGTACAAGTTTGGATGACCTAGCATGCTAATGTTGATTGCAGAGGTTGTTTATTATTTTTGGAAGTGTGACGAAGCATGTCAGTGTAGATTTAGGTCCTAGTTAACCCTAGATGTGGTTTTCCTTCACTTCTTTCTATTATAGAATTTTTTTCTACTAACCTATCTAGTGGTTTCGAATTTGAGGTGCATATGTTTCATTGAGGCTGACATGGAGAAATTTTTTGAGGTTATGGAGGATATATATGCAAGGTTAATTATTGGAGATGTGAGTGGAAAATGTGTGACTATTGTATGATACAAGTGTGATCAAGTGTGGCTATCTAATTTTGATCTTAAACGCAAGGCTATCGAATGTAGTGAGAAGAAGGTGTCTACATTTTAGTGTTCCTTATCTTGCTAGAGGAACTGAGCTGAATATTATGAATGGTGTAGGTTTGCAGTGATGGATTTTTCCCATAACTCTAAGATAGTGAATCTCTCTATAACAATCTTCTTCTATTCTTCTTTCTTCCAAATATTGAGTCTTTTTGGCAATGAGCCCTTGGTAGTGAGTCATTCTTCTCTTTTAGGGAGTGATCCCTTCTAGTAGTGAGCCTATTGTATTCAGAGTTGTTTTTCATATATATGTGAGCTAATCCTCACTGTGGTTTTTTCCTGATTAGGGTTTTCCATGTAAATTTGGTATTCTCTTGTGTTTGGTGTTGAAATTATTTACGATTCAATTGTTTACTTTCTTTTGATTCTTAATAAGGATCTGAAATTTAATAAAGTTTTAAGGATTTGTGAGTGTTTGATGATTTTAATGTACAACTAATTCACCCAACCCTCTCAGTTGTCCTACGTGTCTAAAAATTGGTATCAGAGTTGTGGTTCCTTGGAAGAAGCTTAACCGCTTAAGGCAGATCCAAATGGTACATAGGAAGGGTGTCAAAGGTCCTATGTTTGATGGAACAAATTATGCTTGCTATAAATCTAGGATGAAAGCCTTCCTTGTCTCTCTAGGATTTGGAGTTTGGAAGTCAGTTGAAACTGGATATACTATTCATACTAATGGTTTGACAAATGACGATGAGGTCAAGGATTATGAGAATAATGATAAAGAAAGGAATGTTATCCTGAGTGGTCTTTCTAATTCTGAACTTGGAAAAGTGATAAGTCTCAAAACTTCTAAATAGGTTTGGGTAAAGTTTTAGAGCATTTATGAAGGAGATGATAAGGTCAAGCAATCAAAGATGCAGAATTTCAAAGCCAAATTTGAAAACCTAAGGATATCAGAAGATGAAGATATTATATCCTACATGCTCAAAGTGGATGAAGTTGTTAATGCCATCAATGGTCTTAGTGGTAAGCTAAAATAAAGTGAAGTTGTAAAAAAGGTATTGAGAACTCTTCCTAAATCTTATAGTTCTAAAGTTTCTGCTATTGAAGAAGCTTAGAATTTAGATCAATATTTTAGATGAATTGAGAGAGTTTGTTCAAGATGCTACAAAGAAAGAAACTACTTTTAAAGTTAGAAAGACAGAAAAGGATGATGAATCGGATCTGATGATCTTGATGAGGTGGAAGAAAATTTTGTAAGGAAATTGAAAAAGGGCATTGGAAAATATAGAGGTAAGTTATCCTTTAAAATTTTCAATTGTGGAAAGATAGGTCATTATGCTTCTAAATGTCCAATCAAAGTTGCAAATGAAAAATATAAGGATCATAAAGGTAAATCCGTCAAGAAGAGTTATTATGTTGAAAAATACAATGGTGTATTTGATGATGAGGAATCAGACTATCCTAACAAGGATAGTGATGAATGCTTGTTCATGTCTCTAAATGTTGGAACTAATTCTACTAATTCTAAAATATGTATGACAGAAATTTCTTTATAAATAGGTCACACTATTGAAGGAACTATGTTGATTGCATTTCATGCAAGAGAGGAGAGAAACTAATGGATAATTGATAATGAATGCTCAAATAATATGGCGGGTGACAAGAGTAAGTTTGTTAAATTTCAAAATTATTATGGTGGTCTTGTTAAGTTTGGTGATGATACATCTGATAAGATCTATGGAAAAGGTTCAATTATCTTTGATAGCAAGCAAAAAATAGATGGTGTTCTTTATGTCAAGGGTCTCCAATGTAATCTTCTTAGTGTAGGACAAATGTGTAGAAAAGGATACAATTTGGTGTTTTAGGATGATGGTTGTGAAATTAGAAAAGTTCTATAACTTTGCTTATTGTAGGAACAATGACATAAGCAAATATTTATCAGCTCAGAGGTGGCGGAGTTAAGTGCTCCATGTCACAAATCAATTAAATCTAGCTATGGCATACAAGAATGGGTCACATTAACTTTGATAGCCTAGTGAAGATCAATTCTACTAATTCTGTTAGAGATCTACCAAAGATTACAAAGCCTATCAATGCAATCTGTAAAGAGTGTCATTTTTGAAAGAAAACAAAGAAGAGGTTCAGAACTAAATAATGTTCTATTGTAGGACCTTTGGAGTTATTGCATACAGACTTATATCGACCTATTGAAATAAGAAGCTCTCAAGGTGATAGGTAGTTTATGTTATTAATATATGTTTATTCTATAATGAATTGGGCAACATTTTGATCTAGGAGGATCCAGAAAACCTTAAAAAATGAAATTCTTCAAATCTTGATGGAGATGGCCCCAATTTGTAGAGCTTGCTAATACGATCCCCACGCAACTTCAATTGCATCACAAGGAGACCATACACAAAAATTATACTTGGTCAAAGTTCAGCAAGGCTAGGGATTCCAAATGCCAACTCAAGGCCAAAAAAATTGATCCTCTCCAAATTAAATGGAAACGACACCAAGTCGAAGAGATCGTTGAGATGATTTTGATGTCGCTTGAATCACGTCAAATGGAGTCTGTATGAGCAAGATATGGCCAATCAAAGTTTCCAAAAAGATGGGTTAACCAAGTATAGGTGATGACGTCAGCATGCTGACATAGCATCACTAGAACCTGACACATGGTAGCAAGCGGTTGACTTGACGATATCTTGGACCAATTTTATTGTGACATGTGGCATCTGTATGGGTGATGTGGCATGGAAACATGGTAGCTGGCTTGACTTGGACCAGTAATAACATGACACAATAAATCAGTGATGATTGTACAGAAAACATGGACCTATCAGTCTTGGACACATGGCATGATGTGGGCTAACCAAATAGTGCCACATGGCACCTCTACATCCTCCAGTTGCATCTTGATCGAGTGATTTATGTGAAATTTGGGTTGTGAGGGGTCGAACACTTGACCTCACAACCACATGTATTAACCTCCACCAATGGGTTGCACGCTTACTTCAGAATGTATAGGGAATGAATTCTATTTAAACAAGGCAAAGGCAAAATCATGGGAATCGAGGTGGTTTGAACCCCCGACTCGCCACTTACCAATTCCCCAAACAGTCAACACACCACACAGTGTGGATCAGGAGTAGAAGGATAGGCAATTGTTTTGTTAAAGGTTGGCAATGATGGTATATAATCAAAGGGGCCTGAAAATACATGGGCTAAACCAAAACAAGAAAACTAATCACGAAATATATGGGTCAAAACCTTTAAAATAAAACACATAAAGATTTTAAAGGCGCTCAATTATATGAGGGCCATAAAATATTAAGCCCAAAATTTTAAAAAGGATTTTTAAAAGATTTTATTGGTTTTAAGGCCTTAATATAGGAGATTGGGGAGATAATATGGTTAACCCCAACTTGGAATATTAAGATGTATTTAAAGGGGGATATTTTTTCTCTTGAGAGGAATTTTTAGGAATGCTCAGGAGAGGATAATTTAGATATGGGGACATAAATTTCTTTTAGAGAGGTTTGAGTGTTAAACAACATAGGCCCCTTATAAAAGGGTGAAAACTCTTATTGTAAAGCGAGCTCGAAGGGGGAAGCACTTGGTGATCCAATAGATGAGGTATTACTCACAAACGTTGAATCATCCATTCTTCGAGATTGAAGATAAACGAAGAGGCAAGCTAAAGGCGTCTCGGACCTATGTGTAGAATGAAGTTTTGTGAGTGGATTTTTTTATTCTCCATATATCCTTATGCTTGGGTTATGTATATGCGAATTAGAGATTCTTTATAAAATCCTAGATTGGAAAGAGCATCATATATGCTACATTCTTTCCATAAAGTAGCAAAGGATTAATTTGCAAGTTAAAGACCAAGTTGTGATGTAACAAAGCCTTATTGAGCTTCACATCAAGTTAATGGAGTAGCATCGTAGTTGAGCGAGCCCAGAGATGTAACCCAAACATTGGGTGAAATCCGATAACAATTTAGTTTCTATCTCTTTCTAATCACTCTTATTAATTTATTTATGAATTGATAATTAGTATGTCATTAAGTTGATAACTGATTAAATAAACCTAATTTTTTAATTTCAATGGTTAAAGAACATAACCACGGAATTCTATTTGCGATCACGAAAATCTCTGATTAGGGTTAAGTGCAAGTTATTTCAAAACCTTTAATTTCAGATCAAGTTGGTATCAGAGTAGTTAACAATAAATTGCAAGTGGTGGATGTTAACCAGGTTTGGATTTTGCAAGATGGGTAAAAGGTTGAAGCGTGAAAGGCTCTAAGAATTGGAGATCAACCAGAGAATCCAAGTAGAGAATGTCAAACTTAGAAGATTGCTTGAAATTGCAGAATACGAGAAGAGAAGCAAAAATTCCTAAGACTAGACAAGCTTGTGGACATGGCAAGCATATCAGTTATGGTTCCTATCATGAGAATATTGATGTATGCATCTTTTGTTAGAAGTTGAAGGATATCTTCTATGTGTCAAGGAACCAAGGTGGTTTCTTGGAAGCTTCATCTATGGTGTCAATCAAAGCAGGACAAGAGGAGCAATTGGAAAAACTTCAGGAAGTGGACCAAGGGTCACCAACAGGAAAGGAGGTCAAGATTACTCCATGTTCAATTCCTTCTTTTGACAATATTGATGCTTCTTTTGGTGATTTTGAAAATCATACATTAGGAATTGGAAAAATGCTCCTAACCAAGATTGGGTATAAAGGAGGTGGTCTTGGCATGAATGGCCAAGGTATAGTTAAACCACTAGAGGTTACAATAATACCTCAGGTTGCAGGTCTAGGGTATAATGGCAGAGAGAGCCTAGAAAAGGCTACAAAAGGAAACTCTTTGGAACCTGACTTGAAACCAAAGTCTCTTCAACAAGAGAAGGGTAATTCACCTATCGAGAGTGATAGATCTGTCAAATGATCTCCGAGAAGATCCAAATCTCCCCAAAAATTTGGTGGCAACAAGAGTCTGCAAAGGTATAAGTCCTACTCCAATGCATTCTTGAACTATAAGAAACATGGTGATATTTTTCAGCAGCCAATGGAATAGTTATCGTTGTTCATTATGTGGGAAGGATAATCATTATGTTTCCAAGTGTGGGTAGCGTAAGGCTCTTTACAGGAAGATGTTGTTGATTAGTGGAGAAACTGGACATGAAGACCATCCTCCTCGTCAAAAGGAGAATGACAAGAAGGTTTTGAAGATGAAAAATTTCTACACTCATTGTAATATGAGTGGACACTGAGAAGAAAAGTGTTGGAAGCTACATCCAGAGCTTCGTCGCTCTCAGAAAGAAAACTGTACAAGAACCTAGTCGAAGAAGGTTGCATAGGAGAAGGTAGAGCATGTGGTTTCCATCCCTAAAGAATTTTGTGAAGAGATCAACCAAAGAAGAAAAGTTCTTTTGTCCGATTTAGTAAGAGTTGGATAGACTATTTGTCTAGTTGATTGTTTCATATTTGTCTTGTAAAGCATGTGTTGCTTGAAACCCATGAAGGGCACAATTGTAAAAGTGATGTGAGTTATAAACATCACTTGCGACATAATGCTTGATTAAACCTTTTTTAAGGTATTTCTGGTAGCCTTCTTGGAAGGTGGCTATAACAAGAATGAACATGTTAACTTTTTTGTAAATAAATGGTGAATCCTTGAATCAGTTTCATTTCAAATTACAAAGGTGAAGGAGTGTGTTGAAGATGAGGTGAAGTTTACCATTGTTTGAGCAGTTTGTGAATAGGAAGAGAATCATAGTTATGTGAAATCTCCCTTGAAATTGTTTATTGTTCCATCAAGACCATGTGATGATAGGGAATGACAAACTATATGAAGATAAACTTTTGGATTCTAAAAGTTCTTTTTGTGGGAAGGAATGATCGAGGAGGATCCAAAAAACCTTAAAAAAATTAAATTCTTCAAATCTTGATGGAGATGGCCCCACTGCATAGAGCTCTCCAAGACGATCCTCATGTAACTTGAATCACATCAAAAGGAGACCATACATGAAAATTATGATCAGTCAAAGTTCAACGAGGCTATGGATTCTAGATGCCAACTCAAGGCCAGAAAAAATTGAACATCTCCAAATTGGATGAAAATGGTATGAGGTCGAAGAGCTCATCGAGATGATTCTAACATCGCTTGAATCATGTCAAATGGAGTCCATATGAGCAAGATATGGTTGATCAAAGTTTCCAAAAAGATGGGTTGACTAGGTGTAGGTGATGACATCAGCATGTTGACATGGCATCACCAAAGTCTGACATGTTGTAGTAAGTGGTTGACTTGGTGATTTCATGGACCAATGTTACTATGACACAAGGCATCCATATGGGTGACATGTCATGGCAACATGGCAACTGAATTGACTTGGACCAGTAAGAACCTGACACATGGCAATCGGCGGTGACTGTATAGAATACGTGGACCTATCACTCTTGGACACATGCAATGGTGTGGGCTAACCAAATAGTGCCATGTGGCACCTCTGCATCCTCTTGTCATGGCTTAGTTGGGTGTTTTATGCAAAATTTGGGTTGTGAGGGGTCAAACCCCTGACCTCACAACCATGAGTATTAACCTCCACCAATAGGTTGCATGCTTCCTTCAAAATGTATAGGGCATGCATTCTATTTAAAGAAGGAAAAGGAAAAATCATGGGAATCAAGGTGGTTCGAACCCCTGACTCCCCACTTAGCAGTTCCCCAAACGACCAGTGCACCACGCAGTGCAGATCAAGAGTAGGAAGGATAGACAAATGTTTTGGAAGTGATGGTTTGTAATCAAAGGGGCTCAAAAATACATGGGTTAAACTAAAACAAGACAAACTAAGCTCAAAATAAATGGGTCGAAACCTTTTAAATAAAATGCATAAATATTTTATAAAGGGGCTCGATTATATGAGGGCCATAAAATATTAAGCCCAAAAAAATTTAAAAGGATTTTTAGAAGATTTTATTGGTTTTAAGGCCTTAATATAGGAGATTGGGGAGATAATATGGTTAACCCCAACTTGGAATATTAAGATGTATTTAAAGGGAGGTATTTTTTCTCTAGAGAGGAATTCTCAGGAATGGTCAGGAGAGGAGAATGAGCTATGGGGAGATAAATTTATCTTAGAGAGGATTGTTGGTTAAACAACTAGGCCCCTTATAAAAGGGTGAAAACTCTTATTGTAAAGAGCGATCGAAGGGGGAAGCACTCCGTGATCCAGTAGATGAGGTACTTATCATGGAGGTTGAATTGTCTATTATTCGAGATTGAAGAGAAATGGAGTGGCAAGCTGAAGGCATCTCAAACTAGTGCATAGAATCAAAGGTTTGCGAGTGGATTTTTTTATTCTCCATATATTCTTATGCTTGGGTTATGTATATGCGAATTAGAGATTATTTGTAAAAACTTAGATTGGAAAGAGCATCAAATATGCTACATCCTTTTCATAAATTAGTGAAGGATTAATTTACAATTTTAAGACCAAGATGTGATGTAATGGAGATTGGGGAGATAATATGGTTAACCCCAACTTGGAATATTAAGATGTATTTAAAGGGGGGTATTTTTTCTCTTGAGAGGAATTCTCAGGAGAGGAGAATTGAGCTATGAGGAAATAAATTTCTCTTAGAGAGGATCGAGTGTTAAACAACTAGGCCCCTTATAAAAGGGTGAAAACTGTTATTGTAAAGAGAGCTCGAAGGGGGAAGCACGCAGTGATCCAGTAGATGAAGTATTTCTCACAAAGGTTCAATTATTCGTTATTCGAGATTGAAGAGAAATGTGATAGGTTGTCGTTAGGTCCTACTACTTTAGAATATAGAATGTCAATCAGTTGACCAATCAGTGTCCAAGGCAGTTTGCAAAAGAATATAATTCAGATAACTCATCTTAGATTTTACGTTTTTCTTTAAACTATTGAAATCAATTTTAGCCTAAGGACATTTAACTTCTTATCTCGAAAAAAAATTATTCTAGGAAAGATGGAAATACTTAAACTAGAAATCATAAGATAACTAATTTAGAAAGCATCATAACTAAACTAGAAAGCATAGAGATAACAAAACTAAATAACAGATAAACTGCGGAAGTGGAAAAGTAAGTAAACAGAATATAAAACATTTTCTTAAACATTAAAAGATTCTAACAACTATGAAGAATAACTCATACTAAAAATAATGGTGCTCCGAAACTTCAGACTCAACTCTTAACAAACTTAAATAATTCCTACTGAACAAATATTTATGTAACAACTAAAACAACATAATAGTAAGTACTTATCTATTTAAACTAATTCCCCTTGAGTGGCCAGCTTGTGGGTCAACACTTCATTCTCAAATCACATAAACTATAGGTTCTGGAGTCCTTCCATTATAAACAGTTATCATCCATAGTTCAACAACTTAGCAATTGACAGAAGAAATTTCTTTCATTCATCAGTATTCAGACATCATATAAACAGCATAACGTTACTATTCAATCTTGTTCATCCATTTTGAAATTACATTCTTATAGAAAAAATTATAACTAAATCCTAGATTCCAGATAACGTGGATAACCATTGAAAAAGTCTTTTAATAGCTTTAACTAACTTCCATGTCTTTAAAACTCATAAACATAGAGAAGGCTCGAGATGAGCCATGAATATTTTGGTAACGGAAATTAAATAGACAATAACTAAATCTTCGGTTCATCAGCCTGAGATTCAGGAGGAGGTTCACGGCATCTATCTTTCATCATACTTAAGGCACGTGTTGGCTCAATGTTTTGTAACAACTACTAGATGACTGATTATTCCCTACAAAAACACTCAAGTCAACCCATTAAACCTGTATTGGAAAATTTCCTCAATTGATCATAAGAAATAAAGTTTGCATAATTTTCCTTACAGATAAGCAATTATTTCTCCTAAAGTTTAATAAATCGGCACAGACTTAGGATTGAACTTGTAAGAATAATTTTTTCTGATTTTATTATGATGAGGTTTTTTTACTTCATCATTTCCTCCCCCACCTAATTCCTGGCAGGTCCTCCTACTCCATAGTTATAACCCTGAGTTTTATTCCACTCCTCATATATGGCACTGAGATCATGTTCCTCTCTTTTTGTTGCATCAAAAGCTACAAGGTCATGGATGAACCCTCTGTGAAATATCACACTCTCTCTCCATTCGTTAAAAATTCTATCATTCTGATCAGTTGAAATATTGAAAGAAGGAGGTGGATTAAGTAGCAAAGGAGGCCTATATCTCATTCCCATCCAGTTTGTCTTAAGGGTTCTCAATATTTTGACTAAAGCATCAGCTCTTCTAAAAGACCACCTAATATTAAGAGGGGAAATGGCCTCTCTTTTCTTGAGGTAAGCAGGTAATGGAGTGAACCTCTCTTCACAAGCATTCCACGCTTTCCCAATCAATTTCTTCCCATGATTCATAAAATTATTGTAACACTGCCTAAGGTTGTCGTCATACTTTTCTTTCATTTTGTCATTAATCAGGAGAGATGAAAAAGTGTCTTTGAAACCTCCAGGCCTAGAATTTGGTGACCTTATTTGGAGACCTATTTTCTTTTTTGTCTGTGCAAATTCTTTTGTACGCTCCTTCCAATGAATATGGTTTCTCATGGTAGACAACAGGGCTCTTAATTCTACTTCTCCAACAAATAGGTTGATAAAGAAATCAGTGTGATTCTCTAATAATAAATCATGCAAAAGGAACTCACAAATCAAATCTTGATCCTCAAGGGTTGACTCTACAAATATCTTAATAAAATATTTGTCATTGGGTTCATAAGGCTGATCATTGTAGATTCTAAATAATTTCCATCTTATCCATTGTTCGTTTAAAAACATGGAATATAATCTAGATGGTATTCTACAGGATAGTAGACAATCAATTAATTGACATGCATCTTGTTTAACTCCGTATGCCTTGTGAAATGACTCCTTCAGGAGTACCAATTCCTTCTTCAGTCTGTAATTCTCAGTTTGAACATTTCTTAAGAAATAACACTTTTCCATCCATTTCATTAGCAGTGGGGGAATGCGAACTTGGAACCAATCAGTTATAACTGGCTCAGTTTGAATTTGTTTTGATTCCATCTTTGGTTTCACGGTGCATTTTTCCAAGTCTTGTTCCAGCTCTACAACTCTGTTGATGGAAGCATTTAATTCTTCATTTCTTATTTTCCTATCTTCTTCAAAGGCTATGAACATAAGTAGAAATTTTTGCTTTATCCTTTCAATTTCTGTATTCTTTTCTGCAATGTCAACATTATAAGTTTTATGCTCTTGACTCAATTCTTGTATTTTCTCTTTCAACTTATAAATCATTGTGTCCTTTTCCTGTAATTGTAGTTTTAAACCCTATATTTATTGATTCCTTTTATTTATTACAGCAATATGCACCATCAATTTTTTTTTTTCAATTCAACCTATTCATTATTTTTGTACAATTGTTTCTTTAGTTTATCAATTTCTATTTTACATTTCTCTATTTATGTAGTGACATCCTTCGTTTCAACTATCTCAATAATTCTATTAACAATAGGGGACAAATTACTTGGAATACCATCATCTCCCTCCTGTTCTCATCCCTAAATTTCTTCAGTGAAGACCTCCCCCACATATTCAGAGTGGGAAGGAATCTCTTCGACTGAATCTTCTTTTTCTAGAGGTATTTTCTCTACATTGGCAAGCTCTAAAATCTCTACAGGCTCAGATGGCTGCTTGGGCTTTTTATTTTTTGAACTTCCATCCATACCTTGCATTAGGATTTCGAAGAATTTAGAGGCTAGGTGCTTACTTCTTCTTAATGGAGGAAGACCTTGTAAGGTGGCCGGTGACCTATTTTTCCCTTTTATTTTTCTTCTGGGGTTACTCAAATCAGAATAAACAAGCTCAACTTGCTCTGGAAAATCAGGGGTTTTGAATTCATTATTCAAAAAGTTTGGTACTTCCTTACCAGGGGTGGTGGGATTAGGAGCTTCCGGATCTGGAGAGCCCTTAAGGGAAATTGCTCCGGATGGTGAAGTAATTCGGTGAGACGATTCCCCTGGTTCTATTGTCCTTCTGAATGAAGGCTTCTCAATTTTATTTTTAAAAAATTCCCATTTTCCCTCGGACTTCTTGCGAAAATGGTATTTACAAATCAGTTGAATTAATCCATGGTGTTTTAGTGGCCTTGACCCTGTTTTATATCTTTCTATGGAAGATTTTAGAGAGTCGCATAAAAATTCAGGCAAATTTACCCTAAGATCAGGGTTCTCTTTCCCATGACACAAATGGATGAGCATTCGGAAAGCAAGTCCTACTACAACAGCTAGTTGACCTTCACAAGTAAAATATTTTATGATCCAAGCAACGGCAGTACCCCAAGGCTCTAGTAAGGAGGTCCTCTAGAACCCTTTATTTTGTCCTTTGGTTCTAATTACTACCATGGGGTTAGGGTCTCCCTCTCTAACAAATAATTCAGACAATTTTTGGTACATTATCTGAGAGGTTTCTTTTATCTTAATACCTGAATTTTCTAACCCAGACAAACGGGAAATGATTTTCAGACTCACCTTGAAATACTTTCCATGAAGTACCACTTCACCATTAAAGTAGTTTTCAGCAAATGAGCTCACCAACTTTTCATCATATCCTTCAAATTTTCTGATAAAATCCAACCACCCTGCCTCTTCGAACAGTCTAGAGATATTGCTTAATCCTAACAATTTTTTGGCTGAATTTGGCTCTGACTTCTTTTTACCACTCCCCATTCTCATATTTCCCCTCTCTACAAAATATTTCAATCATGGCTCAAAGCTTTCATACAACACTTTTGAAAATATTGCCTCTGAAATCACTTATTTGTCTTGTTTACAACTTACTATGCAATGATTTTCAATCTGCATGGAGGCATGCAAAAGGTTTTGCCATACAAGTAGTTGATCACTGAGTGGCACAAATTGCTAAATTGGGAGTGAAGTTTGTGCCAACTAATTATTCTTTATTCGAAAATAACTACCTACTTAAAGCGAAAATTAATACTTACTTGCATTCTATGATCGTTCGAAGATCTCTTACCTTACAGATTTGACAGGATAACGGAAGGTATTGGCTGAGGTGACGACGGATTTATTGTGGCATGAATACCAAATTTTATGGATGATGGATCCATCAATGAGGATTGCAATACTTAGAGGCTTTATTGATGATAAAAAAATAGATAGAATGGCATGTGTACAAGATATGATGATGGAAGTGTCGTGAAGTTTTGAAATTATGAATAAGTTCCAGAGCACGTAATTGTCATTGTGCTCGAAACTAGTGCAAGAGGTTTGTATTCATGATGGAGAAGGCGGACAAGTTTTGGAGCATCGGTGAAAGATGCAACTAGAACGGTAGTGGAATGAAGGTTCTGGAGCATCGCCAAAAGATGCAGCCGGAGCAGCAACAGAATGAAGGTTCTGGAGCATCATCGAAAGATGTAGTCGAAGCAGCAACGGAATGATTAAGAATTTTGGACTTGGGGAGCTTTGAACCTTAGTGCAGGAATGTCTTTTCAACATGATGAGTTTTGTACAAGTTTTGGAGCATCGAGTGTAAGGACCGTCAAGTTCTGGAGTATCAGATATCAGGATCATAATGTTCTGGAGCATCTTTGAAGGGTACTCTGGAAGTTATTTTCCGTCTTGAATAAATATTGCAAAATGGAACAACATTTAGCTAAGTCCAAAAGAAGAAAAATTAACGAAGAGAAATATCTTGGCATACAAGTCTTTTATTACACATTTTTGAAAAATATATATATTATTTATTTTTATTTTTATTTTTTTAACATCATTTTAGCATTTTTACCTAATAGACTCTACATTGGCAGAGTCAACACATTGGACCTCATCCTACATTTCCACCATTCTTGAGAATTATTCCCTATTGACCAGCTTATGGTAGACACGTAAGTGGTGACCATTAACTAAGAGGGTTCGTGTGTCACCATCAATTGGTTTCAACCGAACAATTCCATTTGAGAAGACTTCAAAAATCTCATAAGGTCCCAACCAATGAGTCCTGAGCTTTCCCCTATGATCTTTGTACCTCGAATCATATAGTAGGGACCAATCTCCATTATGGAACTCCCTCTCCTTAATGTGTTTGTCTTGCCACTCTTTTTGTTGATGTTGAATTAGTTCAGTTTGATGGACAGCGTCTAGGTGAAGCTCATCCAATTCACTTAGTTGCAAAACTCGTTCAACTTGGGCTTGTTTTAAATCTAGACCTAGTTCCATAGCTGTTCGTAGAGTTTGCAGTTCAAACTCAATGGGAAGAAGTGGTTTCTTTCCAAAAATGAGCTCATAGGGACTGAATCCAGTCGTGGATTTCCAAATTGTGTTGTATGCCCAAATAGCTTCAGGGAGTTTCTTGGCCCAATATTTTCTTCCTAAAGAAACTATTTTTGCTAATATGTTTTCAAGCTCTCTATTAGTTACTTCGACCTGGTCATTTTCTTGAGGGTGGTAAGGGGAGGACTTCCTATGGCTTACCTGAAAATGGTTGGTAAATGCCAAGAGCACTTTGGACATAAATTGGGGTTCTTGATCAGTAACGATAGTTCGAGGGGCTCCAAATCTAAGAAATATTTTATTATAGAGGAATTATGCAACTTGCTCTTCCCTAGCTACTTGTAAGGCTTGAACTTCAGATCATTTTGTCAAGTAATCGGTGCAAACCAAAATGTATTATTTCCCTTGAGAGGAAGGATCTATGGGTCTGATAAAATCTAAACCCCATTTCTCGAATGGTTCAAGCACTACCTGTGGTAGTAAAGGTATTTCTGAAGAAGCAGTTGGTCTTCCTACTCTTTGACATTCATCACAACGATGAACATAGTTCTTAATATCCTTATGCATTGAGGGCCAATAGTATTCAGCGCCTAAAATTTTATGGGACGTTCTCTTCGCAGAGTAGTTCCCTCCTGAAGGATCATCGTGACAGGCCCTTAGAATGTTGTAGGTTTCATTCGCTCTCACACATCTTCTTAAGACCATATCAGGTCCACAACGAAATAACATTTCATTTACACATTTGAATGGGGCACTTTCCTTGATAAGTTGCTTCTTTTTCTTAGTCGTGAATCCCGGGGGTACCTCAGAAGCAGCTAAATAGTTAGTGATATCTGCGAACCAGGGTGATTTTATAGAAACTGCAAATAGACTTTCATCAGGAAATTCATCCTATACAAGAGTACTATCACCCTCGTCATGTTTGATTCATGACAGAAAATCTGCTACTACATTGTATTTCCCTAGTTTGTCAAGAATTGTAGCATTAAACTCCTAAGGGAGTAATAAACATCTCATAATTCGACCATTAACTATGGGTTTGTTCATTAGGTATTTTACAGTTGAATGGTCTATATAAACTATAGCCTTATATCCCGTAATATAGTGGCGGAATTTCTTAATGGCATGAAGAACAACTAGGAATTCTTTTTTTGTTGTTGTATAGTTTTTTTCTACAAAAGTAAGATATTTACTGATAAAATATATGGGATATTAACCCCCATTCTCATCTTCTTGTCCCAGAACTACACCAATAGCATCATCATAAGCATCTGCATAAATATGGAAGGGAATACTCCAATTTGGTCCTCACAAAATGGGAGCAGAGACAAGTTTTTCCTTCATGGTTTTGAATGATAGTTGACACTCAGGCTTCCAAACAAACTCTACTTCATTTTGTAAAAGAAAGAACATAGGAGTTGTTATTTTATTGAAGCCTTCTATGAACCTTCTGTAGTAACCAACATGTCCAAGAAAACTTTGAACATATGTTTGTGTTTGAGGGATAGTCAACTGTTGGATGACCTTAATTTTCTTGGGGTCGACCTTTATTCCCTCAAAGGAAATATGATGTCCCAAGACTATTCCTTGTTATACCATTATTAAAAAAAATTCATGGCTAAGGGATAGTCTATTTTCCTCACACACTTGTAGAACTCGGTCCAGGTTCTGAAGAGCTTCGTCATATGTTGACCCATAGACTGTAAAGTCATCCATATAAACCTCTACACAGCCATTAACAAGTGCAGCAAATATAGCAAGAACAGCTCTCTGAAAAGTCGTTGGAGCGTTACAAATTCCAAAGGGAAGCACTCTGTATGCAAATGTGCCCCAAGGGCAGGTAAACGTGGTCTTTTCTTGGTCTTCTGGGGCAACTTGTATCTGATTGTAACCACTAAATCCATTTAGAAAGGATAAATATTTCCTTCCAACCAAGTTGTCTAGAACCTGGTCAACAAATGGTAGGGGAAAATAGTCTCGATGAGTGACTTTGTTGAGTTCTCTATAGTCTACACAGATTCTCCACTTTCCATTTTTCTTCGGCTTGACCACCATAGGTGATACCCACTTACTATCAGAGATAGGATAAATAAATCCTACACAGAGGAGTTTCTCAATTTCAATTTTGACCAGATGCTTTAATGCAGGATTGAGTATCCTCTGAGGCTGGCGAACAAGCCTTATATTGGTGTAAGTATAGATGTGATGAGTATAGACACTTGGGTGAGTTCCCCTCATGTCCGTATAATCCCAAGAAAAATATTTAGACCTTTTTACTAACACATTGAATAACTTATCCTCTTGTGTTTTTGTCAGCCAGTTATTGATAAAAAAATTTCCTAGTAATAGCATGATCGATTTTGTTCCAGGATGGACCGAAGTGAAAGTATAAATTGGTCATAACAAGGTATTGAGAGGACGTCCATGAGGTATAAGTCAGTGAAACCTTGTGATATCTTCAAAGAAATGACTTGTTCAAGGAATCATGTTTTCTAGGGGACATAGCATTCCCATTGTAGCATAGCTTTGCTCCATCCCGCTTATATCAATTGGTTGCCCAAAAATTCTTGGAGCATCCATCATTTCTTCCTCATTCGGGGTTATAGCAAGGCGTGCTACATCACTTACTAACTCTTCCTCCAATTCTTCTTTGTGTTGTTTAATTACTACCATGGCTAGCGAGGCCAAACTATCTTGACCACTAGATTCTTTTGGTTCATCAACCCAGACCTTTTTATGCTTAGTCGGTCTCGCAGGGGGATATAAGAACAAATTTTTACTGTCTTGACCATGTGAAATGGTCATTACCCCTTTCCTGCAATCAATCTTAGCAACAACCCTGGCCAACCATGGTCTCCCAAGAATTATTGGATAGCTATATTTAGGTGTAAGCCACTAGCTTACTTGGAAGTCAACTGGATATTCCCATCCATCAACTTTAACGAGGATGCTTTTAATGAATCCCTTTAGGATGGCTATAGACTGATTTTCCATTTGTAAGACTATGGTTGTAGGACGTAAATCAGTTAGTCCTAAATTTTCCATTACATCCACATTCATCACGTTAATAGGTGCCCCAAGATCCACTAGTGTGTTTGGTATTGCTACCTCGTTGATTGTAACAGTTATAAGTGGACTCCCAGGATCATCGTATTTTGGAGCAATAGCCTTTCTAGACAGAAAATCAGCTAAATAACCATCAATATGAACGGTATTTATCTTTTTTGGCTTCCTACCTGTCGTTTTAATACATAATTGTATGATTAACTAGTTTAACTCAAGAATTTTGTTTATTGCTTGCAATAGAGGAACCTCAATTTGCAGTGTCTTAATCTCCTAAATTAACGCAATTTTAGAAGCCATAGTTACTTTCAGAGTATCTTCTGGATTCATTGACTTTAAACGTTCTGGATATGGTGCCATTGTTTTCTCTTTTGGAATGGACTCCTCCTTATATTGACTCAAGCACTGACCTTCCTCCTCCTGAGACAAATCAGCAACTCCCGCTGCTGAAAAAGGCGCTTTATCCTTGGTGGAAGTGTCCTGCTTAGGTGGCTTGTCTCTTAGTGTACTTTTAGGCTCAGGTTCCTCTACTATTTCCTCAATAGTTGGGGGTTGAAGAGTTCTACCAGAGTGCAACTGTACATTTTTGAAATGTATCGCATTTAGTCCTATAACATTTTCATGTTGGATAGAGTAGACTGGTGTATTCTTGCGATTATTCTTAGGATTGGGGAGCGGTTGCACTAGAAGCTGAGGTTGGTTCACCTGCTCATTCTGAGGAAGGTTTTGAGCTGGAGGTAACAAATTATGTTGTTGATTCCTCCTAGTTCTAGTATAAAAATTATTTTGTCCCTGATTCCATTGGGGGAGAGCATGTTGTTGGTACCATTTTTGTTGTGGTTGGTTCGACCACTGCTGATTTCCCCATTCGGGGGACCCCTAATAAGGAGTTCCCCAGTTAGGTTCCACGAGAGGTGATTGATTCCAATATGGGGTCCATTGATTATGAACCCAGTTATTTTTTGGTCTCCATACAGGATTGGAATTATGTCCATAAGAGAAGTTACCTCCTTGACATTGGTTTAAGGCATTTATCTCCTCTTCAACCTGAATAGTTTTTTTCTTGGTATTCTTAATATTAGAGAGAAGCTCACACTATTTTGTAGGATGTTTTTTCTCATAGAGTTGACAAATATTGACTTTATCTAAAGGACACTCTTGCAACAGGTGTTTGTTTCGACACCTGGGACAATAGATTGACAAGGTCTCTGGGTTGTGAGTTTTAGCTTGTATGCCATCTAAAGTAGTGTTTAACTAAACCAGAATATCGGTTTTCAGATTTTCTATTTCTTCATGGATCTTACCTATCTCATTAGACCCTTTAAAAATATTATTTTTACGGATTCCTCCCCTAGTATGGGAGAAATTCTGACATAACTCACATATTACCTCAAGGGTCAATTGAGACACGTCACCCTTCCCATTAGATCAAGACTTCTTCTAGTGTCATCGTCAAGTCCCTTAAGAAAAAAAAAATTGAGAATCTCGACGCTAATGGCCTCTTCTCCACATCTTTTAGAGAGGAAAAGGAACCTATCGAGATAATCCTCTAAACTCCCATCCTCATTTTATCTCAGTTTAAACAGCTCTTCCTTTCGGTCACTCACCCTACAGTAACTTTGGTATTTTTGCAAGAAAACATTCTCCATTTCCCCCCAAGATGATATACTACCAGAACCCAATCCCATAAACCAGCACATCGTTGAATCCTTTAGAGTAGAAGGAAAAAGATTCAACTTCTGGTTATCATTTTTATAGTCATATGTTTGATATAAGACCTTAAATTCAAAGAGAAATTGGTCTGGGTCTTCCGAGGACAAGCCACGAAAGGTTGGAAGGAAAGCTGGGGAAATGTTCTTCATTGCAATATCATCATCTGCATCTAAGGTAATAGGATAACATTCTAGGAGGGCGTTGAGGTTCATTGTGGTTAGGTTTAGCTCTACGATCTCCCATGATGTTCGGAGAAGTCTGTTCCTCAAAGACAATTTCCTCTATAACTAGTTGTTCTGCCAATTGCTCGACAGGTAAATAGTGGAAAGCCTTAGGTGGAATAGGCTTAAATAATTCTTCAGAAGTGTGGTCGTTTGAGCCTTGGGCTTCCCTAGGTATGATTGGTACGTATTTTGGGGGGGTTTTGGTATAAATCATCCGTGAGGGCCTCTTTTCCTAACCATGCAGAAGAGGAAGCCGATGGAAGAATTTTCGGCATAAAATGAGGTATCAAAACCGTCTTCTAGTAACACTTAAGCACAAAGGATATTTTAGGTCCCCGAAAATGGCACCAAAAAGTGATAGGTTGTCGTTAGGTCGTACTACTTTAGAATATAGAATGTCAACTAGTCGACCGGGTAGTGTCCAAGGCAGTTTGCAAAAGAAGATAATTCAAATAACTCATCTTAGATTTTATGTTTTTCTTTAAACTACTGAAATCAATTTTAGTCTAAGGACATTTAACTTCTTATCTGGAAAACAATTTATTCTAGGAAAGCTGGAAATACTTAAACTAGAAAGCATAAGATAACTAATTTAGAAAGCATCATAACTAAACTAGAAATCATAGAGATAAGAAAACTAAATAACTGATAAACTACGAAAGTGGAAAAGTAAGTAAATAGACTATAAAACATTTTCTTGAACATTAAAATATTCTAACAACTACGAAGAATAACTCATACTAAAAATAATGGTGCTCTAGAACTTCAGACTCAACTCTTAACAAACTTAAATAATTCTTACTGAACAGTTATTTATGTAACAACTAAAACAACATAATAGTAAGTACTTATCTATTTAAACTAATTCCCCTTGAGTGGGCAGCTCGTGGTTCAACACTTTGTTCTCAAATCACATAAACTACAGGTTCTGGAGTCCTTCCATTATAAACAGTTATCATCCATAGTTCAACAACTTAGCAATTGACAGAAGAAATTTATTTCATTCATCAGTATTCAGAAATTATATAAATAGCATAACGTTACTATTCAGTCTTATTCATCCATTTTAAAATTACATTCTTATAGAAAAACTTATAACTAAATCCTAGATTCCAGATGGCATGGATAACCATTGAAAAATTCTTTTAACAACTTTAACTAACTTCCATGTCTTTAAAACTCATAAACGTAGAGAAGGCTCGAGATGAGCCATGAAGTTTTTGGTAATAGAAATTAAATAGACAGGAACAAAATCTTCGGTTCATCAGCCTGAGATTCGGGAGGAGGTTCACAGCATCTATCTTTCATCATACTTAAGGCACATACTGGTTCAACATTTTGTAACAGCTGCTAGATGACCGATTATTCCCTACAAAAACACTCAAGTCAACCCATTAAACCTGTATTGGAAAATTTCCTCAATTGATCATAAGATATAAAGTTTTCATAATTTTCCTTAAAGATAAGCAATTATTTCTCCTAAAGTTTAATAAATCGGCACAGACTTAGGATTGAACTTGTAAGAATAAGCTTTTCTGATTTTATTATGATGAGGTTATTTTTACCTCATCAAAATGGAGTGGCAAGCTGAAGGTGTCTCAGACCTGTGCGTAGAATGAAGGTTTGTTAGTGGATTTTTTTATTCTCCATATATTCTTATGCTTGGTTTCTGTATATGCAAATTAGAGATTCTTTGTAAAAACCTAGATTGGAAAGAGCATCAGATATACTACATTCTTTTCATAAATTAGTGAAGGATTAATTTACAAGTTTAAGACCAAGATGTGATGTAATGGAGATTGGGGAGATAATATGGTTAACCCCAACTTGGAATATTAAGATGTATTTAAATGGGGGTATTTTTTCTCTTGAGAGGAATTCTTAGGAATGCTCAGGAGAGGAGAATTGAGCTATTGGGAGATAAATTTCTCTTAGAGAGGATCGAGTGTTAAACAACTAGGCCCCTTATAAAAGGGTGAAAACTCTTATTGTAAAGAGAGCTCGAAGGGGGAAGCACCCAGTGATCCAATAGATGAGGTATTTCTCACAAAGGTTGACTTGTTTGTTATTCGAGATTGAAGAGTAATGGAGTGGAAAGATTAACTCATCTCAGACCTGTGCGTAGAATGAAGGTTTGTGAGTGGAATTTTTATTCTCCATATATTCTTATGCTTGGGTTATGTATATGTGAATTAGAGATTCTTTGTAAAAACCTAGATTGGAAAGAGCATCAGCTATGCTACATTTTTTTCATAAATTAGCGAAGGATTAATTTACAAGTTTAAGACCAAGATGTGGTGTAACAAATCCTTATTGAGCTTCACATCAAGTTAATGGATTGGTGTCATAGTTGAACAAGCCCAGAGACGTAACTCAAACATTTGGTGAACTTCGTTAACAATTTGGTTTCTGTCTCTTTCTACCCACTCATTAATTTCTTAATGAGTTGATAATTAGTATGTCATTAAGTTGATAACTAATTAAATAAACCTAATTCTGTAATTTCAATGGTTAAAGAACATAACCAAACAATTTTGTTTTATGACCGGGAAAATCTATGATTAGGGTTAAGTGCAAGTTATTTGTAAACCTTTAAAATCATATCACATTTCTCAAAAAATCAAAAGCTCTAGATAATTTGAAAGCCTTTAAATATATGGTTGAGAATGAAATGGATTTTAAAATAAAGGGATTGAGGTCTGATAGAGGTCATGAGTTCACCTCCAATGAGTTTAACAATTTTTGTGAAGATCGTGGAATAAAGAGACAGTTATCAGCTCCTATGACTCCTCAGTAGAATGGAGTTGTGGAGAGGAAGAACAAGATAGTTCAGGAAGCATCAAGAACCATGATGAAGGAAGAAAATCTACTAGGTGTCTATAGGAGATAATCATTTCACATTTCAATGTACATAATTCTTAATAGAGGACAAGCAAGAGTGAATAGTTCAAAGGCTTCTTATGAGTTATGGTATGGAAAACCTCCTACTATGAAATATTTCAGTGTTTGGAAGAAAATGCTATATCAAAAGAGATGAAGAAAACTTAGGAAATTTTAATGCAAAATATGGTGAAAGAATCTTCCTTGGATACGCTAGAAAAATCAAAGCATACAGATGCTACAACAAAAAGGTTGAATAAGACTGTTGAAAGTGCAAGTGTCAAAGTAGATGAAGAACCACATCATTTTTTTGTGTTGATAGAAGGATATGAATTTGATGAATCCCCTTGCAATGAAGGCTAGACTTGTGTGTAAGGGCTAATCATAAGTGGAAGGAATTGATTTTGAAGAGATTTTTTCTCATGTAGCAAGAATGGAAGCCATTAGAATGTTTTTGGATTTTTAGCACATAAAGACTTCAAGGTGTATCAAATGAATATCAAGTCTACCTTCTTGAATGATGAGCTAGAAGAAGAGGTCTACATTAAACAACCAGAAGGTTTTTCATTGTCAGAAGATATCGATATGGTCTATAGATTAAAAAAGGCATTGTATGGACTCAAACAAGCTCCTAGAGCTTGGTATGTAAGATTGGAATAGATACTTGTTTCAAAAAGGATTCAAATAGGGTACTCTAGATAGAAATCTTTACTTCAATGTTGAGGGAGATCAAATCTTGATCATGGTAGTGTATGTTGATGATACAATCTTTGGAGGAAATGAAGGTATTTGTAAAAGATTTGCAAAGTAGATGCAAAAAGAGTTTGAGATTTCAATGTTTGGGGAGATGAATTTCCTCCTTGGGTTACAAATCAATCAATCAGAAAAAGGGTATTTTTATTTCATAGTCAAAGTATGTCAAATAAATATTGAAGAAGTTTGGAATGGAGGATTCTACACTAGTGTGTACTCCTATGGTTATTGGTTGCAAATTGAGAAAAAATGATGAATCTTCTAAGACAAATTAGGGAAAGTATAGATCAATGATTGGTGGACTACTATATCTTACTACTACTAGATCATATATCATGCATGCAGTTTGTCTTGTGAAAAGATCCCAAAGTATCACGTGTTGTAGCAGTTAAAATAATATTTAGATACTTGAAGGGAACTCCAGATTTCGGTCTATGGTATCCTAGGGATATTGATTTCTCTTTGAGTGCATATATAGATGCAGATTGGGCAAGTTGCGTAGATGAAAGAAGAAGTAAAAGTGGAGGTGCTTTCTTTGTTGTGAGTAGGTTGGTTTCTTATTTAAGTAAGAAGCAAGATTCAGTGTCATTATCTACTACAAAGGTAGAATATATTGCAAAAACATCATGTTGTACACATGTGTTATGGATGAAGCATACATTTAAGGATATCAAAGTGTCATATGATGACTTACTTCTATCTTGTGTGATAATACAAGTTCTATCAATATTTCAAAAAACCTGGTAATGCATTCAAGGAAAAATCATATCTCTTTCTGATATCACTTTCTAAGAGAGAAATTTATAGAGAATGAGGTGAAGCTAGAGTATGTGCCTACAAAGGGTCAATTTGCAAATATTTTCACAAAGGCTATTCCAAAAGATGCATTTGAGTATCTCTGGTAGAATTTAGAGGTTATTACCCCTCCTTTCAACTAGATGCATAAGTTGGTGCATCTATCCAGGTGAGCATTTCAAGATACATTTTTGGTCCTGGACTGATGAAGGCTACCTCTTAGGGGGAGCAAGTAGTGGTGTCTTTGGTTGGTACAATCAAGGGGAGCATATCTTGTGTCTCTAAGGAGACGTAAGTGGAGAGAAATAGAAGTAGAGGGAAAGTAGTTTGCGTGTGTTTCCTAAAGTGAAGTATGCAAATGTTGCCATTTTCCATTGATGTCAAAGGGGGAGAGATAAAGTCTAAAAAACATGGAGAAGGATTGAAGTCTGAAAATATCTTCAATGGAGATAAAAATGAAGGAAAGGGAAAGAGAGAGTGAAGTTTGAGAAAGTGGTAGAAGTTTAAGGAATGTCCCAGCTAGGGGGAGAGACTAAAGTAAGGGGAGAGTTTTCTGAGTGTTGGAGTTGCAGAGTTGCATCTACTGATTGATGGCTTTTTAGAGTTGGTGTTTGCATCAATGACAAAGGGGGGATTTATGTATATTTATGGTGTTTTCACTAGTGTTTTCCTTGATGTCAACCCCTAGTTTGGATGTATTGTGATTTGATGTCACATTGATGTCAACCTCTAGTATGGTTAGGGAGATTATTTTATATTGTTGCACTATGTTGCCTTTTAGTGTTGTCACTGGTGTCAACATCTAGTGTGGTGTTGAGTAGGTATTGTAGATGGGGAGATTTTTTATCCTATAGATATGTGGAATAGGTGTTTATGGTGTTGTTGATACAGCTAGTTCACTTGGTTTCCAACTATTTTTGAGAAAAAATAAATAAAAGAGTGTGCAGTGTGACAAAGAAGTATTCAGTGTTGTGCTCCAAATTTCTTCATGGTTGAAGATATGATTGTGTGGTTTTATCAAAGGTGTTATATCCAAATTCTTAGGTTCTAGTTCGTGTGGCAATGGAAGTTGTGTTTGACAGTGTGTTGCATGTGAAAAAGGTTGTCTAGGAGAAATGAGATTGCTCCACATTTCTCCACATTGTGGTTTCTAGTCTTTTGGATTTGGGAACATGCTAACATTATTTGTATCTAACTTTCCTTGGAGTATCTTGTGTCCAGTTTCTCCGCAAGCTTGGATTCATAAGTTGTGTTTTGTAGTAGTATGTCTAGTTGCAAAAAATGAATGTCTTCTTTAGCTATAGGTGGTTGTCGAAATATTGTAAAATATTTTAATGATGCTAGAATAGTTTTGTTATGTTTTGGAGTGTTTCTTTGTGGTCTACATGGTTTTTTCATACCTAAAAAGGCATGTATGTGGTTGCTTGTTAGTGTTAGTATTGGTTTGGCCAACCCGGCATGCTAGTGCTAATTGTGGAGTTTGTTTGTTGTTTATGGAAGCATGACGATGCATGTTGGTGTAGATTTGGGTCCTAGTTAACTCTTGGTGTGGTTTTTCTTCACTTATTTCTATCATGGAAGTTTTTGGTGCTGACCTATTTAGTGGTTGCACATTTGAGGTGCATACATTTCATTGAGGTTGGCATGGAGAAAGTTTTTGAGGTTGTGGAGGATATATAAGAAAGGTTAACTATAGGAGATATGTGTGGTAGATGTGAGAGTATCGTATGATGCGAGTGTGATCAAGTATGGTGATCTAAGTGTGATCTTAAATTCCTAAGGCTACCAGATGCAGTGAGAAAAAGGTGTCTACATTTTTAGTGTGTCTAAATTTGTTAGAGGTAGTGAGCCAAAGGTTGTGAATGGTGTAGGGTTGTAATGGTGGACTTTTCCTATTTCTCTGAGATAATGAATCTCTCTATAACAATCTTCTTATATTCTTCTTTCTTCTGAGCACTGAGTCCTTTGGGAAATGAGCCCTTGGCACTAATCCATTCTTCTCTTTTTAGTAGTGAGCCCTTCTGGTAGTGATCCTATTGTATTTGGTGTTGCTTTTCATATATATATGAGCTAATCCTCACCATGGTTTTTCCTTGATTAAGGTTTTCTACATAAATACAGTGTTCTCTTGTGTTTGGTGTTGAATTGTTTTGTGTTTCATATGTTTATTTTTTGTTGATTCTTGATAAGGATCTGGTTAATAAAGGTTTAAGGATTTATGAGGGTTTGATATTTTTAATGTATAATTGATTCACCCCCTCTCAGTTATCTTATGTTTCTAACACATATAAACATCAAGAAGATAAGAACAACCTCCTAATACCAAACCATATCACCACCATAAAAATACATACATGATCATGTCATACCAATGCTCAAATATACTTACATATCTATGACACCATAATCATCACCAACAATGTACCTACACTCAATTATCACCCATACAAGACTCCAAGTCTCCACTCATGCCAAACCATGTCCTCAAAACTAAAGACAACAAGTGTATCTATCACCATAAAATTCCAACTCTTAAAAACACATATAAACCTATGCCAAGAAGCATCAATCTGATAATCATCTATACCATCATAAATATCATATAAAAAGCATGTAATCCCTCAAGGTTTTACCTCTTGACTCATCCAGATGCTCATGCAATCACACCCTGAATCTCAAGCACCTACAAGTGATCAAACAAGGATAATCCATTCTTTGCACTAAAAAATAAAAATATACCTGATCCACTATGTAGTACATTATACATGCTCTCCAATGCCTATTCAAAATCGAAAATCTTGAAAAGTTATACTCAAAACTATGTACAAAATAACCTCTAGCTTCTAAGCCCCAAAAACTAATAAAAATAATAAAATAACTGAACCAAATGTGTACCACTGCGTAGTACTTAGAACCATCTTTCCAACAAGTTTAACTAGTCAAAAATTTGACATCTTGGGTGAAATTTATGCCCTTTTGAAAAAAAAAAATCCAATTTAACTTATAGACCGTGCAGGGGTGGTGCTCGAGCAAAGCCACCGGTGACCCACTGGTGGAGATGGCATGCCAACGGTGCCCATGCAGCGCTGCAGTAGTGTTTGGGTTGAGAACTTAAAAATCATTTAAATCTATTTAAAAAATACTAGGCAATTAAGTTTTATATAGACATGAGGGGGCTAGCATCCACCTCACGTGACCCCCGCTAGAACCTAGGGCCCAAGGGCCCACCAGTAGTACCAATAGGGTTGTTAGCCTCGATAGTGTCAGTGGTACCAATAGTACCTTGCAGTATTGTCTATCAACTGGAACCTACCCCCTTAATAATGTTTTTTTAATTTTTAATATAAAAAATCCATATTAATAATTTTTCCATAGAATTTTTAAGAGGTCGATAGTATTTTATTTTATTTTTAATTTCTACAAAATAAATTTTGATGCCCTTTGCAAACCTGTACGACCATACGGCAGGCTGTGGGGGTAATAATTTGTATTTTTTCAAGTGGTGAAAATAGGGGAAAATTTATATTATTTTTCATTTTTTTGACCATCTTGGATCCAATGGTGAGGTTCATTTTGTCTCAAGAGGTCATCCATAAATTTTTTTCTACAAAACCCTCATATGAAATCTTAATCCAAGAAAACCCTTTTGACCCAAAAGATTCATACCTAAGATCTATAATAAACCCAAAAAATATCAACACCCCAAAAGCCCAAATCTACAGAATAACACCTGCAACATGTGTTTCGTATCTTGTAATGCCTCAAATCTAACTTGCATATCCATGGATTCAACTTTGTACCCAATCTAATCAAACAAAGGTTATAACAAAACTTGGGAACTCACACCTCCCACAACCATTAAAGCATTGATACCACTTGTTAGGAAATAATGCATAATACCCACATTGCTTAATTTATTTCCTACATAATCCTATGAGAGAAAAGCATGCATATAAATAACCATAATGCATAGATCAAATAGACAAGCCACAAGATAACACAAGATATACCTTGAGAAAACCCTCAATAGGGAAAAAGCCAACCTCTAAAAGCATCCATACTCCATCAATTATTCAACAATAAAACATTGCATGCACTTACAAGAGATCATGAATACTTCTAAAGCATCAAGCCTCTCCAATACATCCTTAATGTGTCCAAGCATGAATCTACACATCCCATGCCATGCTTCACATATGCACTCCTTAAAAAAAACTCAATAATGATAGCCCACTCACCTAGCCAACCTTAACCACTAAACATGTTCTTGCTTTTATAGACTCAAGCTCACACAAATATAACCAAGTGGTAAGATAAAACCATTGACCACAAAACCATGTGAATACAAAACCACTAATCCATTATTTAAATTTTTGGTACTAAGTTTGCACTTTATTACATATTTTTCCCAATATTAAATTATTATATCATGTCTCCCACACATTAAATAATAATCCAATGTTACAATACAACATACAAGTGGTCCCAAAATAATTACCTAGTATGATTAACCACACCTCCTAGGTGCATCATAAGTAAATAATTATTTAATTTACAACATTATAATATAACATTTTATGCAATGGTGTACATCACCATATCCTAACAAAAATAATTTAGGATTTCATTGAAAAAATCATAATAGAATTTCTTTAAAAAGTATTGTGGTGTACCTCATTGTTGTTGTATGGAGGATGGTAAAAAACCATCCACCACCTACCACAAAAACATTATTTATCCATTGGTGGTGGCACCAATGGATAGGGAAATGTATTGTTTAAGGGTTGATTCGTTTGTAGGTTGGTGAAGAGTGCACACAAGTTTGATTTTAAATTTTTTTGTATTTCACTTATTTATATGATAATTTATGTACATTAATTTGTTTTTGTTCTTTCCTCTTGTTCGACCAACTATTTATTTTCTTCATAACATATTCTACGTGAGATATTACGGATTGCAATTATTGAGAAAGGGTGGTCCTATAGGAGTTTGTTCTTGTAGGATCTCTCAACCTTGCAATTAACTCTCAGTTTCTTTTTTGTTATTTTCAAATTTTTCCAATATGTTTTCTTGTGTTCCTGGAGGATGATGAGTGATTCTAGGAGGTGTTTGTTGAGGTTGTTATTCAAGAATTAGGGGTGAATTGTCAATTCCTAAAAATTAAACAAAATTTAAATAAAAACAAATTCAATAATACCTATTTAATAGTAAATTGACACTAAAAAACTACAAAAAATTACTCCTTTGACCTCCTTGGCATTGTGGCAATATTTTTGGTAAATATTTGGTGAAAACTAGCCCTCCCAGAACATGAGCATACTTTGTAGAGTTTACAGGCCACGGTTAGAGGAAGAAATGCATAGAAATAAGGAATAAGAAGTGAGTTTTTATTTTTATTGCTTTACTAAGAAATAATGTGAGCACATTATAATGCACTCATGTTATGGCCTTCATGGGGCCAAAAAGTGGGGTAGCCACTTTTTGGTCCCCTATCTTTTTGCACCCGCCCTATGTTTGGTGGTGCAATTAGCTAGATGAGAAATCAATAATTTATGGTCATTTTTTCCACTATGTTAGTAGATTACATGATAGAAACTCATTATTTTAAGGAATCCAACTAGCTTAAGATATTTTGCTTAGATGTTGGGTTGTAGGTAGGAGTCATTATAGTTCATTGTACCAATGATCTAGTGTGATATATCTAGCAAAAAACTTGAATCACATGCAAGAATGAGACACATTGATGTCTAGTATCATTTTATTTAGGATATAGGAAAGGATAGGAGAGTGATGCTAGAAAATTTTGACACTTTATTAAATTTTCCAAAAAAAATCTGTAGTAAGAATTTCCACATACCTTGATTCTTTTCTTGTGGTATTGCAACTTGATTACCTTAAATTGTGGGCATTGGGTAGAGGTTTTTTTTCAATAAACTTAATTTCAATGGGAAGTTACATAGATAGGGTTTTAATATTATTTCAAGAAGATATGGAAAGCACATAAAGGATAGAGATGGAGAAAGTACTAGGCATTAAATTTGAGTTATAGAAGCTCAAGATAGAGGATGTGCTTATAGATTGAGATCTATGGGATGTATTATTTGGATCCAAATATGTGACTATATGACAAAATGATTGAGAGAAGACCTGGTAGAAAAATAAAGGGTCTCATTAAACTTAGTTTGGATAATTTAGTGTTGTTTAATTTCCATGAAGATATTATCATAGAAAAACTTTTGAAGAAACTTTGAGAAATTAATTAGGATGAATCCCTAGTGAATAAGTTTTTCTTGAGAAATCAATCGTATACCATCAAGATGGAGGATGGTGGGTTTATGGATAAACATATAAATTCCTTCAATATGGTAGTTACCTAGTTGCACTCCATGGGAGTAAAAATGGATGAGGAGGATTGGTGTATGAATTTTTTATTTTATTTACAAAAATCATGGGACCACCTAGTTAATGACATTAGTATTACTACCACCAAGTTTAAGGTACATGAAGTGCTTAAATATTTTATTTCTAAATAAATGAGAATGGATACTTCTAAGTCAACTAAGGAGGCCGTAGTAGTTCATATAAGATCCAAATAAAAAGGAAATAAGAACAAAAAGAAGAAAGATAAGAATAGATCCAAATCTTTTGGGAGATTAAAATATCTAGGTAAGTTTAATAAAAATATTGGAACTATGGAAAATTTGGACATATAAGAAGATATTGTAAGGAGGATATGAAGAAGGAAAATGTAGATTGTGATAATGACTTTGAGAAATAATCCTAAGATGAATTAGATTCTTTCATTATTTCCTTGGATACTCATGCATAAAAAGGTGTGTAGTTGATATAATTTAGTGCGTCTTTCCACATTAACTTGTATCAAGATTAGTTTTTAATATATCAATAATATGATGGTGGGTGATCCCATAATAGTGGTTTACACTTTTTGGGACATCCTGATTTTTGCTGGAATCACATATTTTTAGAAAATATAATGAATTAAGCCTTGAAAATTTTCATTTAAAAGATTCCAATTGAAGAAGGTTTGATCAAACCACCTTAGATCAAACCCCCTTGGATAGAACCCTGCTAGTTTTAAACCATACTTATAACAGAGTCTCCTTTACACCTATCAAAATGCTGATAAAAAACCACTTTTGATTTACCTTTTGGGGGATCAAATGAATTTCTCTAAAATTTATTCTTTGTAAGTATGTATTTCTTATTATAAGCTTCCCAAAAAGTATAACTTTAAATATATTTAATTTTATTATTATATTTATTTTTTATTTCTTGTGAATGTAGGTTTTTCACCAAAAATCAAGCTCTTTGTTCCACACATGTGGAAAAATAGTATATTATAAAAAAAAATCTGAAAAATATGTTTGTGCTTGGTATTGATGTCCTTGATCTAGTAAAAAAATAGAGTTTTGATACATACAAAAAAGGTTATGTTTTTTATGGTATGCCTATATCTAAATTATAATTGGTTTGACTTCAAAACATGATTAAGAAAAAAATATTCAATAAAAAACTATGAAACCAAATGAACCTGCTAGATATCATAGGTACAAAGATAAATTCGAAAAAAATAGAATTTTATCCTTCATGGAAAAAAAATTGTGTTGTTTATGGTGACCATCACTCTTTAAAAATGGTGTTTGTTGTTAAAAACTAGTTTTTGAAGGAGATGGAAAATGAATGCAATCTAATTTTAAAAAAATAAAAATATATATTTAGAATCTACAAACAAAATGTCACAAATCACTAGTTTGCATCATCTTCAAATTCCTCATGGTTTAGCAGCTATAGGTGCCCAAAAGTGAAGATTTAGTTAAAAAAAATCAGTTCAATGTCCAGTTTGGCCAAAAATTATAAACCAGTATTGTGGGATCACCCTAGTAGAAAGGTGTACCTTGGATATTATTCTCATCTAAAAATGATTGCTTATGGTAAAGTATTGATTTTATTCCTTAATGGATGAGTGAAGGGTATCAATGGTGTGTTGCATATCCCCAATTTGGTACATAACCTACTTCCTATAAGTAAACTAAATAATGTAGGTGTGTAAGTTATTTTCTCAAGTGGAGATTACAAGATATTTAGAGGAGTTATAGGTCTTGCTCTGGGTTTTTGAATTGGCGCTCTATTTTAGCTAGATGAATGCACTGTTTAGTCCAATAGTTCATTGGTTCCTATAATAAAGAGATTTGTATAATCTTTATATTCACCATTGGAACCAATAATAAAGAGGTACATTGTGTCTAGTTTTGATGGTCATTATTTTAGGCACCTAAGAGCTCATAGTTTGGAGACTAAGCTAATAGTAGAGAAAAAAATGTTATGAAACCAAAGAATGGGTCATATAAGTGACAAGGGTTTAATGATATTAAAAAATAAAACCTTATTGAGGGGTAAAATGATTTAAAAAAACTAAACTTTTAGTTTTACTATAGTTATAATAAATCATCTGGGGTATTGGATTTAATCCATTATAATGATTTGGTCCTATTAATGTTCATTTTATTTCAAAATATATATGTATTATTTGTTTTAATAATGATTATATTAGTTCATAGATATATTTACTTAGAAGTAAATATAAAGTATTCAGTCATTTTAAATTTTTAAATCTTTTGTAAGGAATCATATTGGTAGGAAGATTAAGATTCTGACAATTGATAATGGTGGAGAGTTTTATTCAATATATTTTGATATATTTTGTAAGGATCATGGGATAGGAATACATAATAAATATCCATACATCCCTCAAAAAAATAAGCATAGAAATAGTGAACAATATTTTGATGGAGAGGGCTATGAGTATGCTTAGCGGGGTTATCTTGGAACAAAAACTTTAGGTATAAATATTTTCCACAACTTGTTACCTAGTTATCAAGTCTCTAAAATCAAATATCTTTTATAAGACACAAATGGAGGTATGATCATACAAAAAAACCTCAATGAGTCATCTTCTAATCTTTGGTTGTGGTGCATATACACATGTGCCTAGAGAGAAGAAACAAAGTTGGAGAATAAGGTTATAAAATGTATCTTCATTGGCTATAATATTGGTGTCAAAGGATACAATATTTAGGACCTTATGGATTCAAGAGTTTTGTATAGTATAAGTGCTATCTTTAGAGAGTTCAAGCCTTGCTCCATCATATTGTAGACAAAGAAGGATAAAATTAAATATGTGGTTTAGCTAACCATAAAGACTAAAAGTATAAAACTATAAGCCTATGAAGGACTTGAATAGGAGGAGAGATAAAATAGTTCAAATATTTCAAAATAAGAGATAGAATCTCTACCTCATTTAGTGAGGTCCACTAGGCAAAGATAACATCCAAATAGGAATACTACCTATAATTTCAAGTGTATTTTTTTCTTTGATTACTAACACTAATGAGCCTAGGAATATAAAGGATGCTATGGGTATGAAATATGTAGAGTCCTAAAAGGTGGCCATGGATGAGGAGATGGTTTATTTGAATAGAATAACACATGAGACCTAGTACCTTTTCTTGATAGATGAAATATCGTTGGTTGAAAATTGGTGTTCAAAATAAAAATAGGGTTTGATGGTAGTGTTGAGATGTATAGCATGAGTTTGGTTGTGAAGGGTTATTCCCAAGTTGAGGAAATATATTATGGTGAGATTTTCTCCCTAGTAGTGAAGCTAACATTCATTCAATTTATATTGTATCTTGTTGTAGTTTACGATCTTTGGGTTGAGTAGGTGGATGTAAACACAAAATTCCTTCATAATGATTTGGAGGAAGAGATTTATATGAAAAAACAAAAGAACTATATTGAGAAAGGTAAATAAGATTTAATTTGTAGGTTGAAGAAATATAATTTGCATGTTTTGAAGCAATCTCTTAGGATTTTGTACCAAAATTTTGATTCTTTTGTATTAAGTTTGATATTTTTTCATTCTACTATAACATGTTTTTTATCATATTCTTATTATTACATCATATGTTGATGATATATTATTTTTTGGCAATGGGAAATGTTTGATTTGTTAGTTAAAGTTCAAAATTTGAAGACAATTTGAGATGAACAACTTAAGGGTATTTGGGTACATCTTGGGGATAGATATGAAAAAAGATAGAGTTATAGAAAAAATTATTTGTCTAGAGTATGTAGGTAAACCTAATTTTGGAGAGGTTTAAAATTTTAGATTATAGGGTATTGTGAGTTCTTGTTATCATGGGGAATAATTTATCTATTGAGCAATATCCAATTTCTCCAAGTGAAATGAAGGATATGAGAAAAGTGAACCTTATGGTAGTGCAATAAAGATTTTTATGTATACTATGGTCTATACAAGACCATACATAGCCTAGGCAGTTGGAGTACTTAGTCAATTTATGGATAATCTTGGATGAGTAAATTAGGGTATAGTGAAGAGGGTATTTAGGTATGTGGAGTGATTTTGATTATAATTTATGTTATAATAGTTATTATATATGGGAAAAACATTCAATTTGTATTCATAGATTTTTGAATTTAGATTCAGCTAGATATTTTGATAAAAGAATCCACCAATCGATGTGTTTTCACTGTGTTTAGTCAATTAGATGAGTAAGAAATATGTTATGGACACTTTTTACACATCTAATTAGAGTAAATGAAAATAAATCATTCTTTTAAGGAATCCATCTAGCTTAAGATATTGTATTCATATGTTGGGCTAGAGGTAGGAGCCATTATGGTTCATTATGAAAGTCAAAGTGCCATATGTTTCCTAAAGAATATGAAATTTGAAATTTCATGCAAGGATGAAGAATATTGATGTTCAGTACCATGTTTTTTGAGATGTGGTAGAGGATGGGAGGGTTATTCTTTATAGAATGTTTTAAATTCACTAATAAAGCTTGTAAGAACAAAAAAATTAAGGTGATGCTATGAGTTTATGGACCTCTCATACCTTAGCAATTAGATCATGGTTTTGATACACTATTCTCTATTAAAAGGTGTTAAAAGTGTGAGAATGTTAGGAAAGGTGTCTCAACCTTATTCATAATGTAAAAATCATAAAAGTGTGATTTCTATGTTATAAAGTAGAAAAACTCAATTTTTGAGTTATAGAGTTAGTTTTTGGCTAAAATAAACTTTTTGTTTAGTTGAACATCACAAAAGAGGTTTCACTTGTGTATATCTATTTAAGCTATAAATATTTTTTTAAATGGGCCCTATCAACCTCCCAAATAAAAAATTATGGCCTCTAGAAATTTCCATATGAAATGTAAAAATGTGTATGGAAAATAAAGAGATATAAGGGGGAGTTATACTTGTTGACCAAATTATGATGTATGGTATGTTATTATATTGTAAGGAATATTTTATTGGAGATAATGGAACCAAAATATAATATCCAAATTGGTGAGTGTATTGTAACAAGGTTAGGATAGGTGAAAGGAATATGCTTTTTTTAGCTTATGGAATCATCTTGAGATTTGAGTGTTAGATTTCTAAGCTAAGGATTTAGGTGCCACTTTTTGAGTGGTTTTATCTCATATGTTTATAATTACCATTTGATGGTTTTAGGTATTATATCTCCTATATATTAGGTTCTTGAGATGGAGCTTGAGTAGCTATTTTTGGTGTATATATTGTTAAGTTGTCAAAATACCTCCAATATCTAGTTGGTGATACTCATGTGAAGGCTTTGTCTAAAAGTGTACCTTAATTTTTTTATTTACTAAATAATACATTTGGATTCTTTGGAGTGTGGGGTTTTATTCCAAAATATGTTTTCCCACACATGCCTATGATGTGCTATGGTATTTCTATATGTTTAAATACGTTTCTTCTTTTTGTAGTAATTAAAAGATTAAAATTTACACAACACTCTCCTCAGAATTTTAATGTAGGAAGTGTGTCCATGTAACTTTCTTCCTTTCATGAATATGACTATTTATTTTTCCTATATATTAGGTGGATAAATTTATGATAAACAGGTTATGATTGGTAATATATAAATCTTATACACTTACATGGAGGGAATTATTTAATATTACTTTTGTGAGTTAATCTATGTGTAACAAATAATGTGGTATTGACTAAAAATGAATGAAGTCAGTTGAATCAATTAATTTATAAGTTGGAATTTATTTATGTATATGTATTGAGTACAGGTCAACTCATGTGGGTTTAATGTGTTAACTATGTGTTAGTAATTTGACCTCAATACCTATAATACTTGATGTATAGGTTTGTAGAACTCACTTTATGTGATATGTATCTAGGTTAAATTGACTAGTCTTTATGAACCTTTTTGATGTTTGGATTGTGTAGTTTTCTATAAGATGGTCGTGAATATTAAAATGAAGTTTGATACAAGGTCAAATAGTTGAATATCACTAGTACCATGCAAATGACGGATGTCACATGCTATTTTTTATATCTTAATAATTAGATAGCTTTCAACAATAACATAGAGGTGAAGGATACAAGGATATATCTATTATATGATGCCACTATATCTTAGGTTCTAGTGGATATTTCTAGTAGTACAAAGGCGATAGATATCAGGAACTACCCATAGCATGATATGGATTAATTATCTTTCACCATCACCATGAAGGTGATAGATGCTAGAAGAAACCTATACAAAAAAATTCCTACTCTCACTTGTTGAATGCACAAGACAGCTAAGAGGGGTGTGGGGGTGAGTTAGTTGTACCTTAAAACTTAAAAACCCTCATTCACATTAGATCCAGATCAATACAATTAACCCTTAATCTTTTATAATGATTTAGCATGAAAAGAAAATAACAAAAACTGAATCAAATAAATACCACGCATAGGATAACACTAGATTTACATGGAAAGCAAAAGATGGGAAAAACCACAGTGAGGATTAGCTCACAATATAAATTAACATCAACATTAAATACAATAGGGCTCTCTATCGGAGGGCTCACTGCCCAAAGGAGAAAGGCTCACTTCTAGAATAGAAAGAAGATAAAGAAGAATACTACATAGAGAAATCCATCTCAATGCAAAATAAAAATCCACTATAATATCACCAACACCTTCACAGCTTGACTGAAGAATTGTAGACACCATCTACTCACTGTATCCAAAAATATAACACATGAAGATCACATTGCACTTCTAAAATTCACACTCTCACAATCTAAAATTTTCATCATTCACATCATAATTAACTATCTTCGTATACCTCAACAACTCAACTCATATTTATATCATCCTCAACCTTGAAAACATTCTCCAAGGTCGACTATGCACATCAACTATGCAAATTCAAATTAGGTTGGCACCAAAATAATTACGCGGCAGATAGAAAAGAAAGCGGACCACACCACTCCTTATTTGGGACCCAAGACTATAACACCACACTACCACGCACTTCTATAAACAATAATCATCCACTACAATTAGTTTAAACACCAAGTCAGTCGTTACCCATGTAAACACCATCAAAAATTTAAGTACATGCTTCCTTTGATTCAAAAACACCTAGTGAACAATAAATGTCACTTAAACCTAACCTAGAATAATCCATAAACACTCTGAAATCCAATAAACTCCTTCACAACAAATTTCACAAGAGGAATGTACACACCCAATACACTCAAACAACTCTATCATACACTATAACTTAAGAAACTAACTTATGAAGCACCAAAACTTGAACAAATTCAACTGGAGAAAGATACCAACACTGTTATCTACCCTTCAGATTTCCAAGACCTGAAACCAAACTGTGGAGAAACACAGAGAAAAAACATTTATCCCAGATACCTCTATAATACACCATTCACACACTATTGAACACAACTTTTGTAGAGTGATTCAACACACCAAATTATGAATACAATGCCTCTGAACACCTTTGATCAACATATATGAAATGCACAGGTAGATCTTCAACCTAGAAGAAATGTGGAGCAACACCAAAACACTACTTTATGACCTAGAACACACTGCAACTCACTGTTTCTTATTTTTATCAAATTTTCTCAAAAGCACGTGGAAACCAAGCATCAAAGAAACATCTTCAACACTTCCTTAATCATAGACAAAATATTATCAAAGCAACACTATAGGTTGACACTAGTAGCTTACTAATGACAACATAATGTAACTAATTAAAGCATCATCAATGCAAAAACATATACTCCTGCAACAATCTTCTTCTCATACAGTTGAAACCAATGAAAACATAGGCTTGTTGACATCAATAACAACACCAATCTTCTCATACTTGCAACAATCTCCCACTTTGTCATTGATGACAACACATGATTTGAAAAATCATCAACAAAAAATAGCTCTACCCCATACCTATTTCCTTTTCTCTTTTCTCATTACTCACTCACCCTTATTCAACTATACTGTTCGCTCCCCCTTTTCAACTAACAACTGAACATTTTCACATGATTCACTCTCCCCCTTAATTATCTTCTTTTTCACATGTCTCTCTCTCCCCCTTTGACATCAATGGAAAAGGAAATAATATTTGCATCACTTATGTTTCTCCTTTGACATCAACCATATTGTTCAATATACTATATTCCTTTACTGCTCTGCATACTCCCACTTAGAAGAACATGCCATATTGCACCAATCAAAAATAATTTGCAAAATG
>CM021105.1:591014400-591127155 GCA_007115665.2 Sequoiadendron giganteum
AAAAATATCAACACCCCAAAAGCCCAAATCTACAGAATAACACCTGCAACATGTGTTTCGTATCTTGTAATGCCTCAAATCTAACTTGCATATCCATGGATTCAACTTTGTACCCAATCTAATCAAACAAAGGTTATAACAAAACTTGGGAACTCACACCTCCCACAACCATTAAAGCATTGATACCACTTGTTAGGAAATAATGCATAATACCCACATTGCTTAATTTATTTCCTACATAATCCTATGAGAGAAAAGCATGCATATAAATAACCATAATGCATAGATCAAATAGACAAGCCACAAGATAACACAAGATATACCTTGAGAAAACCCTCAATAGGGAAAAAGCCAACCTCTAAAAGCATCCATACTCCATCAATTATTCAACAATAAAACATTGCATGCACTTACAAGAGATCATGAATACTTCTAAAGCATCAAGCCTCTCCAATACATCCTTAATGTGTCCAAGCATGAATCTACACATCCCATGCCATGCTTCACATATGCACTCCTTAAAAAAAACTCAATAATGATAGCCCACTCACCTAGCCAACCTTAACCACTAAACATGTTCTTGCTTTTATAGACTCAAGCTCACACAAATATAACCAAGTGGTAAGATAAAACCATTGACCACAAAACCATGTGAATACAAAACCACTAATCCATTATTTAAATTTTTGGTACTAAGTTTGCACTTTATTACATATTTTTCCCAATATTAAATTATTATATCATGTCTCCCACACATTAAATAATAATCCAATGTTACAATACAACATACAAGTGGTCCCAAAATAATTACCTAGTATGATTAACCACACCTCCTAGGTGCATCATAAGTAAATAATTATTTAATTTACAACATTATAATATAACATTTTATGCAATGGTGTACATCACCATATCCTAACAAAAATAATTTAGGATTTCATTGAAAAAATCATAATAGAATTTCTTTAAAAAGTATTGTGGTGTACCTCATTGTTGTTGTATGGAGGATGGTAAAAAACCATCCACCACCTACCACAAAAACATTATTTATCCATTGGTGGTGGCACCAATGGATAGGGAAATGTATTGTTTAAGGGTTGATTCGTTTGTAGGTTGGTGAAGAGTGCACACAAGTTTGATTTTAAATTTTTTTGTATTTCACTTATTTATATGATAATTTATGTACATTAATTTGTTTTTGTTCTTTCCTCTTGTTCGACCAACTATTTATTTTCTTCATAACATATTCTACGTGAGATATTACGGATTGCAATTATTGAGAAAGGGTGGTCCTATAGGAGTTTGTTCTTGTAGGATCTCTCAACCTTGCAATTAACTCTCAGTTTCTTTTTTGTTATTTTCAAATTTTTCCAATATGTTTTCTTGTGTTCCTGGAGGATGATGAGTGATTCTAGGAGGTGTTTGTTGAGGTTGTTATTCAAGAATTAGGGGTGAATTGTCAATTCCTAAAAATTAAACAAAATTTAAATAAAAACAAATTCAATAATACCTATTTAATAGTAAATTGACACTAAAAAACTACAAAAAATTACTCCTTTGACCTCCTTGGCATTGTGGCAATATTTTTGGTAAATATTTGGTGAAAACTAGCCCTCCCAGAACATGAGCATACTTTGTAGAGTTTACAGGCCACGGTTAGAGGAAGAAATGCATAGAAATAAGGAATAAGAAGTGAGTTTTTATTTTTATTGCTTTACTAAGAAATAATGTGAGCACATTATAATGCACTCATGTTATGGCCTTCATGGGGCCAAAAAGTGGGGTAGCCACTTTTTGGTCCCCTATCTTTTTGCACCCGCCCTATGTTTGGTGGTGCAATTAGCTAGATGAGAAATCAATAATTTATGGTCATTTTTTCCACTATGTTAGTAGATTACATGATAGAAACTCATTATTTTAAGGAATCCAACTAGCTTAAGATATTTTGCTTAGATGTTGGGTTGTAGGTAGGAGTCATTATAGTTCATTGTACCAATGATCTAGTGTGATATATCTAGCAAAAAACTTGAATCACATGCAAGAATGAGACACATTGATGTCTAGTATCATTTTATTTAGGATATAGGAAAGGATAGGAGAGTGATGCTAGAAAATTTTGACACTTTATTAAATTTTCCAAAAAAAATCTGTAGTAAGAATTTCCACATACCTTGATTCTTTTCTTGTGGTATTGCAACTTGATTACCTTAAATTGTGGGCATTGGGTAGAGGTTTTTTTTCAATAAACTTAATTTCAATGGGAAGTTACATAGATAGGGTTTTAATATTATTTCAAGAAGATATGGAAAGCACATAAAGGATAGAGATGGAGAAAGTACTAGGCATTAAATTTGAGTTATAGAAGCTCAAGATAGAGGATGTGCTTATAGATTGAGATCTATGGGATGTATTATTTGGATCCAAATATGTGACTATATGACAAAATGATTGAGAGAAGACCTGGTAGAAAAATAAAGGGTCTCATTAAACTTAGTTTGGATAATTTAGTGTTGTTTAATTTCCATGAAGATATTATCATAGAAAAACTTTTGAAGAAACTTTGAGAAATTAATTAGGATGAATCCCTAGTGAATAAGTTTTTCTTGAGAAATCAATCGTATACCATCAAGATGGAGGATGGTGGGTTTATGGATAAACATATAAATTCCTTCAATATGGTAGTTACCTAGTTGCACTCCATGGGAGTAAAAATGGATGAGGAGGATTGGTGTATGAATTTTTTATTTTATTTACAAAAATCATGGGACCACCTAGTTAATGACATTAGTATTACTACCACCAAGTTTAAGGTACATGAAGTGCTTAAATATTTTATTTCTAAATAAATGAGAATGGATACTTCTAAGTCAACTAAGGAGGCCGTAGTAGTTCATATAAGATCCAAATAAAAAGGAAATAAGAACAAAAAGAAGAAAGATAAGAATAGATCCAAATCTTTTGGGAGATTAAAATATCTAGGTAAGTTTAATAAAAATATTGGAACTATGGAAAATTTGGACATATAAGAAGATATTGTAAGGAGGATATGAAGAAGGAAAATGTAGATTGTGATAATGACTTTGAGAAATAATCCTAAGATGAATTAGATTCTTTCATTATTTCCTTGGATACTCATGCATAAAAAGGTGTGTAGTTGATATAATTTAGTGCGTCTTTCCACATTAACTTGTATCAAGATTAGTTTTTAATATATCAATAATATGATGGTGGGTGATCCCATAATAGTGGTTTACACTTTTTGGGACATCCTGATTTTTGCTGGAATCACATATTTTTAGAAAATATAATGAATTAAGCCTTGAAAATTTTCATTTAAAAGATTCCAATTGAAGAAGGTTTGATCAAACCACCTTAGATCAAACCCCCTTGGATAGAACCCTGCTAGTTTTAAACCATACTTATAACAGAGTCTCCTTTACACCTATCAAAATGCTGATAAAAAACCACTTTTGATTTACCTTTTGGGGGATCAAATGAATTTCTCTAAAATTTATTCTTTGTAAGTATGTATTTCTTATTATAAGCTTCCCAAAAAGTATAACTTTAAATATATTTAATTTTATTATTATATTTATTTTTTATTTCTTGTGAATGTAGGTTTTTCACCAAAAATCAAGCTCTTTGTTCCACACATGTGGAAAAATAGTATATTATAAAAAAAAATCTGAAAAATATGTTTGTGCTTGGTATTGATGTCCTTGATCTAGTAAAAAAATAGAGTTTTGATACATACAAAAAAGGTTATGTTTTTTATGGTATGCCTATATCTAAATTATAATTGGTTTGACTTCAAAACATGATTAAGAAAAAAATATTCAATAAAAAACTATGAAACCAAATGAACCTGCTAGATATCATAGGTACAAAGATAAATTCGAAAAAAATAGAATTTTATCCTTCATGGAAAAAAAATTGTGTTGTTTATGGTGACCATCACTCTTTAAAAATGGTGTTTGTTGTTAAAAACTAGTTTTTGAAGGAGATGGAAAATGAATGCAATCTAATTTTAAAAAAATAAAAATATATATTTAGAATCTACAAACAAAATGTCACAAATCACTAGTTTGCATCATCTTCAAATTCCTCATGGTTTAGCAGCTATAGGTGCCCAAAAGTGAAGATTTAGTTAAAAAAAATCAGTTCAATGTCCAGTTTGGCCAAAAATTATAAACCAGTATTGTGGGATCACCCTAGTAGAAAGGTGTACCTTGGATATTATTCTCATCTAAAAATGATTGCTTATGGTAAAGTATTGATTTTATTCCTTAATGGATGAGTGAAGGGTATCAATGGTGTGTTGCATATCCCCAATTTGGTACATAACCTACTTCCTATAAGTAAACTAAATAATGTAGGTGTGTAAGTTATTTTCTCAAGTGGAGATTACAAGATATTTAGAGGAGTTATAGGTCTTGCTCTGGGTTTTTGAATTGGCGCTCTATTTTAGCTAGATGAATGCACTGTTTAGTCCAATAGTTCATTGGTTCCTATAATAAAGAGATTTGTATAATCTTTATATTCACCATTGGAACCAATAATAAAGAGGTACATTGTGTCTAGTTTTGATGGTCATTATTTTAGGCACCTAAGAGCTCATAGTTTGGAGACTAAGCTAATAGTAGAGAAAAAAATGTTATGAAACCAAAGAATGGGTCATATAAGTGACAAGGGTTTAATGATATTAAAAAATAAAACCTTATTGAGGGGTAAAATGATTTAAAAAAACTAAACTTTTAGTTTTACTATAGTTATAATAAATCATCTGGGGTATTGGATTTAATCCATTATAATGATTTGGTCCTATTAATGTTCATTTTATTTCAAAATATATATGTATTATTTGTTTTAATAATGATTATATTAGTTCATAGATATATTTACTTAGAAGTAAATATAAAGTATTCAGTCATTTTAAATTTTTAAATCTTTTGTAAGGAATCATATTGGTAGGAAGATTAAGATTCTGACAATTGATAATGGTGGAGAGTTTTATTCAATATATTTTGATATATTTTGTAAGGATCATGGGATAGGAATACATAATAAATATCCATACATCCCTCAAAAAAATAAGCATAGAAATAGTGAACAATATTTTGATGGAGAGGGCTATGAGTATGCTTAGCGGGGTTATCTTGGAACAAAAACTTTAGGTATAAATATTTTCCACAACTTGTTACCTAGTTATCAAGTCTCTAAAATCAAATATCTTTTATAAGACACAAATGGAGGTATGATCATACAAAAAAACCTCAATGAGTCATCTTCTAATCTTTGGTTGTGGTGCATATACACATGTGCCTAGAGAGAAGAAACAAAGTTGGAGAATAAGGTTATAAAATGTATCTTCATTGGCTATAATATTGGTGTCAAAGGATACAATATTTAGGACCTTATGGATTCAAGAGTTTTGTATAGTATAAGTGCTATCTTTAGAGAGTTCAAGCCTTGCTCCATCATATTGTAGACAAAGAAGGATAAAATTAAATATGTGGTTTAGCTAACCATAAAGACTAAAAGTATAAAACTATAAGCCTATGAAGGACTTGAATAGGAGGAGAGATAAAATAGTTCAAATATTTCAAAATAAGAGATAGAATCTCTACCTCATTTAGTGAGGTCCACTAGGCAAAGATAACATCCAAATAGGAATACTACCTATAATTTCAAGTGTATTTTTTTCTTTGATTACTAACACTAATGAGCCTAGGAATATAAAGGATGCTATGGGTATGAAATATGTAGAGTCCTAAAAGGTGGCCATGGATGAGGAGATGGTTTATTTGAATAGAATAACACATGAGACCTAGTACCTTTTCTTGATAGATGAAATATCGTTGGTTGAAAATTGGTGTTCAAAATAAAAATAGGGTTTGATGGTAGTGTTGAGATGTATAGCATGAGTTTGGTTGTGAAGGGTTATTCCCAAGTTGAGGAAATATATTATGGTGAGATTTTCTCCCTAGTAGTGAAGCTAACATTCATTCAATTTATATTGTATCTTGTTGTAGTTTACGATCTTTGGGTTGAGTAGGTGGATGTAAACACAAAATTCCTTCATAATGATTTGGAGGAAGAGATTTATATGAAAAAACAAAAGAACTATATTGAGAAAGGTAAATAAGATTTAATTTGTAGGTTGAAGAAATATAATTTGCATGTTTTGAAGCAATCTCTTAGGATTTTGTACCAAAATTTTGATTCTTTTGTATTAAGTTTGATATTTTTTCATTCTACTATAACATGTTTTTTATCATATTCTTATTATTACATCATATGTTGATGATATATTATTTTTTGGCAATGGGAAATGTTTGATTTGTTAGTTAAAGTTCAAAATTTGAAGACAATTTGAGATGAACAACTTAAGGGTATTTGGGTACATCTTGGGGATAGATATGAAAAAAGATAGAGTTATAGAAAAAATTATTTGTCTAGAGTATGTAGGTAAACCTAATTTTGGAGAGGTTTAAAATTTTAGATTATAGGGTATTGTGAGTTCTTGTTATCATGGGGAATAATTTATCTATTGAGCAATATCCAATTTCTCCAAGTGAAATGAAGGATATGAGAAAAGTGAACCTTATGGTAGTGCAATAAAGATTTTTATGTATACTATGGTCTATACAAGACCATACATAGCCTAGGCAGTTGGAGTACTTAGTCAATTTATGGATAATCTTGGATGAGTAAATTAGGGTATAGTGAAGAGGGTATTTAGGTATGTGGAGTGATTTTGATTATAATTTATGTTATAATAGTTATTATATATGGGAAAAACATTCAATTTGTATTCATAGATTTTTGAATTTAGATTCAGCTAGATATTTTGATAAAAGAATCCACCAATCGATGTGTTTTCACTGTGTTTAGTCAATTAGATGAGTAAGAAATATGTTATGGACACTTTTTACACATCTAATTAGAGTAAATGAAAATAAATCATTCTTTTAAGGAATCCATCTAGCTTAAGATATTGTATTCATATGTTGGGCTAGAGGTAGGAGCCATTATGGTTCATTATGAAAGTCAAAGTGCCATATGTTTCCTAAAGAATATGAAATTTGAAATTTCATGCAAGGATGAAGAATATTGATGTTCAGTACCATGTTTTTTGAGATGTGGTAGAGGATGGGAGGGTTATTCTTTATAGAATGTTTTAAATTCACTAATAAAGCTTGTAAGAACAAAAAAATTAAGGTGATGCTATGAGTTTATGGACCTCTCATACCTTAGCAATTAGATCATGGTTTTGATACACTATTCTCTATTAAAAGGTGTTAAAAGTGTGAGAATGTTAGGAAAGGTGTCTCAACCTTATTCATAATGTAAAAATCATAAAAGTGTGATTTCTATGTTATAAAGTAGAAAAACTCAATTTTTGAGTTATAGAGTTAGTTTTTGGCTAAAATAAACTTTTTGTTTAGTTGAACATCACAAAAGAGGTTTCACTTGTGTATATCTATTTAAGCTATAAATATTTTTTTAAATGGGCCCTATCAACCTCCCAAATAAAAAATTATGGCCTCTAGAAATTTCCATATGAAATGTAAAAATGTGTATGGAAAATAAAGAGATATAAGGGGGAGTTATACTTGTTGACCAAATTATGATGTATGGTATGTTATTATATTGTAAGGAATATTTTATTGGAGATAATGGAACCAAAATATAATATCCAAATTGGTGAGTGTATTGTAACAAGGTTAGGATAGGTGAAAGGAATATGCTTTTTTTAGCTTATGGAATCATCTTGAGATTTGAGTGTTAGATTTCTAAGCTAAGGATTTAGGTGCCACTTTTTGAGTGGTTTTATCTCATATGTTTATAATTACCATTTGATGGTTTTAGGTATTATATCTCCTATATATTAGGTTCTTGAGATGGAGCTTGAGTAGCTATTTTTGGTGTATATATTGTTAAGTTGTCAAAATACCTCCAATATCTAGTTGGTGATACTCATGTGAAGGCTTTGTCTAAAAGTGTACCTTAATTTTTTTATTTACTAAATAATACATTTGGATTCTTTGGAGTGTGGGGTTTTATTCCAAAATATGTTTTCCCACACATGCCTATGATGTGCTATGGTATTTCTATATGTTTAAATACGTTTCTTCTTTTTGTAGTAATTAAAAGATTAAAATTTACACAACACTCTCCTCAGAATTTTAATGTAGGAAGTGTGTCCATGTAACTTTCTTCCTTTCATGAATATGACTATTTATTTTTCCTATATATTAGGTGGATAAATTTATGATAAACAGGTTATGATTGGTAATATATAAATCTTATACACTTACATGGAGGGAATTATTTAATATTACTTTTGTGAGTTAATCTATGTGTAACAAATAATGTGGTATTGACTAAAAATGAATGAAGTCAGTTGAATCAATTAATTTATAAGTTGGAATTTATTTATGTATATGTATTGAGTACAGGTCAACTCATGTGGGTTTAATGTGTTAACTATGTGTTAGTAATTTGACCTCAATACCTATAATACTTGATGTATAGGTTTGTAGAACTCACTTTATGTGATATGTATCTAGGTTAAATTGACTAGTCTTTATGAACCTTTTTGATGTTTGGATTGTGTAGTTTTCTATAAGATGGTCGTGAATATTAAAATGAAGTTTGATACAAGGTCAAATAGTTGAATATCACTAGTACCATGCAAATGACGGATGTCACATGCTATTTTTTATATCTTAATAATTAGATAGCTTTCAACAATAACATAGAGGTGAAGGATACAAGGATATATCTATTATATGATGCCACTATATCTTAGGTTCTAGTGGATATTTCTAGTAGTACAAAGGCGATAGATATCAGGAACTACCCATAGCATGATATGGATTAATTATCTTTCACCATCACCATGAAGGTGATAGATGCTAGAAGAAACCTATACAAAAAAATTCCTACTCTCACTTGTTGAATGCACAAGACAGCTAAGAGGGGTGTGGGGGTGAGTTAGTTGTACCTTAAAACTTAAAAACCCTCATTCACATTAGATCCAGATCAATACAATTAACCCTTAATCTTTTATAATGATTTAGCATGAAAAGAAAATAACAAAAACTGAATCAAATAAATACCACGCATAGGATAACACTAGATTTACATGGAAAGCAAAAGATGGGAAAAACCACAGTGAGGATTAGCTCACAATATAAATTAACATCAACATTAAATACAATAGGGCTCTCTATCGGAGGGCTCACTGCCCAAAGGAGAAAGGCTCACTTCTAGAATAGAAAGAAGATAAAGAAGAATACTACATAGAGAAATCCATCTCAATGCAAAATAAAAATCCACTATAATATCACCAACACCTTCACAGCTTGACTGAAGAATTGTAGACACCATCTACTCACTGTATCCAAAAATATAACACATGAAGATCACATTGCACTTCTAAAATTCACACTCTCACAATCTAAAATTTTCATCATTCACATCATAATTAACTATCTTCGTATACCTCAACAACTCAACTCATATTTATATCATCCTCAACCTTGAAAACATTCTCCAAGGTCGACTATGCACATCAACTATGCAAATTCAAATTAGGTTGGCACCAAAATAATTACGCGGCAGATAGAAAAGAAAGCGGACCACACCACTCCTTATTTGGGACCCAAGACTATAACACCACACTACCACGCACTTCTATAAACAATAATCATCCACTACAATTAGTTTAAACACCAAGTCAGTCGTTACCCATGTAAACACCATCAAAAATTTAAGTACATGCTTCCTTTGATTCAAAAACACCTAGTGAACAATAAATGTCACTTAAACCTAACCTAGAATAATCCATAAACACTCTGAAATCCAATAAACTCCTTCACAACAAATTTCACAAGAGGAATGTACACACCCAATACACTCAAACAACTCTATCATACACTATAACTTAAGAAACTAACTTATGAAGCACCAAAACTTGAACAAATTCAACTGGAGAAAGATACCAACACTGTTATCTACCCTTCAGATTTCCAAGACCTGAAACCAAACTGTGGAGAAACACAGAGAAAAAACATTTATCCCAGATACCTCTATAATACACCATTCACACACTATTGAACACAACTTTTGTAGAGTGATTCAACACACCAAATTATGAATACAATGCCTCTGAACACCTTTGATCAACATATATGAAATGCACAGGTAGATCTTCAACCTAGAAGAAATGTGGAGCAACACCAAAACACTACTTTATGACCTAGAACACACTGCAACTCACTGTTTCTTATTTTTATCAAATTTTCTCAAAAGCACGTGGAAACCAAGCATCAAAGAAACATCTTCAACACTTCCTTAATCATAGACAAAATATTATCAAAGCAACACTATAGGTTGACACTAGTAGCTTACTAATGACAACATAATGTAACTAATTAAAGCATCATCAATGCAAAAACATATACTCCTGCAACAATCTTCTTCTCATACAGTTGAAACCAATGAAAACATAGGCTTGTTGACATCAATAACAACACCAATCTTCTCATACTTGCAACAATCTCCCACTTTGTCATTGATGACAACACATGATTTGAAAAATCATCAACAAAAAATAGCTCTACCCCATACCTATTTCCTTTTCTCTTTTCTCATTACTCACTCACCCTTATTCAACTATACTGTTCGCTCCCCCTTTTCAACTAACAACTGAACATTTTCACATGATTCACTCTCCCCCTTAATTATCTTCTTTTTCACATGTCTCTCTCTCCCCCTTTGACATCAATGGAAAAGGAAATAATATTTGCATCACTTATGTTTCTCCTTTGACATCAACCATATTGTTCAATATACTATATTCCTTTACTGCTCTGCATACTCCCACTTAGAAGAACATGCCATATTGCACCAATCAAAAATAATTTGCAAAATGAAAACACACACTCCCCCTCACTGTAACAACCAACAAAGTCACTACCTACTCCCCCTAAGAGGTAGCCTCCAACATTAGTCCAAATAGAAGAATGGATCTTGAAATCCACTAGATTGATGCATCTCCTTATACATCTAGTTCAAAGGAGGGGCAATGATGTCTAACTTCTCTTGGAGATACTCAAATATATCCTTAGGAGGAGCCTTAGTGAATATGTCAATAACCTAATCCTTTGTAGACACATATTCAAGCTTAACTTCATTCTTTACAACCTTCTCTCTTAGCAAGTGATAGCGGATTGAGATATAATTATCCTTGAATGCATTACCAGATTCTTTGAGATATTGATATCACTTGTATTATCATAGAAGATAGAAATTGGTTCATCATATACCACCCTAATATCCTTCAATGTTTGTCTCATCCATAACACTTTTGTGCAACAAGATGCTACTGCAATGTATTTTTCCTCTGTAGTAGATAAAGAAACTAAATCTTGTTTCTTGCTTAGTCATGACACCAATCTACATCCAAGAAAGAATACACCACCACTTGTACTTTTCCTTTCATCCACACAACCAACCCAATATAAATTTGTGTAAGCACTCAGAGTAGAATAAAAATCCTTTGGATACCACAACCCACGATTCAGAGTGCCTTTCAAGTATCTGAATATTCTCTTCATTGTTTCAACATGTGACTCTATGGGATCTTCTTGTAATCTAGCCACAAGACAAACTGCATGCATGATATTCGGTCTAGTAATAGTTAGATATAGAAATCCACCAATCATTGATCTATAGTTTCTCTAATCAACCTTAGGAGATTCATCATTCTTTCTCAACTTACAACCAATATCCATAAGAGTACGCACCAATTTAGAATCTTCCATTCCAAACTTATTCAAAATTCTTTGACATACTTTAATTGTGAAATGAAAATACCTTTAAATCTATCTGATTTATTTGTAATCCACGGAATAAATTCATCTCCCCAAACATAGAAATTTTAAACTCTTTCTACATTTCCTCTAAAAACTTATTTCACATATCTTCATTGCCTCCAAATATTATGTCATCAACATATACAACCGTAATCAAGATTTGATCTTTTTCAACTTTAAAGTAAAGATTGATATTTGTGGTACCTTTATTGAATCCTTGCTATATCAAATAATTATCCAACCTTTCATACCAAGATCTAGGAGCTTGCTTCAATCCATATAATACCTTCTTCAATCTAAAAACTATATTTGGTTTGTTTGATAACTGAAATCCTTCCATTTGTTCTATGTATACCTCTTCTTCCAATTTTCCATTCAAGAAAGTAGACTTCACATCCATTTGATAGACTTTTAAATCCATGTGCTAAAAAATCCAAAAACATTCTAATAGCTTATATTCTTGCCACTAGAGCAATTTTCTCCTCAAAACCTATTCCTTCAACTTGTGAGTAGCCTTTACACACAAGCCTTGTCTTGTTCCTTACTACTTATCCATTCTCATTTAGTTTTTTTATGAATACCCACTTAGTTCCAATCGCATTTTTGTTTGTTGATCTTCGAACAAGTTCCCAAGTTAGATTCTTCTCAATCTGCAACAGTTCTTCTTTCATAGCCTTGATCTAGTATTCATCCTTGCATTCCTTAATCACTATTTTAGGTTCAACTTCAAAAAGTAAACATAGATTTACATGTTCTTCAGTAGCTTTCCTTCTTGTTAGTACACCTTTGTTCTTATCTCTAATGATCTGATCTTTAGAATGATTCTTTTGCACATACTTAGGGTTTTGGGGAGTCTTTTCTAGAGCTTCTTCCTCTTCAATCAACACTTCTCCTTCTTCATCTTTTTCTTCTTCTCTAAAAGAAGACTCATCTGATTCATATCCATCTATTATCATTGAATTCTTTTGTAAATCTTCATCAACCTTGACACTTTCACTCTCAACAATATTTATCAATCTCTTGTTGTAGCATTGATAAGATTTGTCTCTAGTAGAATATCCAAGGAAGATACCTTCATTAGACCTTGCATAGAACTTTCCTAAGTTGTCTTCATCTCTTCTGATAAAACATTTGCTTCCAACCACTTTGAAGTACTTGAAAATAGAAATCCTTCCATACCATAGCTCATAGGGAGTCTTTGTACTATTTTCTCTTGCTTGAACTCTGGTAATCATATAAACAGTAGTATGAATTGCTTTTTTTTAGTAGACTTCCTATAGATTTTCCTCTTTCATCATTGTTCTTGTAGCTTCTTGAGCAATCCTATTCTTTCTTTCAACCACTCCATTTTGTTGAGGAGTACTAGGGGCAGACAAGTTCCTCTTTATGTGATGGTTCTCACAAAAGATGTTAAACTTATTACAGTTGAATTCCCCACCTTTTTCAGATCTCAAATATTTGATTTTCATATCCATTTCATTCTCAACCATAACTTTGAATGCTTTAAAATTTTCTAGGGCTTCTGCTTTTCCTTTGAGAAAAGTAACCCATGTCATTTTAGAATAATCATCAATTAATAGCATAAAATACCTATCACCTTGAATACTTCTTACTCTTCTAGGACCACACATATTTGTATGCACTAGTTCCAATAGTCCAGTAGTAGATTTTTCTTTGACTTTGAAGCTTCTTCTTGCTTTCTTTCCAATTTGGCATTCTTTATAGATAGCATTGATGGTCTTTATAAACTTTGGAAGATCTCTTATAGCTTGAATTGAACTAATTCTTACTAAGTTATCAAAATTGATGTGACGCATCTTTTTGTGCCATAACTAGCTCTCATTAATCTGTCATAAAGAAATGACCATTAAAACCCTTGAGCTGATAAACATTTCCATCTATCCTTCTCCCAGCAACAACCATAGTTATGGATCCTTTTCTAATCCCACATCCATCATCCTGAAACATAAGATTGTATCGTTTCTTACACATTTATCGAACACTCAAGAGGTTATGTATTAAACCCTTAACATAATAAACATCATCAATATTATGCTCGCCATAAAAACTGATAGAACCTTTTCCACATATTGTAGTAGATGTATCATCACCAAATCTAACACATCCTCCATCATATTTTTCAAGTTTAACAAACTTACTCTTGTCACTGGTCATATGATTAGAGCATCCACTGTCAATGATCTAGTAGTTCTTCTCTTGTCTAACATGAAAAGAAGATAACAAATTACCTTTAGTCTTATCCTTTATCTCTGAAGGTTTTCCCTTCACAAATCTCTCAGAGTTAGCAGAAACATGTTCATATTTTAAAGCCATGAAAAATAATTCATCATCTTCATCTCCATAATCAAATTCATCATCAAAAATACTTGCATCTTCTCTAACATAATAAATTTTCTTAATCATCTTACCCTTTTTTTCCTTTTTTTTTTAATTCAAAGCTCTGTTTGGAAATATTGAAGCATAATGACCTATCTTTCCATAATTGAACCATTAGAAAGGCAACTTACCATTGTACTTACCAATACCCTTCTTCATTCTCCTTACAAATTTAGCTTCTATATCATCAAGATCCTCTTGATCTGATTCCTTGATCTCCTCTTATTTCCCGACCTTAAAGTAGTCTCAACTTTTGCACCACTATTTGTACCAAATTCTCTCATTTCAAAAGAAATTAAAGAGCCATACAAATTATCTCTAGTATATTGATTTAGGTTTGAAAATTCTTCAATAGCAGATACTTTATGACTATAATATTTAGGAAGGGTTATGAGAATTGTATTTACTACTTTTGGTTCTTTGAGTTCGCCACCAAGACCTTTGATGGAGCTGACAACTTCATCTACCTTCTGCATATAGCTTGCAAAAATTTCATCTTCATACATCCATAGGTTCTCAAACATGATCTTTGGATTTTGCATCTTAGCTTCTTTGACATTATCATATCCTTCATAATTTTTTTCTAACTTTTCATGAATTGCTTTAGCAGTTTTCAAACTCATCACTTTCACCAATTCAGAATTTTTAAGGCTATTTAAGAGAGCATGCCTTTCTTTACCATTTCTTTCATAGGATTTGATCTTATTATTAGTGCTTGAACCATTTATAGGTTCAGTATATCCATTCTTCATAGACTTCCAGACATCAAATCCAAGATAAACTAGATAACATTCCATCCTTGTCTTCCAGAATACATAATCCATTCCATCAAACGCAGGGATCTCTTTCTTGTGCTCCATCCCAGATCTACCTCAAGCAGTTGAGATTTCTTCCAAGGAACCTCGCTCTAATACCAATTTTTTAATTCACAAGAAAATTGAGAGGGGGGTGAATCAATTGTACCTTAAAACTTCAAAACCCTCATTCACATTAGATCCACATTAATACAATTAACCCTTAATCTATTATAATGATTTAGTATGAAATAAAAAATTGAAACTAATTCAAATCAACTCCATGCACAAGATAGCATCATATTTATGTGCAAAACCAAAGATGGGAAAAACCATGGTGAGGATTAGCTCAAAATATAAAGTAATATCAACACTGAATAAAATAGGGCTCACTATCGAAGGGCTCACTACCCAAAGAAAGGCTCACTTCCAAAAGGCTCACTACCAGAATAAAAAGAAGATAGAGAAGAATGTTAAATAAAGAAATCCATCTCAATGCAATAGAGAAATACACCACAATATCACGAACACCTTCATAGCTTGACTGAAGAATTGTAGACACATTTTTCTCACTACATACAACAATCTAACACATGAAAGATCACACTACACTTCTCAAATTTGTACTCTAACACTCTAAAATTCACATCATTCACATCATACTTAACTTTCTTTGCATCCCTCAACAAATCAACTCATATTTATATCTTTCTAAACCTTGAAAACATTATCCAAGGTCAGCTATGCACATCAACCATGTAAATTCAAATTAGGTTGACACCAAAACACTTTTGTGGTGGATAGAAGTGAAAGAAAATTGCACCACTCCTTAATTGGGACCCAAAACTATAACACCACACTACCACATGCTTATATAAAAAATAAGCATCCACCACAATTAGTGTAAACACCAATGTAGGTCATTATCCATGTGAACACCATTAAAAATTTTAAGTACAATCTTCCTTTGATTCAATAACACCTCGAGAACAACAAATGTCACCTAAACATAGCCTAAATATTCCATAAACACCCTAAAATCCAACAAACTCCTTTGCAACAACTTTCACTTGAGGAATGTACACACCCAGTACACTCAAACAACTTTATCATACACTGCAACTTAAGAAACTAACTTTAGAAGCACCAAAACTCAAACAACTTCAACTAAAGAAAGATACCAACACTATCAACGCCCCTTCAGATCTACAAGACCTGAAAGCAAACTGCAGAGAAATGCAGAACAAAAACATTTATCCTAGACACCTTTGCAATACACTGTTCACACACTAGTGAATACTTCTTTTGTACAGCGCTCTAGCATACCAAATTCTAAATACAACACCTTTGAACACCTCTAATCAACATATCTAAGAAACACAGGAAGATCTTCAACCTAGAAGAAATGTGGAGCAATACCAGAACACTACTTTGCGACCCATAACACATTACAACTCACTGTTTCCTCTTTTTATCAAATTTTCTCAAAATCACTTGGAAACCAAGTATCAAAGACACATCTTCAACACTTCCTTAATCACATACAGAAGCTTATCAAAGAAACACTAGAATTTGACACCAGTAGCTTACTAAGGACAACATAATGCAACAACATATACTCCTGCAACAATCTTCTTCTCATACAGTTGAAACAAATGACAACACGGGCTTGTTGACATCAATGACAACACCAATTTTCTCATAATTGCAACATCACTAATGGCATGGAGATGATACATGTTACGATCCACAACCTCAAAAGGTTTAGAAAACTATAGAAATTTTATTAATGAAACTATGTGATGTATATTATTAGACTTAATCCTTTTCTAGTGGTGCTTGCAAATAGTATGGGATTCTTTCACATCATCACAACTAATGCAAAGGATCAAGGAAAAGGATGGAACCCACAGTGTAGTATGAGATTCACTTAAAGGGCAAGTGTTAGCAAACCAAGTAATGGAAGATGTATATATTATTGTTGCATCCACTTACTATTTCTAGTTGGTCACTATGTATATGGGATTCAATCATTTTTTTCTTGTGTAAAAATAGCCTTAGGTATTTTTTTATTGTTATTCTTGTGCCTTTTCTAGTGATGATTAAAATTAGTATGGGATGCTTTCTTGACATCATAGATGGAAATAGATTGGAAAAAATATAGGACCCATGGTGAAATATGAGATACACTAACATCAACTTTTATATGGGATGTAACAATCTTATATTATACTAAACTAGGAGTAGGAAAAGATGCTTGTAATAACACTATAACTACTTCCCCTTTTCTAGTTGTTCACTATATGTACTTGTGAGGTTGTTAGTTTATTTAAATTGTGTATATGTGTTGAGTGTTTGATCTAGTAACATAGTGTATATGTGATTCATGTATAAATTATCATATTGTGTATATGTGATGCAATTGTAAATTATTAACATTGTATATATATCCTAGTCATTTTATTTTCATGTGATGTGGGTATGCTCTAGTCACCCTATGTATGGATGATATATAGCTAAGCTAACACCTACATGTACCTATGAGGTGTACAAGATATAATCATATATATTTGTATGAAATAAGTAGGAGCTATCCATATTGTGTATAGATGATGTGTGCTTGAGATAATCAGAGAACATCTAATGTTAGAATGATATGGTCCTTATGTGATTTGGTGTGTGCCTGTACACTAATTTTAGTATGGAACCAACAATTCATTTGAATTAATATGATATAATTTAATATAGTTAGATTAAATTAATCTCATGGAATAGTGGTGGTTAAAAAGCAAGGCCAATTATCTCATCCCCAATATGAGGATGTGAATTCTCTATTACTAGTGCATGGTCTATGGATCTTCTATTTAATAAATAATATAAATAGGTAAGGAAATTAAAAATTAAACCTCATGGTTTAGGTTATTATCTATTGATAATACTAAACTTTGGAATTTACTACATTATAGTGTGAGCATATAAGTGGTGGACTAGAGTTATTATCATCACTATGGTTAGGAAAACCGTAGATTTATCACTTATAATTTAAATGGAAGATTCTTGGTCATTTAAGTTAGCTTTTTCTATAAAAAAAATAGTAATAATTGAGGGGAATTTATTGCATTAGTATTATGTATAGGTATAAACACGACCTATAAATCTCACTAGACTCTAGATAAAGTAGATTGGCTTGTCCTACTAGCCCACTCTAACTAAGTTGGTCACTCGATATGAATGCAATTACCTTGATTTTGTTAAATATACTTTTAAACTCATGAGAATGGTTGGATATTCCTAACCAAGAATACCTAAATGGGTGTAAATTTAATTTAGATATAGTAATTGTAAACAAAAATAAAAGTGCACAATATAAAGTTTTGGTATATAATGAATGCTATTTTACATAACCCAATCATTGGATTCGAATCTACATATCATTATGTGATGATATTCCATGCATATTAAGACTATTAATAATCCTTCTCATGATATGATCATGGATGGATATGAACTTAAAATTCAAAGAACATTAATATGTATGACTCAATGAGTAGGTTGTAAATACCTTAATACTTATTGATGTAGCCACAAGTTGAATGATATATTCAATTTATATATCTCTACCATATAGGTTAAAGCTACAATAGGAGAAAATATTTATTGATAAAAATAGTGTTGGATTCTAATATATATATGAATATAAATAAATATTAAAGGAACAATATTTTGAACACCCGAAATACTAAGAGGGGGGTGAATCAATATTCTTTTAAACCACTTAAAAATTTAAGCATCCAATACTTATAGAATATTCAATTACAGTAATGAAAGAAATCATGAAAATATCTAACAACATCACATAACGCATGAACACCAAGATTTTTATGTGGAAAACCAAAAATGGGAAAAACCATGGTGAGGATTAGCTCACAATATATATTATAACTGGTTATAGTATATTATAGAAGCTCTCACTACAGGTGGACTTACTGTCCAAGTGGACTCACTGCCATATGAGAAAAGAAAAGATATAGAAGAAAGTTTGTGGCTCACAGTCTAGATTGAACTATTACAATTGCATCTATCATATACATGAAATAAATTTCTAATGAATCTCAATAGAATGACTTTACACACTTCATCTAATTTTGATCTAACACTTTGCTTTCCTTTTCATTCGCATCAATCTAAAATTTTACTCAGAATTCACAATGTACTCACTTGATTCACATCATTCACATCATTCTCATGTAGTGCCTTCATCAAAACACTAAAAATAATCTAGCTTATATATCCACTTCACTCGTAACATCAATTAGGTCAGCCTAATTAGATGTATCATTCAAGTATATACAAAATAGAACCTGTCAACTTAAGATTTATTCACACACGCTTCACGCCAAGACTCAAATCTCAAAAAAAAATGAAATAGGTTGACATGGACCTATAACAACTCCCACATAACTTCACAATATGCAAATAATCTTTCCATACCTTTGAACCTATTAAGTCGGAAGCATAGGAGACCTAATACAAAAATTCTCCAACTAAATACCCATATCTGAACATGTGTACCTCAAAACATCACACCAACTGGGATTCCCACTCATCTAACATCTGTAACACTTCTAAAAATCCATAAAGTGTGGACTCTACAAATCATATGCACCAAACTGGAAAACACCTATAACTATCAGGCCAAACTTTTGATATTCATAAATTTCACACCAAAAGTCAAAACAAGTTGAAATTCTAGAATTAGATTCTTCTACTAGCCAAAAAATATATACTAGAACCATAGAGGAAAAACTTCAACATGAACTGATGTGGACCCAATTACTGGATCCCTATATATAAAATTGTTGTTATTAACACTTAGTCAATTTTCATCATAGATGCCTTCATCGGATCAAACCTTATTACAAAATTGTCTTGTACCAACATCCTAAAACATGTTATATCCAACCAAAATGATCTACACCATAATCTCCATGGTGCAGGAGCACCTAGGAAAACACTAGGCAATTAGGCAATCTAGTTTTGATTTTTGTTTTTGGTATGTTACCATGAAGGTCATGTTGACCATTGAAATAGAGTTAGAGGCTTAGGAACATGTCTTTATCATTAGTGATCATTTGAATAAGGAGTGGAAAGGCTTAATGAGTTTTGGAACTCATTTGCATAGGTTTACTAGAAATTGGCAAAAGTTGCAAAATAGTGGATTTTGCAACTTTGCCACATTGTAACTGAAATGCTCAACCAAGGGGAGGCATAACTAATTTTTTTGACCTATATAGGGTGTGCCTCGACCTGAGAGCAAGGTTGGAAGCTTTTGCATAATTAGAAAATTATGAATACAAGAGGAGATATTGACAAGTTTGTGTAACTTTCTGGTTTTTGCTTTGAATTTGTGTGTTAAAGGAGTGATCATGGTATTGTGAGTTGTGTAGAGTGTATTGAAATTGTCTTCCAAGCATTGTGTGGAATAGTAGATAGTTAGTTTGTTCATTTCAAGCATTCTTTTGTAGTTAGTTTGTTTCTTTTGGTTGTTGTTCTGACAGGCAGTTTGTGAAGAATGGAGGTTTAGATCACATTCCCACTGTGCATAGTGTACGGACCTTTGGGAATTGTGACTAGACCACATGCCTATAAATATGGTAGTATTAGGAGTCTTTAGAAGTCAGGGTGTCACTGTGGAAGTCTTCTCTTAGGCGAGCCTAGAAGTGTTCGGTTAGGGAAGACAAGAAGTGCAGAGCACTTGATTTGCAGGGGTGTCCATTTCCTATCAAATCAAGGTGTGGAGAGGGTAGGTATGAGCCTTTCCAAGGCTTAGTATGGAGGAGGAATCTCCATCAATCAGTCTGATGAGAGGAATTCTTAACAGTCTGCAGAGAAGCCAGGAATGACCTGCAATAACCTAGGTTCTTGTTCACTTCCAGTTTGGGGTACTGTACGGAAAGTGGAGGCTTAAGACCCCTAAAATCATTGAGAGGTGGGAATATGCACTAAGAACCTCAAAGAAAGATTGGGGTGTTCTTTGGAGAACTTAGAAGAACAAGCCTGATTTCTCTCGGATGGAGACCTAATTTGGAATTCCTAGGCTAGTAGCCTTTTAAACCCTAAGTGAGGGTTTGGTGGAAGCGATGGGAAAATGAAGGTAGATGGACCCTCAAGAACCATCAAGTGATGGTGTGAACCTGTTTGAAACATCTCCACACCCCTGCAAAGATGAAATCTAGTATTGGGAGTAGGTTAGCCTTTAGGGTGGATTAAGGGCTAAGGGAAGAATTGCAAGGAAAGCACCAAGGTTGTCTTGGTTGGAAGAACATGTATTGGTAATTGGGTTGGCAAGGAGAACCAGGGGAGCCTAGTCAAGAGATAGGTCCTATAGATTAATGTGGTGAAGTGATACACCATAGGGGTCTTCCAAGTAAGACCAAGAGCAGGAATCATGGAGTGATTCCTCCAACCCCTCCCTATCACTCCAAAGCAAGATACAATGTTGACATCAATGACAACACTGCAATGCATAACAGTATACCTTTTTCTTATCCCACATGCTCATTTTACCAACAAAAACAACAGTGAAAAACACCTCATTCTTCTAACAATCTCCCCCTTTGTCATTGATGGAAACATGCCTAAACATCTCCAAAATATTCTCCCCCTTTGATATCAAGGGCAAAGGGAACACACAACAACTTTTCTAACACATACCAGATCTCCCCCTGTGAAATATATGCATATGTATAGACTGGAAAACTAAATTGACTTCCCCTAACTTATGTACCAAATAAAAACCAAAAACTTATACTGGAAACCACTCTATATAATCGGCATATGCACAAAGAATCTGAAACTAAAAAATGGGAATGCATAAAGAATAGAAATGTTGTCAACCAGAGGAAGTTGACTATTGAATCTTTTGTGCATGTGTTTTTCAGGCATGTTTTCCTTCTTCCTAGATCTTCTTTGCTGTCCCAAGAATTCTACATTCTATCTCTAGCTCCATCAATATCTCTTCTCCTTCTTCTAGAGTGCTAGGAACCAGATTTATCTCTTTATTTTTGTTAGCACTAAAACGGGCACTTGAAACATATATGAATTTGGAATTTATCATGTCCCTTAGATTTCCAAACTACAGAATTATTTTCTCCTTTTGGGCCTACAACTGGAATAATTTCTCATGTAGGTCTTCTATTGATGATCTTATGCTTCCATCAAGATCTTGTGTAGGATCATATGCACTAGAATCCTTGTCATTCTGTAGCTCAATCGAGTGAATTTCATTGTTGATTCTCTTTGTGGCTCTAGGCCACTTCATATAGTATTGGAACAAAGCCTTTGCTTCATCCACACAAACTTGTGCATCCTTTAGATTTTCTTGAAAATTTTTGTGTGCAAGAGAACACTTCTCAGTGATCTCTATCATTTTCTTATCATTTATCTTCTTTTCAACTTCATTCTCTACTTGTCCTCTAAGAACAGAGGCATATTCTTTAAAAGAATCAATTAATAACTTCAAATTCCCCATGCCAAAAATTGAAGTGTCAATGCTTGCACCAGGTATAGCCTCTTGCAATACCTTCACAACTTCTTCCATCATCTCTCTACTCTTTTGATGTGTTTCTATAATCTCCTTCCAGGTAGATGCATGGAATACATCTCCCAACCGAAGCTTTTGGAGTGGGGAAATCTTATCAAGATCCACATTTCCCTATTGCATAGGTAGTTGTAGTAGTTGTGCTGATACAATAGGCTAGAACTTGAGTTACATACTAAGTAGATTCTTCAAGGAATATCTAGAGGAGCTAGAGGATTCACCAAAATCCTTCATGTTCTCCATAGTCTTTTCTTTTAATTCCTTTTCCCCATTCTTTTTGGAGATCACTTAAGCTTTTACCACAATTTTTGCATCTATGGATGTATCTTCTCTCTTATCTTCATCATCCTTCTCATCATTTTCTTGTTCACCTTCCTTCTCTAAATTAGCGCCATCCTTATTTACATTTTCTTCACTAGAAAACCTATCTATGGTATCTGAAGGAACCGTATCTTCAACATTTTCTTTAGGTATCAGAGGAGGACATTTATCCTCCTTTGTTGCTTCTCCACCACCATTCCTCTTTTCTTCTTCATCTTCTTTTGTCAACTCTTACATTTATAGAATGAAATTATCCTGAGCATACTCTTCATCTATTATATGCTCATGTTGAACATGAATATTATATTTCTTCTCTTGTATTGAATTCCAGACTAGTATCTTCTTTATATTTTGAAGTCATTCCATACTTTTGTGTTATGTCTGCAATCTTGTCAATTTTCTCCTTTCAGAGCCTCTCAAACTCACCTTTATCTCTACCCATAAGGGTATTTACACTTTGCTTTACCCTAAATTATATGCTATACAATTCAGCCATTGTGGCTTTATTTTCCTCTGACAGAGGAGCACAAATCTTCTTCAATTCATATTCTTTTATTTTTGCTTCTTCTTCTATTGCTTCTTGTCTTCTCTTCACCAATACATTCCACAACTTTGTAGGAATTTTGTTTTCAATGTTCTTCATGTCAACTTATAAAATAATAATATACTTAATAATGGTTTCTACAATGGTGACCTTATCCACCTCATCTGCTTCATTATACAGGGCTATAATTTCTGCTAACATCTCATTCTACAAAATGTTATTGAATAGTGCTTCTAACTTCATGGGAGTGTGTGTGCTTATCGGAGGTATTTATTTTTTATTTTTCTTTTCATCCAGAGTCTTCTTCTAGCTTATTTTTTCTTTCTTCTTCGGAGACACTTTCTTAGATGCTTCTTTCTTCTTCTCTCTCATGTGGATAACAAATGCCTTATTTTCTTTCTCTATTTCTTCTTCTTCATTGGTGTCCACAATATCCACTCTTTGTTTCTTGGAACTTTCTTCACTCTATGAAACTTCATCTTTTCTCTTCGAGACCAATTGAGGTCATTCTTCTTCTTCATATCCTTCCTATTCAATATTTACACTTATGTTATTTTCTCTTATTGCTTTCTATTTAATTCTCTTCTTTGTAGGGGCTACAGGTGGTGTTACTATAGTAGATTTCTTATTTTCAGACCTTGTACTCTACAGAACTAGAGGGGATTTCTCCTTTACAGGAGGACTATCAGTTGCTTTTCTCTTCTCACCAACAGAGGGCTTAGCCCCAAAGGACTTTTGGATGGTAAGAGGAGTGGTAGTTGTTCTACCAGATCTTCTAGTGCTTGATGAGCTTCTCGAAGCTTCAGCCCTTGCTCTTGATTGCTCCACTTTCTCCCTTATGAAGACCATATCCTCTGCAAACTTGTCAACCATATTTTCAACCTTCTTGTTTATTAATGGTTTCTTTTGCTCCATATGCACCTCCATATATTTTTCTTCATAGGTGCCATATCTTCCTTCTATGGTATCCTTAGGCTTGATAATTCAGCTAAGGCAATAATCTCTTGTTTAGTAATCTCATATTCTATTGCTAGGATCCACACTGTCCTTGGTTCAACTACTTGGATTATTTATTCATTTTTTGATACCATTAATATGATTTCATCCTTGTATTTTTCTACTATTTTCTTGGGAATTCTTTCTCTTTCATGCATCCTCTTATGAAATACTGCAAAAAAATCTTCAAGAGCTTCATCTTATGCCTCTACATCACCAAGACTATATAGGAAGTCTCTAATTTTATTTGCAACTAGTCTTCCTTTTAACCATACAACACTTTTAGTACTGGGAAACTCTCTCAAGAAGTAGAAGAGTAGACAAAAAATCAAGGTACCATACTTAAATCGATGTTCCTTTTCATTTTTCCTCTCCAAATTATCCACGAGTTATTGTCTCAATAACTCACAAAGATCATAGTCAACTCCTTTTTCCACCATTCATAGGTAGGTTTTATTGTGGTGGAAGATATAGAATTATATCCATTTTTATAAGTAAAATTTGTATCCTATCATCATAGTTGCAAACTTCACAGCTATATTTCTAATTTTGTTCACTTTCAAGGCCCCTTTGTTATATGTAGCACCGGTTAATGTTGTAACAACTTCATTTTTCACTAACTTGAGTATCATAATGGGTTTGGTGGAGTGCAAACCTATAACCTCTCTAATCACATCCTTTGTGATTAACTCAGGCATATCAGTCCAAAAAAATCTCATGAATCCTACTCAATGCAAGTCTAACCCATTTATCATCAAAACAAAAAATTGGAAATCCATTCCACACATCCAGTTTCTTTACAGTTAGGTTTTGATATTATGATTTCAGGGAAAAGTTATATCTAGTAAGTTCACTCACCCAAACCTTTCCTAACTTAGAATGATTATGTTCTTCCAATTTGCAATTAATGTAAATCCTTATGTCTTATGTATGCAACACACCATATGGAACACATAAAAATGTGCCTAAGGGTTCAACCTCCATGGATTTAATGAGATTTTTCTTAAACTTAGGTCATGGCCTATTAGTAACCTCAATAACCCTTGGTGTATCCATTTCAAAATTAATTCAAATTGCTTTCAACAAAGTTCTCTATGAAACTAGGGCAAACAAATATTTATAAATACCTTTTCCTTCGCTTTTTTTATTAGGGTTTGAATGCACCAAATCACAAATCACCTTGATCACTCTAAATATTTTCTTCGTTGCTCTACTCCTTCTCAATGCTCATTGTGAATGAATTTGACTAAGTAAAATCACTTTATAACCCTTGAAACTGACCTAATTTCATATTGAATGCTTCAAACAATAAAGTTGGAAAACCCTTCACTATGTGCACAATTTCCTTCAAATTCTCCTTAACCTTCTACATAACAACATTTTCTACCATAATTTTCTCCAAAAGATCAAGGATGTCGATCTACACCACATATCTTCATGTTGAAGAATCAACACCATTTTCCTAGGTAGAGGATGAAATATTTTCATTAAATCTCCCCCTGAGCCAAAGCTCAACTTAGTTTTCAGAGGAAACATCTGCACTAGATGCTAGTACAGATTCATCCTTAACTTCAATCTATTTCTTCTTTCTCCAAATCTTATCCATCTCCTTCTCTGTTTCTGTCAGATCAATATTTTGTAGTGATTCATTCTTTTTTATTGGATTATCCTTCATATTTTTGCTTATGTAAAACTTATAATGTGTCCCGACCTATTGAAATTGTAGCATATGACATTATTTTGACCAATATTATTTCCATTCATTCTAGATCTACATTGATTAGCTTTATGCCCAAATCCATAGCATGTATAACAGTAGCCATTGAAATATTGAACCATTCTACCATTGTAAAACATCCTGATTCATTCTCCTTCTACATCCCATAGCCTTATGTCCAAATTTATTGTAAGAATAATAAAAACCATTGAAAGATGGGTACCTTCGTGCATTTGGTTTTCTAACTAAGGTTCTTCTAGCTACATTCCTTTGATTCCAGATCTTCTTTCCATTGTTCTTATTGCCTTTAGTCTTCTTTTTATCATTTGATTATTATTTTTATTTTTATTTCTTGTGAATGTAGGTTTTTCAATGAACATCAAGGTCTTTGTTTCACACATATGAAAAAATGGGAAAATATAGAAAAAAATTCTAAAAAATACATGTCCTCTAGGTATTGATGTCTTTATTCCAACCAAAAAAAATGAATTCTAATACATTCAACAAAAAAATTATGCTCCTAATAGTACACCTATGTCTAAATTGTAATTGATTTGACTTCAAAACTTAATTAAAAATAATAATTCAATAAAAAATTATGAAACCAAATGCATCCTCTAGATATTGTAGTTACAAATCTAAATTCAAAAAAAATATAACTTAATTCTTCATAGGAAAAAGTTATGTGGTTTATAGTACACATCACTCTTTAAAAATGGTGTTTACTATTAAAAAATAGTTATCAAAGGAGATAGAAAAATAAATGCAATTTAATTCCAAAAATTTAAAAATATATATATTTAGAATCTACAAATAAAATTTCACAAATCACTAGTTTACATCATCTTCAAAATCCTCATGGTTTAGCAGCTATAAGTGTCTGGAAGTGAATATTTAGTTCAAAATGTTTATTTCAATGTCAAGTTTGGCCAAAAAGTGTAACCCACTATTGTGGGATCACCCAATCATTTCATCAAGCTTTATAGAACGCATCTTGAATTTTTCTTCATGACTCCTTGCTTTCTCTATAAGATCTGATCTCAAATTCACAACTTCTTGTTCAAGCCTTGTGCAATCCTCATATTTTCTTTCCACCATTGTATTCAAGCATTCTTCAACTCTCTTTCTTTCTTCAACTTCTCACTAACCTCCTTATGCCTTTCTCTGAATTTCTTGATTTTCTCCCTCAATCTTCTAATGCATTCATTTTCTTCTTTAAAATTTTCTTTCAGATCTCTATTTTGACCTTTATTCCTTTCAAGATCTTCAAGGGAAACTTTGAGTTCTCCATTCATATCAAATATGCAATCTTCTTTTGTAGATCCAATAGTAGGAATATCTTCCAGAGGAGTAGGTAATCTTCTAATAGCCATGTGTTCAACCTCCAAGATCTTCCCCAAGCAGTTAAGCTCCTTCCAAGGAACCAAGCTCAGATACCAATTGTTGAACACCCAAAATATTGAGAGGGGGCGTGAATCAATATTCTTTTAAACCACTTAAAATTTTAAGCATCCAATACTCATAGCATATTCAATTGCAGTAATGAAAATATTCAAGAACATCACATAACACATGAACACCAATATTTATACGTGGAAAACCCAAAATGGGAAAAACCACAGTGAGGATTAGCTCGCAATATTTTATAACCAATTATAGTATATTACAGAAGTGCTCATTGTAGGTGGACTCACTGTCCAAGTGGACTCGTTGCCCACTAAGAAAAGAAAAGAGAAGAATTTTTGTGGCTCAAAACCTAGATTTAATTGTTACAATTGCATCTATCATATGCATGAAATATAGTTCCAATGAATCTCAATAGACTAACTTTACACACTTCATTTGAGTATGATCTAACACTCTACTTTCCTCTGCATTCGCATCACTCTAAAAAAGAATTTAACATTCACAACTTATCATTCACAATGTATTCACTTGGTTCACATCATTCTCATATATTCCATTCATCAAAACACCAAAAATGATCTATCTTATATATCTGCTTCATCCATAACATCAATTACATCAGCCTAATTAGATGTATCATTTAAAATATACAAAATAGGACTTGTTGGCTCAAGATTTATTCACACGCGTTTCACGCCAAGACTCAAATCTCAAAACAATTTGAAATAGGTCAGCATGGACCTATAATGAATCCCACATAACTTTTCAATACTCTAATAAGCTTTGCATACATTCAAACCTATTAGGTCAGCACCGCAGGAGATGTAATACAAAAATTCTACAACTATATACCCATATTCGGATACGTGTACCTCAAAATTTCATGCCAACTAGAATGCCCACTCATCTGACATCTGTCAACACTTCTACAAATATACAAAGTCAAAATCCAATCTACGAAGAAGTGCAGACTCTCCAACTCATATGCACCGAACTGGAAAACACCTATAATTGTTAGACCGAACTTCGAATATTCATAACTTTCAGACCAAAAGTCAAATCAAGCTGAAATTATGGAATTAGATGCTTCTACTAGCCAAAAAATATATACTAGAATCACAGCAAAAAAACGTCAACATTAAACCGATGTGGACCTAATTACTAGATCCCATGTATACAGAATTACTAGTATTAACACTTAGTCAATTTTCATCATATATTCCTTCACTGGATCAAACCTTCTTGCAAAATTTCCTTGTACCAATGTCCTAAAACATGTTAGAGCCAACAAAAATGATCTACACCATGATATCCAAAGCAAGATACAATGTTTACATCAATGACAACACTGCAATGCATAATAGTATACCTTGTGCTTATCCCACATGCTCATGTTTCCAACAACAACATCAATGACAAACTCCTCATTCCTCCAACACAATAAACATATTAAGCTTGTTATGAATTAACTAATGTACAAGGAATTTTTAAACTAGTGCACACTATGAGTTGAAAATGAGATTGCATATGATATGAATCCATGTAAACATTAACTTTAATGAACATATAGACTTGTGTTTGTATTCTTTGACAATGAAATAAAATTTCCTATATTGAAATTTTGCTAATGCTAGTTTAAGGTGACATTGATGATATTTGTCATAAATCCACATAACAAAGACTTGGTTGTGGCCAAGAGACCTGAGTGGAATTTGATGAAATTAATTTGAATATATAAGGTATAATTTACTAAAAAGAGTGGTATTTGATGTATGTTACTTCATTATATTACACATATTCATAGGTAAATACATGAATCATGTGGCCCAAATATTAACCTACCTTTGAAAAATCAATGCTTAAATTTTGAAAGATAAAGGATTTTATTGAGAAAAAATCATATTCAAGGGAATATTTTTAATATGAGCCATTTCTACCTTATGAAATTTCTCAAAAGAATTTAAATTATGGAATAATAAACCACTTGAGAGGTAGTGATAATAAGTTCAAATAAAATGAATTGGGATTTAAGCCAAAATTTCAAATAAAATGACATATAAAAGTCATAATTTGAGGCCCCAAGAGATCAAAACATGATAATAGAACAACATTAAATATTTGAATATAACTATAATAAGAAAAAAAATCAACTTCTTGATAAGCCAATCCAACCTACTCCAAGGGGGGCAGGATATCACATCCCCCATATTAGTTACTTCAATGGTGGATAACTATGGAAGAATAAATAAAAAATGAAATCAAGAGTCAAATAAGAAAATAAAATAAATGGAAGGGTCAAGGAAGGATTCCTAAAATAAACTAATGAGGTAAAATCCCCTTTCCTATTATAGTGGACTGTGCATTTAGATTATGAATGGTGAACAAGAGTGATGAGGCGTTGTGTCATTAATGATGCATGTAATTTTCCCCCTTTTCCATGTAGTCTCTTGTGAAAGGAAGAATAGAATTCTATGAAGAGTATGTAGTTTCATAATCACATAAAGGATAGAGATGTAAATAGATGTTGCAACATTAGAGATCACCAAATACAATGAATAGGCTTCCAACCCAATCAATTTAGTTTTTACCATGATATTTCCAACACTACTCGCTCTATTTTTTTTATTTTCTCAATAGGTAATGATAAAACATTTATGTAAGATAATAAAATAGTAGCACTTGTATCTTGTAGTATATTATAATAATACAAGATATAAGGTAGACAAGCGGAGGGGCGGGTAACGATTTCATTTTTATGGCCTAAGAAAGAGTATGGTTTGGTGTAGTTTGAGGAGGGGATTATTTATCTTAACTAGCAATGACTAGGGGATGATTAGTTAGATAGATCTCACTCCCTTTACTTGAATCTCCTCTAGATGTTGGGTGGTCACACGACCCTATATAATTGAAAGTGAAATTTTCTTAGCTTTAGTAGGAAGTGTCTTAGTAGACATGAAAACAAAATGTGGAATCATGGAGAGGCATGAAAATTTTTTGGATTAAATCCATAAAAGAAATGTGTTCTCATAGGATATCATGATTATAAGATATGCATGAAAATAATTTTTTTAAAAGGTTTAAAAACTTTAAAGAAAATGAAACTAGTAGGAATAAAGCTAGAATCCACTACCTCTATCAAAATACTCCTTTCTTATGTCAAAATGAGAGATTTGGAATAGGTTAAGGTTTTGTTGTCAATAAAAACAAAAAGGAACAATGAAAATAATAATAATAATAATATCTTTACAACATTAAATTTTGAGGGGAAAGTAGGAATATAATTGCACCATATGGCTTGTGGAAGTAAAGAGATTATAGTAGTATTAGGACAATTCCTCAAATATATCTCCATCAAGGGGGAATGCCACCTCATTATACTAAAAAATTTTCCTATTATATATGAAATATTATCTACATAATAGACTAGATTTTGATCCAAGGTGACAACAGGGGATTCTGAAAGGATCTATTAAAACCTAAAGAAAGAACCAAATTTGTTCCCATATCATTCAAATACTCTATGATTAATATTTTTTTAATCCACCAAAAAAATCCCAAGAATTTTATAAAAAAAAAAATTAATCGTTTTGTAAATCATAGTGAAATACAGAGAAACTAAAATTCCTTTTGACACAAAGTTACATTTATTTTTTGTTTTCGTTTGAATGCAAATTTAAGCTTAGAACAACACACAAAATTCAATAAAGAATAATTTATGCACAAACTCTCTCTCTCTTTCTCTTGAATGCTTTCAAATTGTGATTAAATCTTTGTGTAGCTTATATTATGTGGAACCTCTATTATTTAATGAATTTCTAGCTACCTAGGTGATTTTTAAAGAAACATTTCTCCTCATATACCTAATATGAGAACCCCTATGCTTGTATCTATTGGATTCATTTAGTATTTTGAAGTGAGTTCCTACTATGAAATAAAATTAACAAGGTATCAAGTTTAGATGTGAGAATTGAGGAAATTTTGTGATGGATTTAACTCATTATGATTCTCTAATTAATTTGAGGCTTTATGTTCTTGTGATCTTCCTCTATTTATCATAATGGTCATAAAAAGTCTATGCAACCAAAGCGAATTTATTTTTATGAGTATTCAACTTAGCATTTATGTTAATGAGATTTTTCTCTAAATGATACTAAGATGTTATAGTTGAATAATGAATACTAATGGTGTGAGGTTTAATTTTGTTACATCCCATTTTTGGAAACCCTCTATACTATGTTATTTTGTTTTTACTTTTATTATGAACCTAAAAATTTGAATTTTGAATGATTAGAATATGTGAACAATCAATATTATATTAGATTGATATAGTTTGATTAAATTTACTATAAAATTAATTTCATAAAAATGATAAAGAATGTTAAATTTTGGTTTAATGGTTTATGTTGAAAACTTTGTATATTATCAGACTACCTTTCTGGCTTGATGAGGTGGATGAAAAATATTGTTTTCCCCTTCTAAGATTGAGAGAGAGTGTGTGTCGTCAAAGAGAGTAGTAGATCTAGGAAGAGAACAAAGATCAACTTGAAAACTTAGAACTCTCACACACACACCATATAGTACATGTTTTCTTAATTGTGGAAATTTGTTTGAAACTATTGGAATTCTTCATTCATCTAGTTATTTTTAGTATTGCAATATTTTGAAAATTTATATTAATTATTCCTTTTATTAAGGGTAGTGTTCAACTTCATGTTATTATGTTTTCATATAAATGGAACATGGTTATTGTGTGAAGTGTTACAATAGATAATCATTTTATGTCTCTTGTCTTATTGTCTTCTCTAATCATTTTTTCTAATGTCTACATGTTTTATCATCGACATGTTGTTTAAATTTAAAAGGTGAAAGGTAGGTTATTCCTATCATATAAGTGTTTAAATTTTGAATTATATGTTTGGCCTTGTAGAATTAAAAGGGTAGTATCAAATCTTTATTCTTGTGATAACTCAATTATAATTTAAAATGATAATATTAATTTACATATATAATTATATATGTAAATATATATACACATTTAATATTTATAAGTATCTATGTAAATATATACATCTCTTTTTATATATGTGTATACATATGATATAAGCATTGTTAATGCAACATTTTTAAAAAGAAAATTTAGAGAGCTCACATGAGTTGTTTTAAATTGGAGGGAAGGATTGCATGCATTAATGAGCATTAATGTGGAAGCACTTCACTTTGAAGTGGAAAAAAAGTAACAACTAAACTTTATTTCCTCTTGAAGGGGCTAGAATTGAGGAAGGTGGATTAGAGCATAGTTTAATGTAAGGAGAATGGGGTTAAGAAGGAAGGGAAAAAGAAAAGAAGGGAGGAATTCGAGCAGAGAAGAGAGAACAGCATTTTTTCTCAAGTATTTAGGTATGTAATATTGTTCTTATTTTGAAAAATTTAGTATGCATGTTGAAATCATATGAAGGAAACTTTGTGGAAATAATCAAAGGCAATATGAAATCTAGACTATTATGTGAAGTATTATGGGTTTGATGGAGCATTAAAAGTTTATAATTTTTTCTTTAGTGGTCATAGCCATTACAACATGAATATTTTTTATTCATATCTCTATAACCATTGGGTTATTTCATTATTGTTTATTTATGTGTCTATGAGAACTTTTTCAAAATATTCTACTATGAAATATATATATAAATGTAGGTTACTCCATTATTATTATTTGGTGTTATCATAGTAAGTTTTTTTTTTAAATGACAAGTTATTAAACTTTTATTAATATAAGAAGAGAATTACATATCAAAGGATTGCTCTTATAGCAGAGAATTACAATTCGGAATTCTTAAAAGAGAGAAGGAATGAGAAATTATATTCTTGTGAACATACATGACACACATATTTTGTTATGAAACATGTTTATTTATTTATGAATCTTTGGCCAAAGTAATTTAAAATAACTTCTTACATTGCTTGTTCACTATGAATAAAGCTACACATTAATCAAATTTATCATAATTTACTAGAGGGTATCTAGAATTATGTGACAGAGTATTTGTTTTAGTACATACTATTTTTTAGATGGCATGGTGATCAATGGAGTCTCCTAGATCTGCTAATATCGTGAAGGGTAGGGCTACTTCCTATAGGAATGTGTATGGGGACCGCTAGTCTGTGATTGGAGGAAAAGAACTTAAGTGATTCTCTCCCTCTTGCAGTTGAGATGTCAAAAACTTGGTCTATCAAAGACAACACTATTGATTTCAAATAGCTTGTACTATTATTGATAACATTGTATATCACGTCCTCATATTGATGTTGAATATATTGTATTATTGAAACTATGTATTAAACTATATAGAATTTCTCAAGTATCATTATAGTAGAGAGTACCTCGTTATTATGTTATCTTCATTTTTAACAAAGAATTTTCAATGGAGTTAAATGATAGTGAATATGAAATTTTTCATAGAAATGATTCTTAATTATCTTCAATATGATAATTTAAAGAATACAGTTGTGTAATTTCATTTACTATAATTATTTTTTTATGGTATTTTTTTGCTTACAAACAAGTGAGTTTGTTACACGTGGTATCAAAGCTATGTTCAAATACTAGATCCTATGAGCCTACTATGTGAAAGTAGCAGGATATAACTCTTTATGTGTCTTGAATGTATAAATGAGAATTTAAAAGTCTGAAAGAAATGAAAGGCTAAGAAAGCAAAAAAAACTCAACTAAAAGTTAAAACTAAGAAGGATCTAAGCTATACAGGAGAAACTTGACTCTTTGATTCTGAGACTCTAGCTAACACTCTTAAGTGTATTAAACTAGAAAGGGAAAATTGAATTGAGCAATCAAATTCCACTCCTATTAAACCTAGGAAACCTTCGATGATCTACGACAAGCCTTTTGGGTGTGGATACAACCTGCTAATATTAGGAAAGGAAGTGATTGAGTACCTACGAGTACGTCCACCTTCCAAATTTGTATTGCTAGATTCCAAGAGTGGAGAGGAACTAGAAGAAATTTCTCTCTCAAATAGTGATGTCTAATATGATAAAAAAAACCTTATATGAATAAGGATGTGTAAATCCATTATTATGAATGAAATTTATGTGTTTGCTTAATTATTGGATTATGAGTGCAAATTATGAATTATTTTTATCAAACTTTAGACTTTAACTAAATTTATATAAATAAAATAAACCTATATCCTTTTTAAGAGACTGATAAGACCGTTATGACCTACCAGGTGACATCATGGTGCAAACAAGGGTAAATCCTAGTTGTATTCTGTTAGTTTTAGAGTAGAAATGAAGATAAGAAGAAATATAAAATGATGAGCAATCAAACACAACAAATACCTTGGGAAAACCCTCCTTGAGGGAGAAAAACCCAGCCAAAAATTATATCTCTTATATTTGAATAAAAAAGAGTAGAAATATGCTTACAACTTGGGCCAAACACAAGGCCGATTTGATGTAATGAAAGATCACACCTCTCCTAGATGCAATTATACAACCAATTATTATTTCTCCTTGATATCGATTTGTTGATGAAATATAATGAGCTACTGCTAATGTGTGAATTCCTCCTTTTAGTGCGATTTCCTTTTGTGAATTAAATTGATCCTCAAATGAATGAACAGTGCCTTGTAAATATACAAAGCAAGGCGTCTCTTCATTTTGGGTTGGCCTCATTTAAGAAACAAGGCAAATTTTCATTCGGGTCGGCCTGATAAAAAATGAAATTATTATTTATAGCAAGTCTGACTTGCCTTGGAATTTAATTTATTTATCATTTACTATTTTTAATTGAGCAAAGGATATCTCTTGCTGCTATAACATCAACACTCCCTCTTAGCTAGGGAGGTATCCTTCCAGATATCTATGTCATGGATTCTCTCGACATGATGCCCACAATGGCTACACCCATTTGTGGAAAACCGCATCTTAGTCTCAGAGATGTACAAGAGTTCATCATGGAGTCTCTCAATGTGATGTTGTCATGGAGTCTCTCAACATGACGTCCACCATGGCTACTCCCATATGTGGAAATAAACACATGTACAAGTGTCCATTATGGATTCTCTCAACATGATGTCCACCATGGCTACTCCCATGTGTGGAAATAACCACATCTCCATCTCAGAGATGTTCGAGGGATTTCAACTCATATTTCTCCGTCTCAAAGAAATATGCATTATAGAAAAGCTCACTGATGTTGAGTCCCCTTCTCGGGAAGGGTGAAATTCTCCACTACTCCAAGCTTGTCCCAAAAATGTGCAAACTTCACTCTGGAGAGAAGCTTGGTGAGAATATCAGTCATCTAATGCTAATGTACTTGAGTTGAATTGCTTTCCTCAGCACCATGTATCTGATATAATGATACTTGATCTCCACATTCTTTGTCCTATCATGAAACACTGGATTTACTAAGAGATTCGCATAGCTTTGATTGTCACAATGAATCATAGTCGGCTCCAATGTTTTCCCAAACAATCTTGCAAGGATCTTTCAAAGCCACACTACTTCTCAAGTTGCTACACATGCTACAATATATGCAGCCTTTGTAATGCTTAGTGCCATAGAAGTCTACTTCCTGCTACACCAAGAAATCATGGCAGACCCCAAACTGAAGCAACATTCAGAGGTTCTCTTCTTGTTAGTTACACTCCCAACCCAATCAAAATCAAAATAGCCTATAAATTCATACCTTCACCAGAAGTATATCTCAAGCCATATCCCACATTGCCATGCAAGTATCTCAAAATATGCTTTGTTGCAACTAGATGAATTTGTCTTGGCTCACACATGAATTGGTTGAGATCACTCACCGCATAATAAATTCCTAGTCTAGTATTGACTAGATACATTAATGATCCAATCAATTTTCTATACATGGTGGGATCTACCAAATCTAAACCAACTGCAGAGTCACTCAACTTCTTCAAATTTGTCTCCATAGGTGTAGAAATGGACTTGCAATCCATCATCCCAAATCTCTTCAAGATGTCTATAGTGTATTTCCCTTGACTTAGAATAATCTCATTAGGTCTTTGCCACACTTCCAGTCCCAGGAAGTAATGCATAATACCAAGATCCTTCATCTCAAATGCGGAAGCTAACTCTTTCTTGCATTTGATAATGAGATACTCTGCTCCAGTGAGAAATAAATCATCAACATATAGAACCAATATCAAAGCCTCACCATCAACTACCTTGAAGTAAAGATTGGAATCTGCATCATTCTTGTAGAATCCCAAGCTCATCAAATATCGATCAATCCTTTCATACCATGCACGAGGTACTTACTTAAGACCATACAATGCCTTCTTCAATCTACATACATGAGATTCCTTCCCATGAATCACAAAACCATCTGGCTGCTCAATATACACTTCTTCTTCAATCACACCAATAAGAAATGCAATCTTTACGTCCATTTGATGTAACTTCCATCATTTAGTGGATGCAATTGTAATAATTGTCCTGATAGAAGTGTATCAAACAACAAGAGAAAATTTTTCCTCATAAGCTATTCCCTCCTTCTGAGAGAATCCTCTTGCCACAAATCTCACCTTGTGCATCTCAATGCTACCATCAGCTACATGCTTGATTTTGTAGAGCCACTTGGAAGACACAACTAATTTCCCTTCAGGTCTCGAAACAACATCCCAAACATCATTCTTGATGGTAAACTGATATTCTTCTTTCATTGCATATTTCCATACCTATTGGTTGGATGCCTCCTCAAAACTGGAAGGCTCAAAACCAATGATCAGACTCATCAATGCCACATAACCTAGAAACTTTTATGGTCTCTTGCTTTCTCTAAAGGTGCCTCGAGGAGTTGCATATTGTTCTGCCTATTGCATAGTTTGTCGATCCTATAGAGGTCTCTTTCGACCTACAGCAATGTCTCTCAACCCATCAGTTAGCTCTATGGGATCAACTGGATCAATAGTCTCGTCTGGTTTATTAGATTCCCTCTGAATCTCAGGAGTATGATCAGGAAAAATTTCCATATCCTGAGGTGTCTCTTTTTCTTCACTGTCTATCTCCATGTAAGACCCTTTAGATATTTTGAATGCCACTTCTTCTTCGAAGGAGACATCCCTATTGATCTCAATCTATTTTTGTCCTGGAATGTAGACTTAGTAGGCCTTAGAAGACTCATTGTATCCCATAAATATACCCTTCTTGCCTGAAGTTTCTAGCTTTGATCTTTTATCCTTAGGCACGTGAATATAAATAGGACAACCAAAAATTATTAAATTAATAATCTCAAGTTTCATACCTATGAAGGCCTCTTCAGGATGTCATGTTACCTAATATTCGATGAGATCCTTGATTCTGAACATACACGGCAGTTCTGGAAGCTTTTTCCCAAAGGAAACTCTGTAAGTCTTGATCATGAATCATAGCTTTGGTTGCCTCAACTATGGATCTATTCTTTCTTTCGAAAACTCCATTTTGTTGAGGGTTGTATGGAACACATAACTCCCTCTTGATCCTTGCCTCAATGCAAAAATTATGAAATCCTCTAGAAGTGTTTTCTCCTCCATTGTCTAATCTTAGAACTTTAATTCTTTTCTTGGACATGTTTCTACTTGAGCCTTGAATTCTTTGAATTTATCAAGTACTTCAAACTCCTTATATTTCAAGAAGTAAATCCAAGTCTTCCAAGAGTAATCATCAATGAAAATTACGTAATACCAAAATCCACTCAAGGATGCCATAGACATTGGTCCACATAAATCAGAATGAACAAGATCTAAAACTCCTTTTGATCTACTATCACTACTATGGAAGGGACCCTTGATATTCTTACCAAGTGCGCATCCTCTGCAAATTCCATCATGCACCAGACTAAGCTTTGGTAGACCAGTAACCATCTCCTCCATAGATGGAAGAGCTCTAAAGTGTAAGTGACCACGTCTCTTGTTCCATAGCTCACTTGAACTGGTAGAGTCATGCAATAATTCTTGAGCTGGATGAATAGAAATTTTGTATAGGATCTCTTGACGAACACAAATCACACAAGCTGATTTGATACTAGATTTCCTAGGACAAGTGAGAACTCTCCCTTCAAAAAAAGAAACCCGGTACCCTTTGTCCTCCAATGCTGAAATGGAGATAAGATTTCTTTTGATTCTTGGTACAAACAAAACACCACTCAAATGAAGTGGGATGTCAAAATTGAGATGAAGGGAGGTGGTCCCAGCTCCTTTTATGGAATAACAAGCATCATCTTTGATTATCACTTGCAATTTGGTTTCCCTTTCTACCAAGTTTGAAAGATGCTCTTGATATCCTGTAATGTGTCCTGAAGCACCACTATCAATCAACCAAGTGTCACTGTCAGTTGGAACATTGCTTGAAAGAGTAGAGATGAATAGAAATCCCCCCCGAGTCATCTCTAGATTCATTTTGAGGTGACACATCATCAACATCTATAGTAGAATCATGTTGCTTTGGTTTTGATATGCAATCTCGAGCATAGTGACCATACTTGTCACACCTGAAACATTGAATGTGAGAGAGATCCTTCTTCTTTTTTGGTTCAGGAACAGAATTTGATTTTATGTCTCTATACCTCTTGAAATTTCCTTTTCTCCCTTCTCTTCCTTTCCTTCTAGAAGCTTGAGCAACAAGGACATGATTTTCTTCATTATGAGAGCTTCGCCCATTTCCTTTTGCTGCTAATCTGGATTCCTCTTGAATGCAATCAACTCGAAGATGATCAAACTTGGGCAATTTAGATCTCCCACTAATTCTTTGGATAAAGGGCTCCCAATATTGAGGAAGACTATTTAGTGCCAACATAACTAGGTCTCAATCTTCAACTATATCTACAATGGTGCATAGTTGATCTCTCAACTCAGCAATCTTCATGAAGAAGGAGATGATTGAATCTCCTTTAGCCATTTTTATATGATGGATTTGTTGTCTCAAGGCTAGGGCTCTACTGGTATTGTTGATCTCCTACAATCCTTGTAGAGCATCGAACATATCTTTGGTTGTCTTCATCTTGGAGATAATCAGCACAAGATGATCCTTCACGGAGTCTATCAATATCTTCCTAGCCTTTGTGCCATTCTTCTTCCATTGAATCTTCTCAGCATCATCAGATAGCTCGGGCACATCATTTTCCATAAAATCTAGAAGATCATTTTCTTCTAAGGCAATAAGAACTTTGAATTTCCAAGAGGTGAAATTAGATGCACCATCAAGCCTATCTTTGACCTTGACTTCATTCACCATCTTCAATACTTAGATAGATTGTCCTAGATAAGTAGATGACTTGGCTGCTTAAAAAAAATTGATCCAATCTTGCTTAAAATCGCTTTGATACCATGTTAGTTGTAGAGAATAAATGAAGATAAGCATGAATACAAAATGATGAGCAATCAAACACAGCAAATACCTTGGGAAAACCCTCTTTCTCGAGGAAGAAAAACCTAGCCAAAAATTATCTCTTATATTTGAATAAAAAATAGTATAAATCTACTTACAACTTGGGCCAAACACAAGGCCGATTTGATGTAATGAAAGACCGCACCTCTCCTAGATGCAATTATACAACCAATTATTATTTCTCCTTGATATCGATTTGTTGATGCAATATAATGAATTGTTGCTAATGTGTGAATTCCTCCTTTTAGTGCGATTTCCTTTTGTGAATTAAATTGATCCTCAAATGAATGAACAACACCTTGTATATGTACAAAGAAAAGTGTCTCTTCATTTTGGTTCGGCCTCATTTAAGAAACAAGGAGAATTTTCATTTGGGTCAGCCTCATAAAAAATAAAATTATTATTTATAGCAAGTTCGACTTGCCTTGGAATTTAATTAATTTATCATTTATTATTTTAAATTGAGCGAAGGATATCTCCTACCACTATAACATCAACATATTCAAGATGGTTCGGGTCAACCATCAAATGATCCAATAAAAAAATTGGATCAAATTCTAAATATTTTAAATGAAACAAAAGAGAGATTAGGATATTTGGAGCAAGAAGTGAGAGGAGTTGGTGGACACAAGAATGAGGATGAGAAAAGCCAATAAAATAGTGAAAATAAATACTATGAGAAAAATACCAACAAAGAACAAAGGGAAGATGGTCAAGACCAAGAAAAATAATGATATTTAAAAACACACTTGACCAATGAATTGGAAAGGGATATGAAAAATGTTACTCCACCTAAGTTTGATAAAACCATGATAGGAGATGGAGTTGAATCATGACTCACCAAGATGGAAAAATATTTTCAAATAAAGAATTATTTGGAGATAATTGAGATGGTTTAGCAAGCATACCAATTGGAGAGAGAATCTTGGTGGATGAGAAAAAAATGGAATTAGGACTATGTTCCCCAACTCTAACTTGGGATCATTTTCTAGTCATTTTTAGGCCGAGGTGGTTACCTCAACTTTACTTTGATTATAAGCTAACCAATTTTCATAAACTACGACAGGTAAATATGTTAGTAATGGAATACTAGGATAAATTCACTAGGTTGTTGAAGTATGTTCCTCAATACCAGAAGGATGAGAGGTTCGGGATAAGGATATTTATCATGGATCTAGATGCTCAAATTGGGGTTGAAGTTGATAGTCATGGTCCAAAAACCATGGACCAATTATTTGAGAAGGCCATAAAGAAGGAACAAAAGTTAAAGTATATCTCAGCATACTAAGACAACATTAGGAAGAAGTTTAACTAGTCCACGTCATCACTTTATTTCAAAAAGAAAGGATGGAATCAAGATTCTAAACTAAAGCAAGATGGGAAGGAATCTAGAAATAATAGGAACAATTCTCAAAATGGGAAAATAATTAGAAATTTTAGAAAAAGAGAATTATAAGAATGATCAACCTATTGAGAAGAAAGGGCCTCCAAGTGTATGTTTCAATTGTGGAGGAGATCATTATTCAAACTAGTGCCCAATCAAAAGTTAGGGAAAACCGTTAAGGGGTCAACCATTTTCTTCTCAACGAAAAAAATTTCAAGAGAATTCAGGTGGCTATGGATAATCACCAAGCCAAACATCAAATTACTTTGTTGAGGTTCCAAGTACACTATTTTAAATACCTATCTCAATTCTAATAGACACTGATGAAACAAAAAAATTGTATCATCTAGTTTACTAAAGAAAATTCCTATAAGAACTAGATTTATGGCTAAACCCTAATTAATCGTATATACCTAGTCTAGAGCTCAAGTAGATAAATGTGTGTTTGAAGCCAAGGTTATTTTTCCATATTTTTCAACAAAAATTAATTTGCATGTAGCCCCATTAAGATTGTATGATGGCATTCTAGGAATGAACTAGTTGTGGCAGCATAGAGCCAAAGTACATTGTTTTGACAAAACAGTTGAGTGTATGGATGAATTTGATAATGCAACCTTAATTAAAGAGTTACAGCATGAAGTTAAGATTAGATAGATTTCTACAATATAGTTAAAAAGAGTTAGAAAGACAAGTTTTTAGATGTTTGCAGTAAAAATGGTGAAAATAGAAGAATCTAAGGAGCTAATTTATCTTGATGACCAATACTTGTATCAATCTCAAAAAACTTATGAAGTGAGGAAACTCTAGGGAAGTCTAAGGAACTAACTATCCAAGACTATCCTTTTCTATATGAATTTTTGGATTTTTTTCCTAAATAAATACTAAGGCTACCTCCAAAAAGAGTCTTTTAATTTGCAATCAACATAATACCTAGTTTAGAATTGATATGCAAGGCTCCCTATAGAATTACTACAACAAAATTAATGGAAATAAAAGCCTAGTAGTAGGATTTATTATCCAAAGGTTTGATTAGACCTAGCATGTCACCATGGGGTGCACTAGTGATTTTCATTAAGGAAATAAAGATAGAACATTTTTTTTGTGTATAGACTATTATACATATGCTTAATAAAGATATGGTAAAGAATAATTATCTCTTACCTCGCATTTATGATCTCTTTGATCAAATATGCGATGTTTCAGTCTTCACAAAGATTTATCTTGGGTTGGGTTACCAAAAATTAAGGATGAAATAAGAAGACATTCATAAAATTACCTTTAAAACAAGATATACACATTATGTATTTAGAATTCTACCCATTGGACTGATGAATGCTCTGACATATTTTATAAATTTAATGAATAGTGTCTTCAAGGACTGTCTTGATAATTTTATATTAGCATCTTGGATGAAATTTTGATTTATTCCAATGATGAATAAGATCATAAAAAACTTTTGAGAATAGTCTTGCAACAATTAAGGGAGCAAAATTTGTATGTAAAACTATTAAAGTGTACTTTATTTCAAAAATAAGTACAATATTTAGGTCATCATCTCTGCAAAAGGAATTATTATGGTCCATTCAAAGATTAAGTCTATCCTAGAATAGCCTACACCTAAAAAAATGCATGAAGTGCATATCTTTATAGGTTTGGCTAAGTACTATAGAAATTTTGTGTTGAATTTTTCAAAAATAGCCAACCCCATTACATCTCTTTGAAGAAAAGAGAAATGGTTCAAGTCGTTAGAAAAATGTGAGGAGCTTTTCCATTTTCTAAAGGAAAAGTTGAATATTGCACCAATTCTTAGTGTACTTGACCCAAAAGGTCACTTTATAGTTGTCATTGATGATTCAAGTGAAGGTTGGGGGGTTGTGTTAGTGCAAGAAGGTCAAGTAGTAGCCTATGAGTCTAGGAAATTATGACCTTATGAGAAGAATTATGCTTCACATGATTTTCAGCTAGCAACAATTTTCCATTCTATCCAAGTATGGATACATTATTAGTTAGGGAATTCTTTTGAGCTCAATTCAAATAATCAAGGTCTTAAATACATTTTTACCCAAGCGAATCTCAATGCTTATCAAATATGTTGGTTAGAGCTAGTATCAGATTACAACTTTGAGATAAATTGCATCAAAGGAAAAGATAATAGAGTTGTTGATACAGTAAGTCATAGAAGGCATATCAACAATGATCTCAATTCACTGTAATTTTTGACATCAAGTGTTAAAAATCCCTACAAAAGATCTTTTCTATAAGCAAGTAAAGGAATCCTTGTTAGAAAATTCCCAAGATAATAAATACATGGGATACCATTTTGAATTTGATGGAATTCTAAGATTTAACAGAAGAATGCATGTTCCAGACCAAAATAGTTTGAGAAATTTTGTGTTGAAATAATCTCAGTGTGCCCCATATGCTAGTCACCCGAGTGAAAAAATTATTGGTGAATACATGAAACCGCTATATTTTTTGAAGGGAGTGAGAAGCAAGATGAAGAAAAATTTGTGGTAGGGTGTCTCGAATGTCAATGGGTTAAAGCTAAATACCAACACCAAGCATGATTACTATATCCTCATGACATACCAAAATATAAATTACAAGTCATCAACATGAATCTTGTCCAAGGTCTACCTATGTCAAGAAATAGAGATGATGCAATTCTATTAATAGTGGAAAAACAAGTATAAAAGTGGTTCACTTTACACTAGGAAACCTTATAGATGGAGTACCTATGATTGCAAGAAATTTTATGCAAAATGTTTAGAATGCATGGAGTTCTAAAGAAAATAATATTAGATAGAGATACACATTTGACTTCAAGGTTCTAGAAAACTTGGTTTTCAACATTAAGAACTAAATGAAATATAAGTTCATCTTATCATCCAAAGACGAGTGGCCAAACTAAAAGAGTTAACCAATTACTAGAAGACTTGTTTTAGGATGTATTGCATGGATCAACAATATAAGTGGGAGGAGTACCTACCACTAATTGAGTCTTCTTACAATAATCCCTATCATTCTATAAAAAAAATGGTTCCTTTTGAAGCATTGTATGATAGGAAATGTCAATTCCAAACTCCTATTAGTTGGGATAAACTAAAATATAAGATTATCATCGGGCCAAAAATTCTATAAGAAATTAACTTGAGAAGATTAAGTTGATAAAAAAGAGATTGGTTGAAGAAAATGACAGGCAAAAAAGCTATGTTAATATCAAACATACACCTCGAATTTTCTTTATAGGAGATGAAGTAATCTTAAGAGTCAAACCATAGAAGGGCTCAATAAAATTTGGCAAGTCTATAAAATTAACACCAAGATATGCGGGTCCATTAGAAGTTTCAGAAGTTATTAACCCAATTGCATACATAATAGCTCTACCACCAGCTCTAGATCATATGCTTGATGTCTTCCATGTTTCCCATTTGAAAAGGTATATTTCTAGTTTAGATCATATTCATGATTGAAATTCCTTACAAGTTTAGGATCCAGGAGTGGTCATGATTGAGCCTCTCAAAGTGCTTGAGGTTTGCAAGCTCCACTTGTGTAACAAAGATATTACTTAATGCAAGGTTCAGGGGAACCAAAATTCAGAGGATAGTGCCACTTGGGAAAACTATGAAAAAAATTATCAAAAATTTCCATATTTGTTTAATTAAACATTTTCTTAGAAAGAAAAACATTGTTGTTGTTTTAATTTTATGTTTAGTTTAACTAAATCATATGGGACAATGATATTTAAGGGGGGGTAGATGTTACATCCCATTTTTGGAACCCTCTAGACTATGTTATTTATTTAATATTTTGATTATGAACCTAAAAACTTGAATTTTAAATGATAGGAATATGTGAACAATTAGTATTATATCTGGTTGATATAGTTTGATTAATGTTAGTATTAAATTGATTTCATAGAAATGATAAGGAATCTTAAATTTTATGTTTAGTGGTTTATGTTGGTTATTTTATATATTATTGGACTAAGTATCTTTTTCAGCTTGATGAGGTGGATGCAAAAGATTGTTTTCCCCCTCAAAGATTAAGAGGGAGAGTATCACAAAAGAGAGAGTAGTAGATCCAGGAAGAGAACCAAGATCACCTTGAAAACTAAGAACTCACACACACACACACACACACACACCATATACTGCATGTTTTCTTAATTATGAAATTTTTTAAACTATTTTAATTATTTGTTCATCTAGTTGTCTTTATTATTGCAAGGTTTTGTAAAGTTCTATGAATTATTCTTTTTAGTAGTGGTAGTATGAAATTTTTAAATTTTTGTTATAATTTTTCATAGAAATGGAATATGGTCATTGTGTAAAGTGTTGTGGTAGATAATCATTTTTATGTCTCTTGTCTTATTATCTTCTCTAGGTGTTTTGTCTAATGTGTGTATGTTTAAGCGTCATTATGTTGTGTGAAAAGTAGGTTATTCTTATCATATGTGTTTAAATTTTGAATTTTGTGTTTGGCCCAATAGAATTAAAAGGAAATTATTGAATCCTTATTCTTGTGACAATTCAATTATAGTTTTAAATTATAATAATCATTTACATATGCAAATATTTATATATATAGTTATGTATGTAAATATATACATATCTTTATATTTATATAGATATAAATATGTATACAAAAGATATATATCTATATATATAAATATTCTTATGATATAAGAATTGTTAATGTCATGCTTTTAAAAAGAGAATTTAGAGAGATTGCATGAGTTGTTTTAAATTGTAGGGAAGGACTACATACATTAATGAGCATTAATGCGGAAGAGCTTCACTTCCAAATGGAAAAAATAAATAACAACTAAAATTTATTTCCTCTCGAGGGGGTTGGAATTGAGGAAGGTGGATTTGAGGGTAGTTGAATGTAGGAAAGTGTTACCAAAATTTCACCTCAGCTCAATTTGGTAGAGCCGGAACAGCTAATTATATTTAAGATGAAAGGTACATTAATTTTATGATGATAGTTCATTGGCAATGAAGGATCTTAAATAAGATTCAATTTATTATGCAAAATTCACAACAAAAGATTCATTTGAATTGCATAGTATTGTTGTATTTTATTCATTTTGAAATGAAAGAACATACAAAATTGCATAAACATTTTTGTTTCATGCTTTGAAGATAAAAAGTGCTAAAAAGTCCCACACAAGTTGTGGGAATAACTCATCCATGCAGATATAAGATAACAAGTAAATGCAGAAAGAGTAATGCAAAAAATTAAATATGGGACCCGTCGTTTCCTGGCGAATGACGAATCCCATTGTTGAAGACTCTGTCAGCATCATTGAATCATCCAGTTGAAGCTCCAAAGAGAAACTTGCATGGGTGGAAGAGAATTTGTTAGAGCTCAGGGTGCCATACATAACCCGATGCATGACTAATCATGAAAGTACTTTCTACCTCATATATGATCAATAAAAGAAGAATGAAAAATTGTATGCAAAAGAGTCAAAGTTGGAGATCATCAAATGAGATCAAATCATCAGAAGATCATTGAATTCAGTTTTAAATATAACTTGTTTGTACATTGTGCAGGTACAAGTGCATATTTCATTTCATGGTTCATCTTGTTCTAACGTTTCAACATGTGGAGAAAAATGTGGCTCCCACAAGGGTTGAGCCCAACATGCTGAAAGTAACAAAATCTTTGATGTTTAAATATCATAGTCAAACACAGTTTATCTTTCTGAGAGAAATGTTCATTCATAAATGATATAGAGACAACAACTTCCAATTTCAGGACAGTCATCAAAGAAAGTCAACATCTACAGAGATTTCATGATATGAAGAATACTTCATGTAGAGCTACATTGAAGAGCCCTTATTAGTTCTCTTTGGGTTAGAGTATGCCTATGCCTCATATTAGACTTCTCACTATTTGCGGTTAGAGTATGCCAGTGATGAGTAGGTAGCACTATGAGATATTTGTAGGACAGCCATAAATCATAAAAGCACAAGGATATGAGAGGGTCTCTCTTGTATTTGCAAAAAGACCTATACAACAATAGAAATAGTGACAAGGTTTGGAGTGGGGTCTTTACAAAAAATAACAGTCATTCAGGTGTACAGAATTGTGCAAGCTTCATAGAACACTGTGAATCATAAAGGACAGCAAGTACTGAATATGGGAAAGGTCTCATTCCATGAGCTTTGACTGTTCATTGTCTACAGTCATGAAGCAGTTCTAAGAAGAGGGTGGACTAAATGAAGTGTTCTTTGGGCAATGGTTTTACAAGAGAAAGTGTATACAGAATGACCAATTAATGGAAAAGGTAGTGCATGATAATCGACAGATTTTAAAAGTAAATCCACATGTCAAGAAAGCATAATCAAAATACACTATGAAAATGATGATAATTATCTCAAAGGACAGATACATAATCAACAATTGACAATACTTCTTATAAATATCATAGTGATCATGGAGATATATAAGTAACTTGACTGTGAGTGGACAATTATCATGCTATGATTAATGACATTCAAACAAAGTGAAAAAGTGATGAAGACAGTCCTCAATCTCAAAAGGATAGATCATGAGAATTATAGTGAAAACAGTCTTGGTGAGGAAAGACATAAAGGCAGTAGCAGACACACTTCATAAGGATAGTCATGGTGCGTGGCTATCCCAAGACCAAAGTCACCTTAATGCAAGTTTGTGATAGTCAATGATGACTAAAAATTTAATGACAATGAACAGTCAAAGGAATAAATTATGTTGAATTACAAAAGAAGTAAAAGAAGTAAATAGTTTGCACAGTCATGTTGAGATCAGCTCGAGATAAGCATGAATAGTCAGTATGGCATTTAAAGGCATTTAAATGAAATACATGATTGTCAAATCAAACTAAGGGACAATCTAACTTAGTTTAAGTTGAATTACAAAAGCATGGCACGTCAACAAGAACAGTCCTCAAAATAGCAACACCTTTAAATTCATAGAGGTCAAGGTTTACATTAACAAGAATGAAACTTGTAATCATTTTGTAGCTCATCCTTTCGGGTAGAAAAAAATAGTTTTGAGAGGAGTGACTTGGACTTAAAAATAGTGGGAACAAAATCTAGTGAGGGGAGATAAGAGGGAGATAATCCATTAAATGCTAAGGCGGTGAGGAAAAACAATCATGATGATAGGGACCCAAATACATCAGATTTAAGTATTTTACGTGGAAATGATACATCGACAATGCCAAAGGAAGAAAATATGCACGTGGAGAATAACCTTTCATTTTGGCAAGGAAGTGAAGGAAATGGTCTTATTGCCAGAGAAGATTTAGATTCTCCTACAGTGAACAACATAAGTTACACGGGGGAAACAAGAGAATGTATGCCACAGCCTAGGGTTTCTAAAACCCACAGGTATGATCAAATTCCTCTCATCTTCTCATGAAGTCGCGACTATAGAATATAGAAGGGTTTCAAAGACAAATACATGAAGGAAAATATAGAGCTCGAATGGATAAGAAAACCTACCCAGTTTGTTGTACAGTAAAATGATCTCAATTTCCCGCGAGATTAGCCTCACAAATGCTCCAATGGCGAAGAGATATCAACAGAGAAAGCATAAATAAGATTACATCAGAAAATGTAAGCAAAGCCACAGCTTAAAGCCTGAAAATGCTTTCAAAATGGAGTGAGATGCTTTCGAAATAGAGTGAAATAATCAGATTTTTGACACGGGAGATACTCACCCAAATTAGTTTTGGTTTCCCACAGAGGAGGTGCCTTTAAAAATACCACAGTAAGCCTCAAAAAGCCCTCGATTTCGGCCATGAAACACAACAAAGAGGCATTAATACCATGTAGAAATAGAATACATTAGAAATTTGGTGAAGCCATGGCTGAAGAGCCATGAAAATAGAGCAAAAATTTCCAGAGAACAAACTCCAAGCCCTACCAGCAGCATGGTAACGCTTGAAATAGAGGATAATGATAGATGATTAGGGCTTCAAATGTTTATTTCCCAATGCCTTAATCCCATGGTGTTTTTTTGTCTTGTTTTTAAGACAAAATCATTATCTTTTTTCATCATTACATGTTAATAATAATGCAGTCTTAACTTTCTTAAGTCAATTGACCTAATAATGTTTTGCATGGAGCCTGTGAAGCTAAAGAAGGGTCAGGAGACATAAGGAAAGTTTATTTTTATTTTCTTCAAAATATTTTTGTAATCCCCTTAGTATTATTGTAAAATCTTTTTTAACATTATTTAAACAATCTTATTGATTGGATTTTAATAATTGTTAAAATGGATTATTTTAGAAAGGGAAAGTGAAGTGTAGGTGTGTATTATGCATGCAATGAGGAGAGAGATTATCAAACTGTTATCATGCAAAGTAAAGCTAATAGTGGAGTTTTGAGTTTCTTTTGGAGTTGAACTGAAGGTTATTTTCATGCACCTTCGAGAGCTTTAGTTCAATTTTCTTTGACTTTCAGTCAAACTGGAGAGTTTTTTTTTAGTACCTTTTGATCATGCATGATATGAGTAGTATTTTGCAGCGTATCCAGTGCAGTCTACTTCAGTGGCAGGCCCTCTTATCGAGGCTTTTTCTTTTTACTCATGAGAGGACACTTCGGGATATCTTCTCACTTTCAGTTCACATAGAGTTTCATCTCTTGGATGCTTTATGCATGCCATTTTTTGTATATATTGGAAAAATTTATTCTTTTTCCTCAGTTCTGGCTTTTCTACCTTTGCATTCTGCAAGGAGATTACCTTGTAACTCAGTTTTTCAGTAATTTAGTAGTTTTAGTTATTTCATCACAGTTTTGCAGAGTTTCTTCCTTGTTTTCCAAGAGTTCATTCAAGTATTGCCTTCATAGTTTTAGTTGCTTGCATTCAAGTTCTTGATCTGATCGAAGTTTTATTGCATTTTAATTGCTAAATCTTTAAAATTTATGTCTCAATCTTGATTGTCTATGCATAAATTTCAATTTTTCTATAGGTTATTCATTGTGTTTATTATTAAATTTTATCTATTTTGATTGTGAAAGCTTTTCTTTCCTTTCAAAAATGTGAAATTAAAGAGCCTTTGAATGAATCATTTATGTGGATTTTCTATCCAAATTAAATTGTGCAAATAGAGTGTTTTTGGGAATCTTTTGGATATTTTTTGCAGTTTTTGATCAAATATCATAGGTGCATCACCCGATTTTAAGTTTAGTTTATGCATTCATTTCAAGCCTCTCTTCTAAATTATAGACAATCATTAAAATATCATAAAGGAATCCGGCCTATAATCCGGAGGTCTAGTTTCACAATAGGTTACCCACAACCTGAAATTAGTCCAATGTTACACGGGATTGCAGAGCTTTCTAGCCTTGCATGTGGGTGCTAATCCCTATGATAACAGAAAGAATGAGCTTAAGAAAGAAGGAAAAAAGGAAAGAAGATAGGAGTTCGAGCAGGGAAGAGAGAACAATATGTTTGCATGTGTATTCAAGTATGGAATATTGTTCATATTTTTAAATTATTTAGTATGCATGTTGAAATCATATGAAGGAAAATTTATGGAAATAATCATATGCAATCTCAAATTTAGATTATTATGTGAAGTATTATAGGTTCGATGGGCTATTAAAAGTTTATCATTTTGGCTTTAGTAGTCATTTCCATTACAACACCCATCTCTATTATTCATAAATTTGTAACCATTAGTTTATTGCATTATTGATTATTTGTGATATCACAATGGGTAGATGAGACCTCTATCAAAATATTCCATTATGAAATATATATAAAAAATTAGGTTACTCTGTTAGTATTATTTGGTGTTATCATAGTAAGTCGATTAGACCATTGTCAAAATGTGTTAGTAGGAAACATATGATAACCAATTGGGTTATCTTGCTATTTTTCCTTTGAGATAACATTTGGGTTATTTAGACCCTAGTAATAACATATTTTAGTGATATTATTGTTAATTATTAGGATTATCTTGTTAAGACCTTCTATGATAATTCTTGGGCCGAATAAGCCACTATTATTGTATTTTACTATGAGGAAATTATTAACCATTTAGGTTATCCTGTTATCATTTGTATATGGTAAAAGGATGCGCCAAATAAACCACTATTGAAATTATATTCTTGGTATCTTACTTGTTACCCTGTTGTTGTTTTAAATGATATTTTGTGGGGTGAATAGGCCACTATTATAACATGTTAATGTTAGTCTTATGTGGGCCAAATAGGCATCAATTATAATAGGTCATTGTTAAAACCATTTGATATCCATTAGGTTATTTTGTTATCAATATTCTATGGGTTGAATAGGCCATTGTTATAACATATAATTATTCAACTATATGATAATCATTAAACTATCCTATTATCAATATTTTGAGGGTCGATTAGCCAACTACTATAACATGTTTAGATTGATTTGATAATATTCTTATATGATATTATTAATTTTATTTATACCTCTATTAAAACCTATCATTTATATTATTTTGTGATCATTCTATTATAGTTCTTAATGGTTCGAGTCGGCCATTGTTAAGGTATAAATTATGAAGCAATTCCTGATAAGGGTCTATGCTATATTAGGTATATGAAGAAAATTGTGAAGACATAATAGGTAAGTCACAAAGTTTAAAATGGGAGAGATGTTTAATCTAACAATGAACATGAATAAAGTTTCATAAAAATTTCAATAAGAAATAAAAGATATACTCTATACAAATGGATGTTTTTAGTATATGTGTGTGTGTGTGTACACACACATATATACATATATACATGTGTATGTCTATACACACATAGATATATATATATGTATATATGTGTGTGTGTATACACATAGATATATATGTATATATGTGTGTGTGTATACACACACACACACACACACACACACACACACACATATATATATATACATATATACAGTTATATTTTGAGAAGATGTTATGATGTAAGACAATCATCTATGTGATTATTATTGAAATAGTTTTATGATTTTGATTGTTATTGAGAATAGTTATGTGATTCTGATAATTGAATACTCTATTTATTGATATGAACTTATATCAATCTTAGAAAAAGTGAATGAAAATTAATCATATGTTATCTATTTCCTAGGAACAATACCTTAATTATGAATAATCATAAACCTTGTATGTAAAAATGTATACAAGTATGATGAGGGCCACACCACACGAAACCCACACAAACCACAACAATAGATATCAACACAAAAGATGCGAGACAAAAAAATAACTCACTTTCAATTATTTTCAGAAAATTAAATTACAGATTCAAAACTTGCATGCTACAACCTCATGGGCTTGATTCATTACAACATAATCAACTCTGAAAACAAAATATATTATTCGGAGCCATAATTTGGACTAATGGATCCACCTTCTACGACCCCCACTTAACCCTTTTTATTTTACCCAATAACCGCCCTAGAATGTTCTAGAAAGTTCAACTTTCCCTCTTTTTTCATGCCAAAAGTCATGTCGATTGATTTCCTTGTTGGATGTTGTGGTTGTGTTGCTGATATGTGGTTGTCATTGATTTCAACACTATTAGCATTGATGTCTTGAAGGCTATATATGTCGAGGATATTGAGAAAATTATAATAAATATGTTGGAGGTTGTCTATGAAGCTATGAAGTTCAGTGTGATGAAAAGTTCAGTATGTTGGTATTTAGAAGTTGCACTTTGAAGGGTATGTTTCTGAGCCTATCTAGTTTATCCTCCAGAAGTTTCAGAGGTCCGCATCAAGATTGAAGCAAGTTGTGATTTTTTGTGTTCCTACAGTTATTCTATTATTGCAGCTAGTGTTTCTGGAAGAAGAGAATGTGACTCTAGTAATTTGAGTTGTTGTGTATGCTCCTACAATTTTTATTGATGTTTCTAGATTTTGCTTTATCCTTGTTGCACGTCCACATTGATCGGTGTGCTCGTGATCAAATATTTTTCCTTTGCATATTCGGGTTTCATGTTCTTGGCCGACATGGTGGTTGTAGCGTGTTGTTGATCCTCGTGGATTAATTTTTGAATGTTTGGCACATTCGAGGATGTTGTTTTAGGTCTTCTTTATGTTGTGACCGGCTTCGGTAGGTGCGCATTGAGATTTGTTCATAAATTGGGCCGACAGTTTGTATTCATTTATTCTTTTATTTTTAATTGACAAAGTTGTTGATGTAATTCCATGTAGCGGATATATAAGAGTGATTGTCTTCTTCATTTGAGATGCAGATGTGTTTGTGTAATGTGAAGTATACAAGTGCTATGTGTGAATAAAGATCAGATCATTCGATTGCAGAGAAGAGTGTGAAGAAGATTGAGTGAAGTGTGAAGAAGTGTTTTTGTGCTTAATCAAAATTGTAATCAGGCTTTTGCAAAAGCTAATTTCTCAATTCAAATCTTTCAGATGGTTTTAATTTGAATGTCTATGTAAGACAGTGTCTCTTCTCTTAGCAATGAGCTCTAGGCAATGTGCCTAAATCCATGTGTATTCCTTATTCATTTTCCTTATACTTTTAACAGGGTATAACTTGTGGATTAACCTCCACCGTGGTTTTTCCCCTAACAGGATTTCCACGCAAAAAAAATTGACCTATTATGTGTGTTTCTAATGTGTTGTTGATTCATGCTTTCACTATTATTTATCAGATCTGAGATTAAAGGTTAATAAGGTTAAATAAGTTTTAAATTTTGTGACAACTGATTCACCCCTCTTAGTTGTCTATCCTTGTTTTACCAACATTCCTGCCTAGGAAGAAATTTTAATGAAGTTCACTTTTTAGTGGGCCAACTTCACGAGGCCATAACTTTTGATCCGGGTGTCGGATTTTCTATTATAACATATCGTTGGAAATCTCTTGAAGAGATCTACAATGTTGAACCCACTGAAGGTCGGTTCATCAACTTCTCGAGTTGTTTCGAGGCCTATAAGATTTTCTATTTGAATTTGGAGATGCATTGGAGAAATTTCTCGAGACGAAAACTTTAATATCTCCCAAACCATGCAGGGTACTAAGATGATTCCTTCATAACCAAAAAAAAATTCCAGCTCTGCTCCTTGGGGTAAATTTTTAGGTCCATACGAGCCAGTTTAGGCCTTCTTACTAAAAATAGTAAGCGACTATTTTTTGCTATTTTTGAATTTTGACTATCTTACACCCCTTAAGTGTCATCATGAGACTCAAAACAACAAAAGAAAATAAGAAAAAACATTTTTTTTGGGTGATGCAAGATTTCCCCTACACCACTGGATGCTCCTACATCAAACACCCAAGGTAATTTGAAAATTGACCCTATCACTTCTTAGGAGTTAGAGGGAAACCAAAATGGTTAACCTCAACCTTAGACAACCATGATGAATCTTCAACAGGCCTTCATCTCCATTTCACCAAGTATTCTACATACTGCATATTTCTTGTGCTTCTACCCACACATCTATCCAAAATTTCTTATATCTCCTCCTTTTATGAAGTAGGTGCTGGAATATTCCACTATGCTTCTATTTTTTCTTCATCAATTCCCCCTTCATGATATTTTGTTAAATCAGAAATGTTAAACACAGGTGAAATATGAATTTCATCAGGCAACTCTACCTCATATGCATTTCTTGAATCATGCTTCTTCAAGATCTTACATGGTCCAAACTTCTCCATCTTTAACTTGTTGTATGTACCAAATGGAAACCTCTCCTTTCACAAATGAACCATGACTTCATCTCCTACCTGGAACTTTGTATACCTCCTTTTATGATCTTCCTTAGCCTTATATTGTGAGTTCATCTTATTGATATGTTTCTTCACCTCTTCATGCAAATTATCCAGGTGCTCAGAAAAATCTTTAGCCTCAGCACTACTCTTCTCCCCCTTATCCATCTTTCTTAGTTTGGAAGTAGTTCTTGGACTACTCCCATACACAATCTAGAATGGTGATTTACCAGTGCTCCTTTTGACAAAATTGTTGTAAGAAAAATCTTCTTCTGGTATAATCAAATCCCATCCCTCGGGCTTATCTCCTACAAAGCATCTTAGCAGCTTACCCAAACTCCTATTCACCACCTTCATTTTTTCATCAATCTGTGGATGGTGTGCAGAACTGAACCTTAAATATTTCTTCAACTTCTTCCATAATGTCCTCCAGAAATAACTAACAAATATGGTATCTTTGTATAAAACTATACTCTTTGGTAGACCATGGAGTCTCACCACCTCTTTGAAAAATAACTCTGCAACATAAACAACATCATTGGTCTTACGACACGGAATGAAATGTGCCATCTTTGAAAATCTATCCACCACCACAAATATGGAATCATGCCCTCTCTATGTCCTTGGAAATCCAAGAACAAAATCCATGCTAATGTCCTCCCATGGCCTCTCAGGTACAAGCAATGGTCGATACAATCTAGTATTTTGACTTTCTCCTTTCGCCATCTGACATACTCTGCAACTTTGTACAAACTTCACATCTTATTGTAACTATGGCCAATAATTATTCTCACTAACAAGAACAATGGTCTTCTCTCGACCGAAATGTCTAGCCAATCCTCCACTATGCTTCTCCTTGATTAGATTCTCTCTCATATAACTCCTTGGAATGCACAATTGGCTTCCTCTAAACAACATCCCATCTTGGATTAGGAAATTCAACCATCTTGTCCTATCCAATGTAACAAGTTCCAAACAAGCCTTCCAAGCTTTTGCAAATTTTGGATCTTCAGGATACAAAATTTTGAGTTCATTGAACCCAACAACCTCTATGTTCATCTATATCAATAAATTTTGCCTTCTACTTAAGGCATTTGCAACTCTGTTTGACCTTCCACTCCTATGATTCAAAACAAAAGTATAGCTCTGCAAAAACTCAACCCATTTTAAGTGTCTTTGGATAAACTTTCCTTGACTATTGAGATACTGTAAAGCCTAGTGATCAGTGTATAAAACAAATTATTCTAGAAATAAATAGTGTCTTCATTTCTTCAAAGACTGAAATATACCATAAAACTCTTGATCATAGATAGAATATTTCTTCTTAGCACCATTTAACTTCTCACTAAAATAGGAAACACGCTTACCTTCTTGACTCAAAATAGCTCCTATGGCAATGCCACTAGCATCACAATCTACCTAAAAGACCTTATTGAAATCTAGAAGTTCCAAAACAGGTTGCTCTGTGAATTTGTGCTTCAACATATCAAAAATATTTGCTTCTCCTATAGTCCATTTAAAATCCTTTATATCCCCTCTCATTGCTTCAGTTAGAGGTGCACAAATACTACATAAATTCTTAATAAAATTTCTGCAAAATCTTTTTAGACCATGAAATGATCTTACCTCTGTACACTCCTTGGAGTAGGTCATTCAATGATAGATCTTAACTTCTTTGGATCCATTTTAAGACCCTTCATTGAGACAACAAATCCCAAATACACTAGCTATCTCTTCACAAAACTACATTTCTTCAAATTAATCAATAGCTTCTCCTCCCTTAGCTTCTCAAAAACTCTTTGGATATGCATCAAGTGTCCCTCTAGTGTCTTAATGAAAATTATAATATCATCCAAATAAACAATTAAAAAAATTCCTAAAAATTCTTTCAATACCTCATTCATAAGCCGCATAAATGTGCTTGGTTCATTGGTTAGCCCAAAAGGCATGACTAACGACTCATACAAGACCTCCTTGGTTTTGAATATTGTCTTCCATTCATCTCCTTCTCTAATCCAAATCTGGTGATATCCGATCTTTAAAATTATCTTCATGAAGTACTCAACTCCACTCAAACAATCCATAATGTCATCCATTCTCAACAAGGGAAATTTATACTTGATGGTGATCTTGTTGATGGCTCTAGAATTTGTACACATTCATCATTCCCCATCTTTATTTGGTGCTAGTACTATAGGTACTGCACATGGACTCAATCTCTCTCTTATCAATCCCTTCTGCAACAACTCTTGCACTTGTATGTTCAACTCTTCACTCTCTGTTGGAGTCATACGATTTGCTACCTTATTCAGAAAACTAGCTCTAGGAATCAAGTCCATTTGATGACTAATCTTTCTTACTGGAGGAAAACTTTCAAGTACATTATCAGAAATAATAGCTTGAAACTCATTCAATAAATTTGAAACCTCTACAGGTACCTCAGTAGTATCTTCTTTATCAACTCTAGGGATCAATACAAAACACATATGCTCATGCCTCATACCTTCTAAGAACTTTCTTCCATCAACCAAAAAAAAATTGCATTACTACATGCCTTTTCCTCTACCTCTTTCAAGGGCTTTAACTTATGGTGAACCCCATCCTTTGTCAAATAATAGGTGTTGGCATGTCCATCATGTACTTCTCACCGATCAAACTACCACAATCTACCTAACAACATATGACAAAAATCCATAGGCATAATATCACACAATACCTCATCATGGTAATTTCCAATCTTGAAATTTACTAAACATTGTTCATTTACCAAAGCTCTATGGTCCTTTTGCAACCAAGCAATCCGATATGGATTCAGATGCCTTCTTCTCTCCAACCGCAACTTACTAACCATCTCTTCTGAAACAAGGTTATCAGTACTACCTCCATCAATAATAACATTGCAAACTTTACCTTCACACTTACATCTAGTGAGAAACAAATTCTTCATTTGAGTTGGCTCCTTCTCCTCATTTAGCAAGGCTCTTCTAGTAATAAGAACCTCTCCTCTTTCAGCATCCTTGGAATGTGAAGACTCGGCATCTTCATCTACATGTACAACTTGTGCATTACCCTCAGGTCTTCTATTTCTCATTCCTTGATGTTGAGGACACTCATAGGCTTTATGTCCTCCGTCTTCGCACTGGAAGTAGGTTCCACAAAAGCCTCCTCTTCCTGGTCATCATCCAGATCTTCCTCTTCCTCCTTGGTCTCCATTATTCTGATCATGAGGATGGTAGGTGTTATCTCCTTTCTCGTTCTAGCTGCTACTAGATCTTTCACCCTTCTTTTGATCTTCATTTCGACCTCTATATGACAATCCACTAGTTTTTTCACCATGACCCCCACCTCTTTGCTTGCTTTTAAATATTCTATTCAACTTTTCTTCTACCTTCAAAGAAACCTGATATGCATCTTCAATAGTAGACATTCTTACCAAACCCAACTCTTCTTGAATACTCGACTTCAACCCATTTATGTAATAGGCAACTTTCTCCTTATTGGCCTTAGAATGGCCCATTCTGATCAAGACACAATAGAATTCTTCTGTATAATCCTTGATGAACTTTCTCGCTTGTTTCAACCCTTGCATCTTCTTCAAAAAATCTAGCTCATAGTCCATAGGAATGAACTGTCTTTTTAATTTTTCCACCATCTGGTCCCATCTGGTTATTTTCTCTTTTCTTCTTTGATTTCTTTCTAACTATACCTCTTTCCACAAAATATTCACATGACCCTTGATTTTGGTCTTTGCAAATTTGACCCTCTGAGGATCTTCCACCTCCTCATACTCAAATTATTCCTCCATATCATTGATCCAATCAATCAAATCTTATCGGTTAAGATTTCCAAAAAATTTAGAAACATCAATCTTTGGCCTTTTCCCAATCTTAGAGATGGCCTTAAATAATTTGACTTTCTTTGGATCTTCTACTTCTTGTTCTTCTTCAAACTGTTCCTCATTTTCAACGTCATCTTAACTTTCATCTCCTCTTCTTGGCTCAAACCCTCAACGTAGCTCCTCTTGCAATGCTTGAACTTGTCTCTGTAGGGCTCTAAAACCCTCTTCTGGTATAATAAAATTTATTCCATCATGATGGTTTCTTTGTGGAGGCATTATGATCACTTTTCGTAGAAACCCACAACCACAAGTCTTGGTGCAAACTGCCTCATGTTCAAGATCTATTTACACACTCAAGAAAACCTGCTTTGATACCACTTGAGGAGGACCACACCGCACGAAACCCACACAAAATAATAGATACCAACACAGAAGATGCAAGATAGAAAAATAACTCACTTTCAATTATTTTTAAAAAATGAAATTACAAATTCAAAACTTACATGCTACAACCTCATGGGCCTGATTCATTACAACAGAATCAACTCTAAAAACAAAATATATTATTCGAAGCCATAATATGTACTAATGGAGCCACCTTGTACAACCCCCACTTAACTCTTTTTATTTTACCCAATAACCGCCCTAGAATGTTCTAGAAAGTTCAACTTTCCCTTTTGTTTTGGTGCCAAAAGTCCCACCGATTGATTTCCTGCCTAGGTAGAAATTTTAATGAAATTCACTTTTTAGTGGGCCAACTTCGTGGGTCCATAACTTTTGATCTGAGTGTCAGATTTTATATTATAACATATCATTGGAAATCTCTCAAAGATATCTACAACGTTGAACCCACCGAAGGTCAGTTCATCAACTTTTCGAGCTATTTCAGGGCCTCTAAGATTTTCTATTTGAATTTGAAGCTGCATTGGAGAAATTTCCCTGGATGGAAACTTTAATATCTCCCAAACCGTGCATGGTATTGAGATGATTCCTTCATGACCAAAAAAAAAATTCATCTCTGTTCCTTGGGGTAAATTTTTAGGTCCATAGCCCATTAAGGCCGACTTACTAAAAATAGTAAGTGAACATTTTTTGCTACTTTTGACTTCTAACTCTCTTACACCCCTCAAGTGCCATCATGGGACTCAAAACAACTAAAGAAAATAAGAAAAAAAAATGGGTGATGCAAGATTTCCCCTACACTTAATGCTCCTTCATCAAAGTATATGTATATCAATATTTGAAATATGTATATATAAATGTATGATGGAAAGGGAGACTCTCCCTCTCAAATCTGATTGCAAACACACATAAAATACTATGCAAGAAGGCAAAAAATTAACTTGAAACACATAAAATAGAAGAGAAATCTACAACATGTATTAACTTCAGAATCTGAAAATGAAATACTTCATGGAGCTCATATGTTCTCATACAACATTGGCTTCACACATACAAAAATATGTAACTCAACATTCTAGCTTAATTTCAGTAGCATTTGGGTATGTAACCACAACACTCCAAAATCCCCCCTCACCAAATGAGCAACCATCATTATATATCTCAATTGTGTGAGAAGAAAGCACCATTGGTTTACCAAAATAGCCTCCATAAACCACCAATAATTCCAACGCCCAACTTGAGGAGAGATAAGAAAATAAAATATGAAATAATTCATTGTCTTCACCACCTTCACATGGGTGCCTAAATTTTGGCCAATCATCTTGGTCAATCAAGACACCTTCTTTGACTCCTGGTGGCCCTAATGGCTCCAAATATGGTCATGCAACAACATACAAATATTGTGGCACAAACATGCAATTACATTCAAGGCATGCAATTGAACATGCAAGCACATGCACCCCAAAGGGTCCCCACCAAAAATTTGGATGCCCAAGAGGGATATTTTCCCAATTTTGCCTTGGAAAATATTCATAAATGCATAATTCCCACAAAAATTACAATTACAATTTCATCCCAAGGGAAATTGCAAAGTTGTAAATCAATATATTTATTCTCCTAACCCCTAAGCCCTTATTAAAAATAAACAAAAATAAAATAGAAATATTTTTGGTGATGCAAGAATGTTAGTACCCGAAGATGCTCCTACATCAAACACTTGAGGTAGAAAAAAAATTGTGAATATGGATTCACAAAATGGAGTTGAGTGGTAGTACCACCATTTCAGATTTCAAGCAATCCTCAACAAACTCCATCAATGAATTTGGTACCTACTATTGACTCTTCTTTCTCCTCTTCCAACATTTAATCGGAACAAGATCCCTTCTCTAACAACTCTGCTCTACACTCAACCCCCTGAATGTGGAATCATTTCCACCATAAGTCAACCACCTCCTCCTAGTGTAATTCACATCCTCCTCCAATCTTGTGGGATCCAACCCACCATAGTCTGTCCACCTCCACCAATTTGCACCTGCACTTAACTTTGCAACACCATACAAGTCTTTCTCTGCATACCAATCATCTCTAAAAAAATTTAACTGAACCATCTCATTTGCATTCACTAACTCATCCATCACAACATGAAAATAATTATTCTCAAATTTACTAAAATTTGAATTTACCTTTTTATCACATGTTGCATCTTCAACTTTGTTTTCATCCTTCATGCTTTGATACCACTGATGAAGTAAGAATCCATCCCTCATTCACATACTCACAACAATCTAAAAATTCAACTAAAAAAGGGTTTGAAACAACACAAAAATCTGCAAGAAGTGTTCTTCTTTGTTCATTCAAAATCTCTCAAAAATTCAAGAATTACATAGCATAACTGAAACTAATGGTTGTGCAGCGATATGGGCTGATGAAAATCATTACAAATCTGAAATTTGACTGATACAAATCAACAAAGACCAATACAAAATTATCTCTTTCAATTTGACTTCTATCACATATCTCTAGCATCTTCACCCTGTAATCTTCATTATAAATCACTGTTGCAATCAAACCATGAAATCATCAATCTTCTTGTTGTTGTATAATACCTCCAAACCTGCAACAAAAATGTATTCTTGGTCTCTTTCAACCTTCTTTCAGCTGAAGCTCTCAAGCTCCCTTCACACAAACTTCACTAGCTCACTATCTCTCAAAATGTGGAGCTCACTAGCTCCCAAAAACATGGGCTTTTATGCAAATAGAAATCTGAAATAATGCAGTCTTCAAATCCTCTCTTCAATCTAGAAACATCTCCCCATCTCACCTACAAAAACTCCCAAAGCCATCTCCCCAAATGACAAGGCACCATAATATAGAAGTTTTAGAATAAGAAAACCACTATGGTTTTCCAAAACCACAAGAAAAACACCTCCTTGGAAAACCCACGCTCAATTTGGAGAAATAATCATAAAAATAATAAAATTACTCAATGCTCATATGGCCTTCAAATGGGCATCTAACCCATGGCCAATCAAATTTGGTCAATTATGGCACCTTCTTTGATCCTTGTCGGCTTTGATGGCTCCAAATACGGACATGCAACAACATGCAAAGTTTGTGGCACAAACATGCAATTGCATGCAAGGCATACAAATTAACATGCAAGCACATGCACCCCAAGTGGTCCCCACCTTGAAATGAGATGCCCAAGAAGAATATTTTCCAATTTATGCCTTAGAAACATTTACTGAGCGGCATATTTCCTCCAAAAATTGCATTTACATATCACCACAAGGGAAAATCACATTATTGCAAATTAAAATATTTATTTTCCACACCTTAGCCCTTATTGAAAACAAAAAAAATAAATTATCAATATTTTTGGTGATGCAAGATTGCTAGTAACCCTAGATGCTCTTGCATCAATATACATACATATATTCATATTCATATAAGTGTGTGAATGCAAGTTGATTTGTATGAATAAAAAATAATAGATATGTGTTGAGTTAAACTTGAAAACATGAGATTTTCAAAGAATGGATTAAATGTTCTATTAATGAGAAATGAGTGTTGACTTTCCTTATTGTTGTATATGAAATATTTTTTCTCGATAACCAGTAAGAGTAAGATGTGTGTGAATATACAACACACATATTCTATTATGGAACACATTTATTTATTTATAAAAATATTTGACCAAAGTAATACAAAATTACTACTCCCATTGTTCATTCACTATGACTAAATATATAAATTAATTAAATATATCATACTTGGATATAGAGGGTATCTAGAATTATGTGATGGATTATTTGTATTTGTACACAACACAAGTTCTCAAATGACATGGTGATCTATGGAGTCTTTTGGATCTGCTACTCTCGTGAAGGGTAGGGCCACTTCCTACAGGAAGGTGTGTGAGGGACCGCTAGTTTGTTGTTGGAGGAAAAGCACTCAAGTGATTTTATCCCTCTTGTAGAACTAAGTGAAAAATTTATCTATTAAAGACAACACTATTGATTTCAAATAACTTGTACTATTATTGATAACATTTTACAACATGTCCTTATAGCAATGTTGAATATATTGTATTCTTGAAACTATGTATTGAACTATAGAATTGCTCAAGTATCTTTGTAATAGAGAGTACTCAATTATTAAATCTTATCTTCATTTGTAACAAATAATGTTCAATGGAATTAAATGGTAGCGAATATGAATATCGTTATAGAAATTATTTTTAATTATCTTCAATATGGTAATTTAAATAATGCAACATGTAAAATCATTCAATATTAAAAAAATATGGTTTTTTTTCTTCTACTTAACGAACTAGTAAGGTCTTTACAAATTTGATATATTTGCTTCCTTAGGTGGAAGTTCTTTAGTATGGATTTGTTATAGTATAAAATTCATTGGGTTCCCCTAGCTACTATTAGGTATTATTAATTAATGCTAATTATTAAATGGAACCATATTGTGATATGCAATAGTAACCAATGAAACTATATGAGCTATGACCTTTTTTTACAATGGGTATTGGTAAATGGTGGCTTGTTACACTACTGGGTCTTAATCTTTTCTATGAATTTCCTTCTATAGTATTATTTCTATTTCACTCCCATGAGTAATGTTACTTGGAGTGTTTATAAAACCTTATGTATAAGAACCTATCAAATATTATTGTAAGGACTACATGGGGCTTCAACACCATAAACTTTAAATTTAAATATCATGTGTGTGAGTGGGAAAGTCAATGTTGGTTAAGATAGGTTCAACTTGGGCCCATAATTAAATTTGAATTTTAAAAAGGAAGTCAAGATTGTTCTAGCAATCCTAATTTAAAAGTAAAGTTAATGGTTGTGACTTGATATTAAGATTGTGAAGGATAAGAAATGGATTTAAATAATTGGAGAATAGGAACTTAGTTTCAATCCAAGTACAAATAAAATACTAACTCTTATACAAAAATATTCAAATTAAATATTAAACTATTGCATAAAATATAATAGTCAAAAGAAATTTAAAATAAATAATTGTTAGACTTGTACTTTCCACCTTCAATCTAAGTATTGGTTCTATAGATGAAGAAAAAAATAGAATTTTAAAATCTTTATAAAATACTCTTAGAAAATATCTTCTTTCATGCACTTTATTTAGAATTAGAATTATTAATCATATATTTATTTTCTTTCTACAATATTCTTGTGCTGTATTTATTTACCCATTGCCAATCTAAAGAGCTCTGACTTTATATTAAATTAAAATATCAACAACAAAGACTTGAAATCTAATTATATATGACATAATAATTACGTATGGCATCATATAGAAAGTTAGAGATAAGCATAAACATTAGATTTAACTTTAAATTTCAATATCAAATATCAGAAACTAAAACTTGTCTAAAATATAATATTACAACTTTTAACTTTTGACCTAAAGGTACAATGATAATAATTATAACATTAAACTTTTAGGAAAAGCTTTGGACATGGAAATCAATTTATGTTGATATTTCGTTGCGTGATTGAACAGACAGTTGATGTAACATCATTTGAGTGGAATCTTGTGATATTTAAAGCAATGAAAATGACATTTTACCAAGTTAATGGCTGGAGACAGAATGAATCTTCCATCAAAACAAAAACTTTCACTGTAGCAAAGCTTGTGTACACTGCACCATTCCATTCTCTCTCTTCACGGGTTCACAAACTTCTCAGAATAATTCGATTTTAAAACTATTGATTTGTGAACACAAAAACACTCAACCCACCTTGTCCAGATTTTTGTGGGACACTTGTTTCCTTTCCATTTGTAAATCAATAAGAACACTGGAAACTGGTCTATATCCTTGGTGTTGCATGTGAACTGTAATATTTTATGCAGACATACACCCATGCACGTTTCTACTGATCTACAGATTTTGACGTGCATGATTGTTCAGTAGTGATTGTACGTTTTTGTCTGTTCTTCAGAGCCTGTTGCTGTGTATCTGTAATATATAAAGTTTTATTTGTTTTAAATTAATATAAAAAGACAAGTTTTCACAGTTCATGATAAAGAATGTTTAGATTTCTGGTTTGTAATTGTGTGTGATTTTTAACATCCACGTCTCGGATCAAACTTTATGATTTAAAACGTCGATGTTAAAAATCACACACAGTTACAAGCCAGAAATCTAAGACAGCATATGTGTTATATTAAGTTTTATTTGTGAATCTGAAAATAAATTTATATTTGGAAGTGAGAGAAGTACATTAATTAGGTCATGTGAATAGTATGCAAATAAAGTTTGAATTGTTCTCGAAGAGAAATAATGAAGTGAATGTAGATAATAGATGTAAGTGTTTTTTTTTTTAAGTAAGCAATAATGTTATATAAAAGAGGTAATCAGAGGTTGTCAAGAAAAAGAATTAGAAAGTCATAACCAGCAACTCAAAAAAGGTTGCTATAGCAGTCTAGAACAACACAAGCTCAGATAACAACAACAATGGACAGCTGCAAAAAAAATTAACAACTGTATCTGTATAGAACAATTACATCATCTTATGCAGCTGTAGCAATTGTCAAAACAGCAGTACTAAACTGTAAACCATTGTGAATTCACTGCAACTGACAAAAACCATACAAGAGGCAACCAGAAATAATGAAGTGAGTGTAGATAATAGATGTAAGTTTTTTTTTTTTGTATTGAAGCAAGCAATAATGTTACATAAAAGAGGCAACCAGAGGCTGCCAAGAAAAAGAATTACAAAGTCATAACTAGCAACTCAGAAAAGGCTGCTATAGCAGTCGAGAACAATACAAGTTCAGATAACAACAACAATGGATAGCTGCAAAAAAAATTAACAACTATATCTGTATAGAACAATTACATCATCTTATGCAGCTGTAGCAATTGTCAAAACAACAGTACTACACTCTAAACAATTGTGAATTCACTCCAACTAACAAAAACCATACTAAACAGTAATACTAAAATAATAGATGTAAGTGACTTTGTAAAGTGTCAAAATATTTTTTTGCTGACATAGTTATAAGGGAAAGGGGCCCATAGTGGGTAGAAGTTCAATGGTGGGTATAGAAGTAGGCTTGAGTGGGATCCATAGTGGGTAGGCTTAATATCCAATAAACTTACGCTTAATATCCAATTGCAAAACACTTTTATCCATAAAGTACACAAACTAACAAATCATGTGATGACACATCAATGCACCAATAATTCATGACTTAGTGACCCACTATCGGTGTCACCTTTTTTTTGGGTCTTTTTGGATACCTTGACAAAAAGCATGCTGATGTGGCATCATATTTGATGATGTGGCCTTGAAACCAATTTTTATAAGTAGGGGACTTGCCAAATAAGCTGTTGTACAACTTTGGGAGTGATTTGAAATTTTCACATAGGACTTTGAGAAGCACGAAGTTAGGGTGGCCCACTATAAGCCCCTCTCCCTTATATCTATATGAAAAAAAATTATTACCTTCTAAAAGTTCCTTTAGGATATTTTTATATTTTTCAAACTTGTTGATTTAGTCATGTTTTCATCCCTTCTTTTATTATCTAAGTTTGTTTCTATTGAATTTTTTTTCTAAGTGTTTGTTTCTGGAGTTGTCAAACATTCCCTCATCCCAATACCTCTTTCAAGATATGCTCAAGTCTCGAACCCCACCAATTGTTATACATTCCTTCATCCCAATACCTCTTTCAAGGTATGCTCGACTCTCGAACCCCACCAATTCTTTCATACTCTTTCCAAGTCAAACTTTTGCCCATTCTTCCACCTCAATACTCTTTCCTTGGCTCTTTTGAAATTCTACCACCAATAATTTGCTATTTATTTTCCATTAGCGTCTGAAGAATAGACTTCCCTTTAAATTGGTACTAGGTATGAGTCAAGTTTGAACTTGGATCCTTGACAACCCAATACTCATGATACATGGGTCAATGAGTTTGGCTCGTAAACTACATGGTTGAATCTTGATAGCAATATCATAACCCAATACTTAGTTAACTCCCTAGGGTTGTTCGTTTGCACTTCCCTCTTTTGGCATGACTTCCCAATAACCCTTGATCCTTGCAACCTAAAATGGTGGTGTGTGTTGGATTTGTTGTCACTGATGTCAAAGGATTCATGAGATGCTGTCAAATTGTTGAAATTATGGTCATTGATGTCAGTGGTCACTTGCATAGAGAAAGATTGATTGTAGTTGCACAGCGAAGGTCATGAAAAGTTGCAAATGTTGTCAAGCAACATTGCAAAAGTTGCACATGTGTTGTATAGTCTTGCCTCAGATATCATGTTTCATTAGCATTAAACCTTGGACTTCGAGCTCCAGACCTACCTTATACCACATGCTAGAAGAAAGGAAGGAAATAGGCTGAAAGAGTGTAGTCTAAAAGGTCACCCTTATCAAGCGTTGGAGGTCGGCGAGAAGGCTTACACCTTATCATGAAGATAAGACATGGAGAAAGAGGGAAGCATGATACCCAAAAGATGAAGACAGTCGAATCTTTCGAAGGAAGCCATCAAAAATCGAGGGTCGAGGAGGAAGCTTAAGACTTACGTTGAGGAAGAAAAAAAAGAAGTTAAAGGGTAAGGCTGATGGCCGAAACCCGAAACACGCTGAAGTATTCTTTGAACGGAGTGACACCACTTGGCATCCACTTATTGGAGCATAATTTTTCTTCGTGTCACATTCTTCTTCATCGAGCACAAAATTGAAAATGTGTCAAGGTCTTTTATGGTTGAGTGATGGATGTGTGGCATCTTCTCATTGTAGCACAACGTTTTTTCGTATCACAATTTCCATCTTCTAGCGCAAAGTGAGAATGTGCTAAGGCATTTGTGAATGAAGTGAAGACACATGTCTAACATGACATATGCAGGACAAAAGGTGTATTTCTACTACTCTGTGGAAAGAATGGTGGGTCCCTATGTTGGCTATGCGGGAACGTGGAATGCCTACATTTGTTAGCTTACAATTGCAGCTCATGATCTCTTCAAAGTGCAATTTCATTCTAGAGCGCAAACGAAAGAATACGCTAAGCTTTGGTGTTGTGATATGGCAACATGTGTCCTTGATGACATCTATAAAGCAAAGGCTAGACAATGTAAGTTAAGATCAACGGTGCACATTAAAGAAGGAGATCAAATGGTTTTTATTGCATCGCATAAAGGTCATATTCTTTTATTCACAAAATGTGAAGATGTGAGATGTTGACATGTGTTTATGCTTGGCAGTAAAGGCAAGATCAATGGTTGATATTCAAAGTGGGAAAATGACTATTTCTAGAAGATAAAATTTGATGGGCAGTTACAAGATGAAGTCGATTTAAATGTATTTATATGAGAAATCATTAAAGTGGCGGTTTCAAGGGACTACAAAGTAGTTAGAGTTTGTGTAACTATATAAAATAGTTACTGTCGTGGTCAGAATGGTGCCATGAGTGGTTGTTGAATATAGAACTGATATTTCATGTGTATAGTGGATATATTAATGTAGATTATTCAAATACATAGATGTTATTGAATTGAATGTGTTTCAGGTTGGTGTTAGAGAATATTGAGAAAGAGGAAAAGCTATCATTGAGAATATTTTGGTAGTTTTTTGAATTGTGAGTTGCGAGAGAAGTGAAAAGGAAAGGAAGAGAGTCCAAGTTATGAATTGAAAAGGTGCATTCTCAAGTTGAAGAAGAACCAGTATTAGCATATATGAACTTGTAATGTTGTAGAGGTTGGTGCCTCAAAAAAATTGAGTTGGTGCTCAATTAGGTGTGCAGTGTACCTAAAGGTCGATGCCTCAAAATATTGTCTTGGGTGTTAATGTATATGTAAGTTGGTGCTTACAAAACATATTTAATATCTTTTATTGTGAGGTTGGATTTGAACAGTAGACTAAAGCAAATTTTCTCACTGTGGTTTTTCCATTTTAGGGTTTTCCACGTATATTTGGTGTCTTCTTTGTGTGTGATGTTTTTGTGGGATCTTAAATCTTTTATGTTGTTTTAATTTGGTAAAATTTTGCATATGTTGATTCACCCCCCTCTCACTATACTGGTGTTCTTTCAATAGTATGAGGTTACAAGGATTCTCTCCAACCCTTGAAATTCAAAAATTCACACCTATTTTCATTGACATCATACCAACTCATCAAAATGGCCCATAAAGACATGTAGACATCAAAAAGGACTTGACATGTCAAAAATGTAATGACAAATGATAGTGATGACTTATCACTATGTGAGGATGACTAAGCATATTTTTGGCATGCAATTTAAGCAATTTCAATTATAGCTTGCTAGGAGTGGTTAGGGTTTTCATTTATTAGTTGATAAGGCCTTGTACCTACCAAAATAAATCCTATAACCATTTATTTTTTACCCAAGTCTCTTGGATTCAATATCAAATGGTGCTATGTCCATACCAAATCTATTGCAGTAGATCAAATCTTGTAGAGAAAAGATTGTCACACCATCTCATATGGCTTTCGTAGTAGATTTCATAAAAAAATTCATTGTTTTATAAGTAGATTGGGACATGTGTGGTGACAAACTTAAAGAAAAAATTTCATGGTAGGATTTTGATGATGGTTGACATGTTCTTTGACCTCAAATATTATGTTTTTGAGACAAAAGAATGTGGCACATGATTTCCATGGCATGTTTTTCTCCTATATGCTCTATCAACCGTGTTTTTCATACCCTAATTCTATATCTATGTAAGATAATTTGACATTCATTGTAAAGGGTTGGGTTTTTTGGCATTTGTATTGAAAAATATTATCTAGTTAAACGTTTACATAATTTATAACCTCTGTATATGATTACAACTCAGATTTTTTATTTTGCTAGTCATTTTGTAATGTCACTATAAATGTTTTTCAAAAAATATTCTAAGGCGCTTCTTTATTAAAGTCTTGCAATTTGTCTCCATATTTTTTTTAGTTTTAAGGGATTCAAAGAAACCTTGAATACACATTTGTTGTACTTTATATCAGATCTCAATTACTTTGCAGCCAAGGGTTGTAGTAAAACTCTACTACATTCATGTGTATGTTGTGTGAAAATATTTCAAATTGGTATGTGAAGCTTTAAAACTATTTATGCATTATTAAGTAGAGATTGCATTACTAGAGAAAAATGGAATTTGAGGGTTTGAGATCTATAAGACAAAGCCAAGTAAGTTAGACTTGTTTCAAAAATAAGGGTTTGCAATGCAATTGAGGTGTTCATTTAGGGTGGAATTTGTGTTGTAGGAGGAGGCACCAATCTTATGGTAGAAGACCGACCACCCACACTATTATAAATCAAGAAGAATCATTTTAAACCATTTATTAAATATTTTGAGTTTTATTTTTCTACCATTATGCATAGCTCATTTTTGTAAATCTTTGCTAAAACTATTGTGAGCCTATGACTATTAAATTCTTGGAGGACTATTGCATAGTGTATGTTACTAGGTTGGTAGTGTTGTAAGAAACTACCATTGGATATATTTGAAGGAATTTTTGACCATGTTTATCTTCAATTGCATCATTATCCTACCTGCCTAAAAGAAGAGATCTATAAATTGAATTTAGTAATCCTTACCAAGGAATAATAATCACAACTAAAATACAATTATATCATGTTTATCTTCAATTGCATCATTATCCTACCTACCTACCTAAAAGAAGAGATCTATAAATTGAATTTAGTAATCCTTATCAATGAACAATAATCATGTAACTAAAATACAATTGTACTTTGTGAGGACTCAATTTGAGCTTTATTTGTTTTATTTTATAAATTCTCATGTGTTTGTAATCCCAAGAGGAGCTTCTAGAGATGCTCTTGAAGTCAATTATGGAGTAGTTTTAAAGTTAGTTTCTTTAATAGGTATATTATATAGTTTTGTGGTTAGTTTCTTACTATTTCATTTAGCTAAATTATTTTTTATTCTAAAATTGTTTCAAGTTCTTTGATTGTTATATCAATGAGGTTAGTTGATGCAAGGTTTTCCTTGATTTGAATTGTACAACCCCATACTGTATTGCATTGATTCTAGCCATATTCTCATGTTCAATGGAGTAAATCAGTGTATTTTTGTCTATTGTTTTTAGGATTATCAATTAGTTGAGTTGGTAGTGGGGGTTCTATTGCTTGGTCAAATTGTTATTTTTATAAAAGTGGCAAAAGAGGTGGTTTTTGGTTTGGCATGGGACAAGGTCCCTGATAAAATTTATTTTTTGGAGGATTCTATTGTGGAATAAGGTTTTGGGGAAACCATGGCTATTGTGGTGAGTTAACTCGTTATGGAGTTGACCATTACTGATTTATCCACTTTGGGGGTCCTCGGGAGTATGGTCCCCAATTTTGTGGTCCTAGGTATTGTGGCCAATGTGTGTTTCATTGGAAATTATTCCATGCTAGTTAAGGATTCTAAGTGGAATTTAAATTTGACCAAAGGAAAAATTATTTGCAAGTAATTTTCCCATGTAATTAACTTCATCCTCAATTGAAGTGGGTTTTTCTTTGAATCTTTAATTTTCTACAAGTCACACTAATCAATTTTATGGTCCTTATCATAGAGTTCAAAAATGTCTATTTTTTTCTGGAGGAAATTCTCTTAGGAAATGTTTATTCCTATATTTGGGGAAATATATGGAAAGTTTCCCTGCATTTTTATTTTTAGCTTGCATCCCATCAAGAGTAGTATTCAATTGGATAAGGATATTAGTTTTTAATTTTGCAATTTCTTCTACGAACTATTCTATCTCATGTGTTCCTCTTATCATACTAGACTTTTTGATTCCTCCTCTAGTTCTAAATTAGTTCTTGAAAAGTGAAAAGATTTCCTCAAGCGCTAGCTTAGAAAAGTCCCCTTTTCCTATTAAGTTAAGGGCTTGTCTTGAGTTTTCTTCCAGACCTTTCAAAAAATGATTTTAACTACTTTAGTAGGAATGGCATTTTCACAACCACAACACTTCACTAAAAAAAAGAATCTAAGTATTCTTCTAAGCTCTCTTCCTCTTTTTGCTTAAGGCAGAATAATTCTTCTCTTCTACCATTGACCCTGTAGTAATCTTGGTATTTTTCTAAGTATATTGTTTCTATCTTTTGTCATGAGTTGATTAACCCAACAGTTAATTCCATAAACCATCGCAATATCCAATCCTTCAAAGTAGAAGGGAACAACTTTAACTTTTGGTTGTTACTTTTATGGTCACAAGTCTGACAAAGAACCTTGAACTCAAAGAGGAACAAATATGGGTCCTTGATGATAAAACTAAAAAGGTAGGATGGCTGGTAGGGGAGATATTTTCATGGGGGAATCCTTATCTATATTCAGATTCATTAGGTAGGTGATAGTTCTTTCAACCCTCTTTGCCTCACCTCCATTATTGTTACTTATTTATCCATTATTCATGATTTTGACTAGATTATTTGTGGATATTTCCTCAAAGTTTTGTTTTGAAATCTTAGGTGGGTCCTAAAAGACCAAATGTTGGTAGATTTCATCAACTATGACTTCTATTTCTTTTTATTTTTGTTTTCATTTTTTGATGGTTTTGGTTGGGGGTTTAGCAATGAATATTTTGCAGGGTCCTCTTTTTATTACAACACAAAAGAAGGACTTGTTTTTTCAAGAAGACTAATTATCTAAACTCCTAATAACACATAGTGTAAGAACGCGGTTATCCTTGGCAATAACACCAAAAAATGATGAGCTGTCATCGGGTCTCATACTTTAATTGATTAATTATAGTATCAACTAGCGTGGTGTCCAAGGCTATGTGCAAAAAGATTTTAGATTTCCTAATTCATTCTAGATTTAATTAAATAGGGAATATGATTGTAACGTAGATTTTCTGGAAAGATGTTCTGCAAACTAATTAAGATGATCAAATCTAACAAATAATCTAAATAAAAACAACAAAGAACGAGTAAATGAACATAAAACAATCAAAACAAATAACTAAAAAGATCTCACCAAATATGCATCCACTTCTTCAAATTATCTCGATTGCCCTTCTCCATTTTGTTGTATCAGTATTCTTGCCCTCAGATTTTCAGTATTGATGCAAGCATAACCTCATTGAATGTCTAAGCAAAATATCGAAGATTAAGTTTCTTCTCATAAGTATTGATTTCGGGAGGAGGAATAATGATAATGATAGGCCATTTTATAGATTTTGGGTTTTCAAACAATCGGCTCAGATTCAAAGAAAGATCGACGAACGAGATTGATGAATGTCATGCGATGTGAGTTATGTGTCAAATAGAACGTGAGTTAGAAAAGTCTACAAGATAAAGATTAAATTAGAAAGATAACTTAATCTTGTGTCAAGACTGTTTGAAAATAGAAAGAACACGAATTCCAGATTAAATAAACAATTTAATCTTCAGTTAAGAGTCTTCGAAAATAGAAGAAATAGACTTTGAATGTCAAAGACAAAGTTAGAACTCGAAGAATAAAGAATTTGAATGCATACATGAATTAATTAATTAATTAAGGATATTTAATTAATAAACGCTTTCATGCATATGAGTTAGAACTAGTTAACTGACTGATTGTGACAGAGAGTCCTCTTGCAGAGACGATCAGATACCGAACCCGAAGATAACTGGCGGATATAAAAATAGATCTTGAGTCAGAAGGTGAGTGAATGATTTAGATAACTGAACGATAGAAGAATCTGACATAAATAATTAATTATGAATTAAATGTTAATTTAATTCAACATTCGAAATTGAAATGAATTAATTAAATAAAGAAAGATAATTTATTTAATTTGACTGTTGAAAAGGGTGGAATTGAATAATTAAATAATAAACATTTAATTATAGTTGAAAAGGTTAATTTGAATAATTAAATAATAGATATTTAATTATAGTTGAAATATGACAAAGGGGTAACTAAATAATAAATTATTTAATTAAGAAGGAAGAATTAATTAGTTAGCGACATAATTAAATAAATATGATTTATTTAATTAATCAAGTTGAATAAAGGAATTAATGAATTAATTAAAAAGGCGTATTTAATTAATAGAAGAAAGGTGTGTTAGAAAGGGTAATTAAATAATAAACATTATTTAATCATGACCATGGATAATAGAAAATTATGTCGAAAGTGGTACTCGCAAGCCTAGACCAATTTTCGGTGTCCACAATGATTATTCTAGAAAGGAATGTTATCTAGAAAGCAGTTAATCATTCTAATATATGAAAGCATTAGAAATGTAATCTACAAAATCAAGAAGGTTAATTGAAATTATGCTCCAACAAAATAAAATTTTCTTAACTACTAATTTTTATAATGAAATATAAGTTATTCTATTATTTTCTTATGTTTCCATAGAATATAAATTTAGTAATAAACTTGTTTGGACAAGATTAATGTTTCTAAAGATAGGACTTCAACACAACATAGAAACAAATAGTATACTTTGTAACTACGAAATACATAATTCTTTTTCACTTAAACACAAATTTGTACAAGAACATAACAGATAACAAAGATAGTGGAGAATGAGGATTATTATCTGAAGACGGGTGTGGTCTGCAGATTCAATGGTCTATGGCCTTCCCTCCCGGACCTACATGACTAGGTGGAGGCTTCCTGGAAGTCTTTGGTTGCTGGGGAAATCGAGCTCTACCCTAGCGCTAGGGGTTTCTTTATTGCTACCTTTGGCTCCCCTCGTGAGTGAAACTGTGTTCTAGACAAAGGATGGGTGCAGGGTATTCATTCTCTGTCCATCAGGCCCTGGTCTTGCTCTTTCAACCCGCTTACGGAGCCATTCAACACCAGACCGGTTTGGGTCCGACTGTCAAACCTTCATCTCTAGTTCTGGGAGGAATCATGCTTTGAGGCCATTGGCAATACCATTGGTCAATTCTTAATGGTGGATTCTACTACTAGGGAGTTTGGGCACACCACGGTCGCTCGGGTATTAGTTGATTTAGACATCTCTAAACCTCTCCATGGGGATGTTGTTTTGCTGGTGGAGAATAGACCTTGGAAGCAGCTCCTAGATTATGAGGGTCTCCCCTTTCGGTGTAGGAGATGCTTTTCAGTGGGTCATTTGGCCTCTGCTTGCCCTCATGCCCATCGCAAGGGTGTTGCGACTTGGTGGAAAGATGCTCTCCTGGATCACCTCACGGTGGGTTCTTCTGAGGAGGTTTCTTCTGAAGAGGTCGACCATCTTGTTGCTGCTCCTCTCCCAAACCTCTCTGCTGTGGATCCACCTTTGGTCCGTTCTACTGACACTGTTGTGCTTGACCCTGCCCTTGCTGTCACTACTCTGTCAGACCCCATATGCCCTTTGTTGGGAGCCTCTACTGTTTCGTTGGTTGATTCTTTCTCGGCTGCCTCACTGTCAACTCCCTCGCTGTTTGGTGGTCCCGTGGTGGCTGAGGCGAAGTTGCTCCTCTCACCATTCTCTTCACTTCTTGTTGTACACATCTAAAAATGGTCATAGTTAACCAAACCTGTTAATTAATTAAATATGAATTATTTAATTAATATTCTTAAGTCATCTACATATAAATAAATTTAATTATTTATTTATATTGTTCATTTTTTCAATTCTTCTAGTTTAATTGAATAAATAAGTTTATTTAATTAATGTTATTTTCCTCTTAATTAATTAAATAGATTTCACAATATTAATTATCACAAGTTTAAATTCTAAATTTAAATGATATTCTTCATTTCACATTTAATTAAATATTGTCAATATTTAATTAAAACACTTTCTGAAATTCTTCACTCTTCTCAATAATTAAATATTTGCAAATATATAATTAAAAAGTTTTTTCTCTTCTCAATAATTAAATATTTTCAAATATTTAATTAAGAAGCTTTTCATTTCCCACACATAATTAAATATTATCTATTTTAATTATGGACACATCTTCCATTTGTCTCTTCGTTTTCCATCTGTCTCTTAAAATTCCATCTTCTTTTCAAATTCTCGATCTCTCACCGTTCATTTTAACAGGTTTGAACTCAACCGTTGATCTTGGCCAATTGAATTATTGCCTTCAAAAATCTATAAATATAGCCCTCTTGTGAGTTGAAAAGGACCTCGAATCCTAGCTTTCATACACAATCACTATAGTCACATTCGAACCAGCATATTAGCAATGCACATGCATTTTCATTAATCTCATTCTCTTAAGTTGTCATTCTACAAGCTGTTGTTTAAAACAACTAAGAGCCAGCATCTTGAAGCGAATCCTTGGAGATAGAGGACAATGGGACGTATTTGAAGGAGTTGCCTGTGTTTAGAGTTTGTGTTTTGCTTTCTTTAAGTTAGTTTCTTTAATCTAATGTTTCATTGGTGTATTAGATTAGATTCATTTTGATTTACACATTCTAACGTACACACCTGCTTCCGAGCCTCCTTGGTCGATTGTTCTCAGGAAGAACAAATCTATGTCTGCTTATCGGACTCGGGCTTGTGGAGCCAGCTTTGACCCCTCTGTATCTGGGGTTGCTTAATTTCTTTGGTTTTCCACAGCTATCAGTCAGTTGTTTCTGGTTGTATCTATAGTTCAAATTTTGTTTTGAACTATGTTTTTTTCTTTGGCCCCTTGGGCCCTTTGTGAAGGGTATGGCACCCTGAAAATGCTTCTTATCATTTCAAAAATAGATAACAGAGATAATACAAATAATAGAAGTAATACAAATAGTATTAAACATATTAAACCTAAAATTTATAGATATGATCACAACTATGCAGACATAAATTCAATGAAACAAAACTAAAACACTTATCTACTATGTGGTCCAATACCTTGGTTGAGTGGCCAGCTTAGTAGAGATTTGAATTCTTCTACTCACAAAATCATTAATAGCATGAAAGAATGATTCTCAAAATAAGAATGCAATATTTTTAGCTAAAAGAGGTTCTTTGTTATGTCATGCATCAAAGATATCAAATATCAAATGTTAAGTTGTTTTTGTTGAATAACAAAAATATATATATAAGCTACATCCTACTTCCTAGATTATGGCATCATGGTGACATGTGTTGATGTTGTTATAATTTTATTACATAGATTTATAAATAAGAGTTTGAGTTGTGTTAAATGAAAATAGTTTAACTACCTAAGAGAACTATCATAAAATATGATTATTTTATCCTTCTTGATTTCTAGAGAACTAGTAGTCTAGTGGCAATTCACGACTTCAGGAAAAACAAGAGACACTTGTCTCCAAAACTCCTTTTACAAACACCCAGTCTATGACTTTTTTGGAGATGTTTTGAGAATTTTGGAGATTTTGAAATATGTCACTCTATAATTCTTCTTTTTCTTGAGCATAAATTGTTACAAAAACATATTTTGATCCATAACCATCAACATTAAAATCTTCATTAACATAAAAAGATCAATAAGTATGCATACATTAATATTAACTAAGATAGAAACCAATTTATTACATAATCTTGTTAATTTAAGCAAGATAAAGGTACATAGAAGGTGGTGGGTGGTTAAAAAGGGATATTTTGGTTCCAATAATAGGGCAAATGTTCATACCTCATCAATAGACAAGGACATGGACCTCTCATAAAAATGACATTATTGGTTATGCAGCCTCAAATTTTCCTCGATAAATTTATATGGTCCTACCAAACCTTTTACTTGAAGAACACATTTATAGGAGTTTTAAACTTTTACAAAACTAATATTACAACTAACTCACTCTAGCCAAAATAAGACAAAAAAACAACATAAAGCAATTCATTTTGATTTGGAGGGGATCTTATTAGTATTTTTTATAGGATTGTGAAGGGATTATTAAAATTGATTAAACTGATGGGGGGATAGAATATTTGCAAGCTTCTAATAACACCTCCAAAGAGTTGAGTATATCAAAGGAGGCAAGATACCAAGGTAATTTTTACTTTATTTGTTATCTAACACTAATTAATATTAGATTTAGGAGTAAAACTCATCCACAAAGGAAAAAACATTTCAGCAAGTTTCACATCTAAAAACTATAATTTTGTGAAATCAAAAGTTGATTTTTGTACATATTCATGTCCCTCTAAAAATGTTAATACAATTTCAAAAGTATTGTGCTTTGTTTTGAGTCCATATGTAAAAATGGCTTGAACTGAAAGATGGAGAACCAAATAAATTTTGAAGTGGCAGTTTGGAAAGTGTCAAGTAGTGGTTTAAAACCATCAAGGTGGTTTCATAAGTGTCAAGTGATGGTTTAAAAACCATTGAGGCGGTTTCAAAATAGCTCCCTAATGAAAAGAGGTGGCTTTTCCTAAATTTAAAAAGTAAGAGAATTCCAAGTGATATGTTTACTTCCACTTCCAACTAGAGAATCCCTTTATCCTTCTAGTGCACAAAGGGGATTCTCCAATAGCTATATAAAGGGGTTGACATAATGGTTTTGATAGAGAGTAAGTGCCACTATCAATTGCATTTTTCAATCTTCATAGGGCATTCCCAAGATAAATACTTGTGTTTTGTTGCATTTTCACATTACAATACTTCATTTCTTTGATAGAAGGTCTTCAATTTCTCCCAATTATCACCATTTTTTGAATGTCCAAGTAGAACAATAGTTTATATGCTCTATTCCCTAGCTTCTACCTGATTTTGATGGAAATTGTCGATTAACTGGCATTAGAGCCACATCTTCTTTAAGGATTGCAAGTAGAGTTGGGTGAAACATAGAGAATTGTGTGCATAACCATTTTTGTCATATTCTAAAAGGTGTGCAACTTGTAAAGGGGCGTCCATGACAAAATCTAAAAAGAAGAAGTTTGAAGATATCTAAGAAATCTTAGAGCATGTATTCTGAAAAATAAAGCCTTTTGGGAGAAGTGCACCATTTGAGGGAAAAGATTGAAGACTTGCAAGTTGAGAATAAATACCAATCTAATTGTTTTTATTAGAATCCTTGATCAATTACAATTGATAGCAAAGGATGAACTACTATCAAAACTCCAAGAAGGTAAAGAGGAGACCAACCTCTTCTCAAGATGAATAAACTATTGAAAATGTATGCAAAAGCCTCAAAATGATTGTATATTGTCTTCAAAGAAGAGCAGAAACATAAGAAAGATGGGGACAACAAACCTTTAAGGAAAGGAAGAGAAAAGAATGACACTTCACAAGAAAGAGATAAAAAATGGGGAGATTTAACTCCACCTACTTCAACACTAGCTAAGGCCAAGAAGAAGGTAAAAGAGCATGTGGGAAAATATAGTAAAGAGTGACAATTCTAGGAAGAAAGGATATGTTGCACAAAAATAAAGGTTTTGTGTTCCTTACACTAGTTGTGGAAGAAGTAAACATTGTCGACAAACACCAATAAAGAGAATATGTTCCATAACAAAGTTGGAAAAAGAAACGACCACTTTCCAAGACAAAGGGAAGAAACAACACGGGACACACTCAAGGAGGGTAACATAAAAGTTGATTTAAATATGTGAAAAGCTAAAACCATTGCTCTTATTGTAGGGTTGGACGACACTAGGATGACAAGTGTTGCAATATTCATCTAGAGCATTACCCAAAGAATGACAAAAGAAAGAGTGTGCAACCAATAAGGGAGGAGAACCATACCAAAACACCAAGTCCAAAGAGAATAGTTCTCACATGAATCTACACCACCATCGAATGGTAAGTTTATGTCATTTGATACTTGGATAGAGCATTTAATTGTTTTACAAAGGAGATGAAAGTGAAATTCTTTCACTTATATACATATATGAATAGCATTCCATTTTTTTCATGTGCATTGAATAACATTCAATCTCTAACTCCACTTGTAGAGCAAGCAAGAGTGTATTGTTGGTGTGAATAGGGTATGTCACCTAACTAGTTTCACTTTAGGAAATTTTCACACCTTATAGCTTAAACTTTTATAAGTCATTTACTTTTTGTGTCTCGTGTCAGTGGATTAAGACATTTGTCATAACCTTAGTTTGTCTTAAGGTTTCATCTATAGTTTTATCCTTGCCTATATGGAAAGGTCATCTCATTGTATTGTAACATAGTGTATTTGTTTTTTTGGCAATATAGTAATTTTTCTATTGCAACTCTCTTGTGGAAAGTATTTGGTCTTGCTCGTTAGATTCTTGATCATGTGAGTTCTTTCATTTCTCCAACATACATTTTAGTCACTATGGTTAAGCATACTAAACATCTCTATATAGAAAACTAGGACAAGCAAGAGGCAAATGTTTAAGGTAATGGGTAGATTTCAGCCTTCACTTTTCTTGTAAATTGTTAGAAAAATTTCATATCCACTTCTTGCATGTAACAAGGATAGGTATGATACCTTGTGGCATGAGATATCATGTAAGTTTTGGAAATATGTTGTTGCAAACGAGTGTTTTTGTGTTCTCTAGCAATATAAGAAAAATGGGCAACACAAGAAACTTATAGGAAACGTTTTTCAAGGTTGTAGAAATGTAGAAATATGTTGTTGGAAAGTGTAGTTTTGTGTCACTTTTGTGGGAAATTAGAATCAAAGCAACCCAAAATGGGAATTTGGGAACAAGGGCAACACTATGGCAAGTTTATTTGGTGTTGCAAGAATGCATACTTTCTTTGGTTGAGCATGGGCAACAATATGACATGTTTCGTGGTTTTGATATTGCTATCAAGATTCAACCGTGTAGTTTTACGAGTCAAACTCATTGACCCATGTTTCATGAGTAGTGGTTATAAAGAACCCATCTCTCATGATAATGAATGGTCCACTTAGCACTCATTGCATCTAGGTGATGCTCATAGAGGTGAAGCACTTGGCCTTCTCGGGAGGTCACCCGTCCCAGTACTAACCCAACTTAAGCATGCTTAACAATGGATTTTTCCCCAAGGTTATGCCCACTTAGCTTGCAACCCCATTTGCAAAACCTTTAGCAACTAGTGTGCCTTATGAACCATTCAATATAGAGCCCCTTTAGCTCATCAATTGATAAGTAGGAGGTAGTTTCCACTACATGTCAAATTTTGATATTGCTATCAGGATTCCACCGTGTAGTTTTACAAGTCAAATTCATTGACCCATGTTTCATGAGTAGTGGTTCACAAGAACCCATATCTCATGATAATGAATGGTCCACTTAGCATTCATTGCATCTAGGTGATGCTCATAAAGGTGAAGCATTGGGCCTTCCCAGGAGATCACCCATCCCAATACTACTCCAGCTTAAGCACGCTTAAACACAGAGTTTTCCCCAAGGTTAAGCCTACTTAGCTTGCAACCCCATTTGCAAAACCTTCAGCAACTACTGTGCCTTATGAACCATTCATTATAGAGCCCCTTTAGCTCATCAATTGATAAGTAGGAGGTATTTTCCACAATGTGTCAAATTTTGATATTGCTATCAAGATTCAACCATGTAGTGAACATTGTACAAGGTAATATATTTCACTTTTTGTATGATATGGCAAGAGAAAACTAATATTTCTTGTATGGGAAAGTATAAAAGGAGCCTTGATGAACTTAAGGGCAGCTGAGAGCATAACAATGATGGTTTTCATTATATTACTGTGCATAGAATCTATTACAACTATGGCATATGCATAGTTGTAGGAAGAGATCTCTTTTTCAATTTCATTATAAGCATTGTAAGAAAATCTATATGGCCTTCTCTATAAGGACCACTTTGTAATATCTTTCATGGCATTGTTAAATAATCTCCAAATATAAAGGTCATTCATGGAAATCATTGTAGCACAATGTATGCATCACAAGGGCTTGAAAAGTTAAGTTGTTGAACACCCAGAATACTAAGAGGGGGGTGAATCAGTATTCTATTAAACCATTTAGTCATAATCCAACCAATGATCAAAACATATCTAACTGTAATTATAAATGAAAACGTGAAAGAGATCACAACACCGCATAACACATGAACACCGAGATTTTTACGAGGAAAACCCAAAAAGGGAAAAACCACGGTAAGGATTAGCTCACAATATATTATAACTGGTTATAAGATATTACAAGGGCTCACTGTCAGGACTCGCTATCTTTATAAGGCTCACAGCCAAAAATAGATACAAAACAAGATAGCCTACATAGCCAAAGTGTGAACTGATGTAAGATGCACCTTCCTTGTGTTGAATTTAGTTCCTATGAAGCTCTGAATATAAAATACTACTCTGCTTAGCAATCACTCAACATTCATAGCAATTCTGCCCTTATACTAATCTCACACATACAAATTCGCAAGTTTGCATAATATCAAATTTCCCACATCACATTACCTTGTCAACACTTTATGCAACTCAAAAATGTCCCAGATATATACCCTATTACATCTACATACATCAATTAGGTCGACCTAATTAGATGTAGCCCTATTTTAATTCAAAATAGCTTTGTCGGCCCCAAACATGAATCAAAAGCATCTTCGCGCTCAAATCAAACGTGCAATACTTGATTTAAGTCGGAATGGATCTAAAATGGATCCCCTTAACATCCACAATACATATTGATCTCCATAGCACATATTCAAGCATCGGGTCAGCCAAGGATTAGACTTGATCAAAAAATAAACCAAATGATCATACACCAACGGCCCATCTGATCGCATAAACACGTGCCATATGGAATATATGTAGTACTGACACCTGTAAACCATCTCCCAAAATTGTAAAGACTGAATCCAAACGCCGAAGGAATGCGGACCAGATTACACATACCATCTTGCACTGTATAAAACAAAAAACTGTATGTCGAACTTCTGCCATTTGTAACTTTCAACCTGTTCAACCAAAATCGTTGAAAACTTGATCATAGATGAATTTGGTAGTCCTAAATAATATATTGTAACCACATAGGCCAAACTTATAACACGAGCAATTCCGGACCAAATTACCGGATCAAGGTGTACACCAAAACTGTTTACCAGATTAGACAAAACTATCAACAATCAATGTTGGCATCAATGACAACACATCAAAGGGTTTTTTCTTCATTCTTCCAACAATCTCCCCCTTTGTCATCGATGGAAACATGTGCCAAAAATGAATCTCCAAAAGTTCAACATCAAAATTGTCTTCAAAAACTTGTATGAACTCCCCCTTTCAAACATACATCAGAACTTCTCCCAAAACATCTGTTGGTCCAACAAACCTTCTCCTTCTCACATAATTTCTTAACAATTCTAGCACCAAAACATTTTCCAGCTTCCCAAAACTTCTCGTGTCAGTGAGACACGTATAGAAAGACAACTGAAATGAAATGATTGGCTCCCCCTTAGGGAGTTATCCCAAGAATTACACCTGATCATATGTACAGGAAAGAAAAACTGAAAGCAACTAAAACATAGTGATAATATACAAGGTGAAATATGTTCACCCGAAGGAGGAATCACCTTCAAGGTCCTTGAGAATGGCTTCCCAAGCATATTTTCCTTCATCCCAACTCTTCTTAGTTGTAGCAAGTGCCTTATACATTGATTCCAACTCCACCAAACTCTCCTCTCCCTCTTTCGAAGTAGACGGATTAGGATTTATCTTATCAAGCTTTTTTGCATCCGCAAGGGCACTTGACACCGAAATGTGTGTGGTCTTCAAAATGTCCAAGTTGTACAAACCGCCTTACAACATCCTCTTTTTGTCTTTGCAAAGTGAAAAACTTGTTTTGCAAGTCTAAAATGGCATTCCCAGAGGCATAGTTTCTATATTTTGCAATGTCATAAGCTTCAGAGGTATTAGCTAATTGTGACTCTATTGAGTCCATTAAGTCTTTAATGCCTTGAGTGGCATCTGACCACCTCATGCAATACAAGAATAATATATGAGCTTCATCTTCACATTCCTTCACATCTTTCAAGCATTTCATCACCTTGCTATGTGCAGTTGCACATTTATCCTGTAGTTCAAGCAATCTTTTCTCTGCAAGCCTTGATTCCACTTCTTTTGCAATCTACTCCTTTAGATTAGAGGTATACTCCCTAAGTGAATCAACCAGAAACATTAAATTATCAATAGGTGTTAGAGAATCATCAATTGTGGTACTGGGGGTAGCATCCTGTAGAGTCTTGATGGTATCATTGATTAGTTCAATACCCTTCTAATGAGTGTCTATAATCTCCTTTCTCCCGGTGGCAATAAAAGTATGTTCAAGCTTTATCCTCTGAATAGGTGAGATCTTATTCAGATCTACATAGCCTTGTTGTGACAGGAGTTGAATCAACTAGGGTGGAATGGTCGGTTGAATCCTTATTTCTCTTGTCAGAAGACCCTTGAAATTATTATCGAAGGATAATCGGGATGACTTTGATGGCTCCATAGTCTTTCAGGATTCTTCTTCATTTCTTTCAACTTCAGTTTCTTCTTGCTTCTCTTCTTTCTCTTCTTCTTTTCTGGAGGAGTTTTCCTTTTGTTTGTCTTTATTTTCATCCTCCTTTTTATCCTTATCATCTTTCTTATCATTGGTCTTTCCATCTTTACCTTATTCTTCTCCATTTTTATTTTCTTCACCTTCATTTTCAATATCCTTATTATGCTCGTCATGGTGATCTTTAGCATTATCATTGGCATCATTCTTATTTTGATCTCATTACTTTCACCGGTTATATTGTTAGTCTTTCAGAGGAGCAGATTTCTTTGGAGGAGTATGTGTATCATCAACTGTATTCCCTAAAACATCCAAGTGTGGAGTCTCTTATGAAAAATAACCATTTACTTCTACTACTTCTTTGAAAACGGGAAAATTAGTTATAGGAGGAATATTTTCATCTGCATCAGCAACTTTATCTGTATCCAACTCCTTTACTTGAGTTGTATCGGATGACGAAGTAGCAATCATCCCAAATTTTTGTGCCATATCTCTCACTATATCAAAAGTTTCTCATTTCAACTTTTATGTACTATCCTTTTCTCTGGCCATAAGAATTGTAACTCTTTGCTTTACCTTGAACTTCTTAGCGTTTACTTCCAATAAGGTAGCCTTGTCATCCTTAGATAAAGAGGATCCAATCTCATTTAAGGCATCAGTTTTGATCTTGTTTTCAGCTTTAACGGCTTCATGCCTTCTTTTTACCAGGGCTTTCCATACAACATTAGTCACCCTCTTCTTCATGTTATCCATGTTTGCATCTAAAATGATCATATATTGAATGATGGCATCTATAATTGTTTTCTTATCTTCTTCATCAACTTCATCATACAATTTGGCAATTGCTTCTAATAAACCATCATGCTCTAACATATTGTTAACCAAATATTCCAACTTTATAGGAGAACGAGATCTTATCGGAGGAGTCTTGGACTTCTTCTCAGGCTTTGATGTGCCTTCATTTGTTTTCTTCTCCTCTTTCTTGTCGGGCTCCTTGTGCACATGTATTGTAAGAGATTCTTTCTCCTTTTCTATATCCTGTTCTTCAAAGGAATCCATAATATTGACGTTAGCCTTCTTGAATTCAGTGCTAGCCTCTTGTGAGGCACCTTCACTGTTGGTGGAAACACTGCTTCTTGTCTTTCTTTTCAACTGTTCTTCTAAACCAAGTTCAATTTCCTCTTCCACAACATCACTTAGATTTTGTCCTCTAGATGCATTTTGTTTCTTTCTCCTTCCAGAGGTAGCAAGAGCTGCTACCGGAGGTACATTTTTCCTCTTTGCAGTCCGAGTGCTGGGTCCAAAGGGTGCAGATACATCAACAGTTGTCGAAGCACTGGGCTCCACCTTCTTCCCTTTAACGGCAATTGTACCAAATGGTTTTGGCAATGCAGAGGTAGGGGTGGAAGTTGATCTTCCGGATCTACGTGGTCCAAAGGACTCACCAGCTGTCTTGGCTTTCCTTTCTACTGCAACTTCCCTAAATCTGTCAACTTCTTCTTTCGAAAAGCCATGCATTCCAAAGAGTTGTTCAACTTTTTTGTTTACCCTTTTAGTTCTAGCAGGAGCTGAAGTCTCCAAGTATATATTTCAATTGATTTCTCTTCATATGTACCATGTCTAGGGGGAGGAGCCCTTAAGACTGTTTAACAATAATTCAATGTATCTCTTAGCCTCATTCTCAACAATCTCATATCCAAGAGGCTCAATTCATATTGTTCTCAGTTCATCTACCTATATTATGCATTCATCAGTGGATACAAGAAAGGTTATGTCATTTGCATACTTTTCCACTATACTTTTAGGAGTTCTTTCTTTGTCGTACATGTTATTTTGGAATACTGAGAAAAATGTAGTCATTGCATTATCTTGAGCATTATAATCTCCAATGTTGTGTAAATAATCAAAAATTTGGTGTGTTATAGGTCTGCTTTTGTCCCACACAATATCTTTCCTTCCGAGTAGCTCCCTCAAAAAGTAAAATAACAAGCATACTATCAGAGTTCTAAACTTGAAAGCATACTTCTTTGTTTTGGTTTGATTCAAGTTCTCCATAAGTTGTTGTTGGAGCAACTCACATAAATCATAATCTTTCCCATTTATCACCATATCATGGGCAACATAGATTGCAGTTGTAGATACTGAGTTTTCCATGTTGGTGAAATAGATTTTGTGGCCAATCATAAGTGATGCATACTTATAGCAGGATTGATGATTGGTTTGGTTGTCAATGCTCTTCTATCAAATGTGGCACCAATTAGTTGCATAACCACATCATTCTTTACTGACTTTAGCACCGGTACGAATCTGGTATCACACAATCCAGTTACAGCCTTAATTACATCCTTAAAGATTAATCTGAGCATATCTATCCATATGAATTTGTCATGCATTTTGTTCAGGGCTATCCTCACATACTTTGCATCCAATTCACCACTAAAATTAGGGAACCAGTTCCAAATATCTAGCTTCTTTCACACTAGGTTTACATACTTTGGTTTTACCGAAAAGTCATCTCCAATCAGCTTATTAGACCATTGATTTTTAAGTGCTTGGTGATCATAGTCATCCAATTTTCCATGTATATAGATTCTTGTGTCCTCAATGGGCATAAACCTTAATTGGGATTTTTGAAAATGCATTGTCGAGGTCATTGTCGAAAACTTTCCATGAAAACCTTTTAAACTTGGTCTAGGTCTTTCAGAGATCTCAACACAATTGGTGTAGCCATTATAACCTTAATTTTGTCTTAAATGCTTGTAAAATCACTTCTAATACAAACCCACAAAGCATAGATAGTTGTAAATACCGTTTTCGCGCTCAACAAGAACTAGGGTTTGAACCAATTTGCTTTGAATCATCTTCAATTCGCTCTACTCTTTCTCAAATGTGCAAAAGTGACTTAAAACGACTTAGAATTTCAATTTATACCAAACCGATCTACCCTAATTTCGCATTTATTGCTTCAAATTCCCAAAAAGTTGGTGAACACTTCACTAATACTTTATAAACCCTAAAATGCTTTGCAATTCTTCAGATTTGCATATTTTCTACCAGTTTCTTTTCCAAAAGCTTAAGCATACCAATTTGCACCATATATCTTTGTGTCACTACTTGGCACCTCATATTTCCAAGGGGTTATTAGATTTTTCTGTCATTGCTCCCTCTAAGCCCATGCCTGGGTTTAGTTTTCAAACGAATTATTTGCACCAAATGGAAGTACAGATGCATTTGATTCATTTGTGTTCTTAAGTTCCTCTTTTTTCTTCCAAATCTTCTCCATTTCCTTCTTGACTTCAGTAGGATCAACTTTCTTCACAAGTTTGTTCCTATGTTCCCAATTAGTCTACCTTCCATTCTCGCTTCTGCAAAATCTTGAAATGTGTCTAGGTTTGTTGCAATTGTAACATACAACATTTTTCTGACCAAACTGACTTCTATTCATTCTTGATCTGCACCGGTTAGCCTTATGTCCAAATACATTGCAGGTGTAACAGTAGCCATTAAAAGATTGAAACATTCTATCAGTATTGAATCTATTCATCATCTGACTTTTGCACTCAGTAGCTCTATGTCCAAATTTCTTGCATGCAAAACATTGTCTGAAAAAGGATCGAACATTCTAATTCATTCTACTTCTGCATTATATAGCCTTATGTCCAAATTTATTGCATGAAAAACAAATAGCATTGAAAGATGGGTACCTTTGAGCATTTGGTTATCTAAGGGGGGTCTTCCAGTATTGCTTCTTTGATTCTTGATTTGTCTACCATTGCCTTGAATCTGCTTTTGATAGGTGTCTGATTTGCCTTTGAACTTTATCCTTCTTCAAGTCCCAAACCACCTTCATCCTTACAAAGTTTCTAAATTGCAATCAATTCATCAAATATTGTAGTACTTGTTTTGAATTTGCCTTCATGAGCTTGAGCTCTTGCTTTCTCTAGATCTGATCTTAGGGTCACTACTTCTTGTTCAAGTTTTGCACATTCATCAATCTTGTTTTGTATCTTAGCATTCAGACAATCCTCAACTCTCTTCTTTTCTTCCACTTGCACTTTTAGTCTAGTGATATCTTCATTTGCCTTCTTCAACTATTCATTAACTTCTCTATGTCTTTCTCTGAACTTCTTGATTTGTTCTCTCAACTTTTTGATGCATTCATTTGCTTCTCCTAGGCTTTCATTCAAACTTTTGTTTTCACCTTCAACTTTGTCAAGATCTTCAAGAGCAATTTTGAGTTCTTTGTCAAACATGCAGTCATCTTCTTCATATTCAATTGTAGAAATCTCTTCCGGAGGAATAGGACACCTTTTATCAACCATGTGTTCAAACTCCAAGATCTTCCTCAAATTGTTAGGTTTTTCAAAAGGAACTAGGCTCTGATACCAATTGTTGAACACCCAGAATACTGAGAGGTGGGTGAATCGGTATTCTATTAAACCATTTAGTCATAATCCAACCAATGTTCAAAACATATCTAACTGTAGTTATAAATGAAAACATGAAAGAGATCATAACACCACATAACACATGAACACCAAGATTTTTACGTGGAAAATCAAAAAAGGGAAAAACCACGATGAGGATTAGCTCACAATATATTATAACCAATTATAAGATATTACAGAGGCTCACTACCAGGACTCACTGTCCTTATAAAGCTCACAACCAGAAATAGATACAAAACAAGATAGGCTACACAGCCAAAGTGTGAACTGATGTAAGATGCACCTTCCTTATGTTGAATTCAGTTCCTATGAAGCTCTGAATATAAAATACTGCTCTGCTTAGCAGTCACTCAACATTCACAACAATTCTACCCTTATACTGATCTCACACACACAAATTCGCAAGTTCGCACAATATCATATTTTGCACACATCACATTACCTTGTCAACACTTTATGCAACTCAAAAAATGTCCTACATATATACCCTATTACATCTGCATAATCAATTAGGTCATCATAATTAGATGTAGCCCTATTTTAATTCAAAATAGCTTTGTCGGCCCCAAACATGATTCAAAAACATCTTCGCACTCAAATCAAACATGCAATACTTGATTTAGGTTGGCATGGATCTAAAATAGATCCCCTTAACATCCACAATACATACTGATCTTCATAGCACATATTCAAGCATTAAGTCGACCAGGGATTAGACCTAATCAAAAAATAAACCAACTGATCATACACCAACGAACCATTTGATTGCATAAACACGCACCAGCTGGAATATATGTAGAACTGACACCTATAAACCATCTCCCAAAATTGTAAAGACTGAATCCAAACACCGAAGAAATGCAAACCAAATTTCACATACCATCTTGCATTGTATAAGCCAAAAAGTTGTATTCAGCTTGTTCAACCAAAATCATTGAAATCTTGATCATAGATGTATTTGGTAGTCAATAATATACCGTAACCGCATAGGCCGAACTTATAACACGAGCAATTACGGATCAAATTACTAAATCAAGATGTACACCAAAATTGTTTACCAGATTAGACAAAATTGTCAACTATCAATGTTGGCATCAATGACAACACATCAAGGGGTTTCTTCTTCATTCTTCCAACATAAGCATGAGTTGTTATGAATCCCATGTGAGCACATACAACAATATGGCCACATAGGATGCTATGGCAATGTTTTCATCGCACATGTAATGTGCACCACTTGTTGTGTATAGCAATAGGAATGAACCTTCGTAATTTTGTATGGTATGATTTCTAACCCGGAGCAACCATTTTAGCATGTCTTGAGCCTTACAAGAGATTATAACCAATGGAGTTTCAAGGTAATTGAAGTTTTTCAAACAATTACACACAAGTTTCACAAATGTTAGGGAGAAATTTTCCTACATCCAAGTATAAGCATTTGTGGAACCAAAAACTCCCTAAGAAGTAAGGTGTGACCCATATTGGATCGAGGAGTAAATCTCATCCACATAGGAAATCACTTTAGAAGAATGGAGTCATTTTGAGTCCATATGCAAAAGTTATGACTTGAATTGGAAAGTAGTGCCAAAATAACACTTAAGTGGTGGTTTGGAAAGCGTCCATTTCAAAATCAACCCACTAAATATAGGCGATTTCACTCGTATTGAAAAAGTTAGATAATTTGAAGCAAATGGTAGACTCTCCACTTCCAATGTCATTCAAGGATCCTTCTAAAACACAAGGGGAAGGTGCCCCAACTATCTAAAGGGTAGCACATAATGCTTTGAATCCAATGAGGAGAATTTTAGTGCTTGTATCTCTAAACAATAGAGGAACAAGCTAAAGTAGTGGAATAGGTTTGATAATTATTGTAATACGATATGTGCTTCCCTATTTTGAGGAACACTTTGATAAAGAACAATTTCAATTTTTCACTTTTTACAAGGTTTTCCCAAGATAAATACTTGTGTTTTGTTGCATTTTCACATATCACTACTCAATTTCTTTAGTGGAAGCTCTTCAATTCCCCCCCATCCCACTATCAATGTCATTTGGATGCCCAAGTAGAAGTAGTGTTCTCCAAGGATAAGATATATCCCTAGAGTCAAACCCTTGTTTTTGGGAATGGAAATGTTCTAGAGGTGGCAAGCTAGGGAAAAAATATCCCCTCACCTTCCCCCTAGGCAACAACCCCAAAGAGACCCATCCCAAGCACAACTTTGCTAATGTAGAGATAATAACATTCCCATTTGATAGAGGGCATCATGGGATGCCATATCACCCCTAGGTCAACTAGGGGACACACAAACATCCCTCAACCATCCCTAGAATAGCAAGACACGCCCATATCCTCTTTTTAAAAAGCTACCATACCATTAAGAATATAAGTTTAAAAAATACACTTCTAGAGACATCCTTAGAGACATTCCTCTCCAACTAGGGGATGTGCATGCATCCCTCAACTAGAAATTGTCTATGCAGCCCTCAATGGCCATTTGACTGTATTTACTAATTAATTAAAATAAAAATACAATGCATTCTTTATTTTTAATTAATTAATAAATACAGTCAAATGGCTGTTTTGAAGGCTGCATAGACATTGCCCCTCAACTTTCCCAAGAACCAAAAATGGCAACATAACCCCACATCTTAATGAAAAAAAGTCATTAAACCATTTACAAAATAAATTTAAAAAACTAAACTTTAAACCCTAAACCTCAACCCAAATGGAGCCTCACCCTTAAAAACTTACGAACATATTATCACAAAAAGTGTTATATAGCATTTTAGAAAATTAATAAGTACATGCAATATTATGTTCCTTATGGCCTTGAAGGCATTAATTTGGGCTTGGCATAGGGGTTCACCCCTCTACCCCACCTTATATCATTGTGCTGGGCTAAGCCAAATTAAATCCTGTGTAATTAAATTCCATTTATTCGTTTGGTTTGTCGCATCACCTCAATTCCCAGTAATACTACTATGATTACAATCAAATGATTTAGAAATTAAATTTAATAATTAATTAGTGAGGCTATGTGGACTTCATGCATACATTAGCAATGTGAACCTCTTTGTCGAGTTCTATTCTCTAGTGAATCCCTTACTTGAGAACATGTTAAAGCTCGTGTCTGATATTATAAAACAACTGATTCAAAATTTGGCTAGCATTCATATATCTACTTCTATTCCTTTGATGAAATGTGTGGAGACTAGGTACTCATTCAGGTTTTATCATCATTAAAAACAACTACAGAAACAATGCATTCGCTCAGATTCTTTATAGCGTGGTTGACAATGAGACATCAGTCTGCAAAAGATGATCCCACATGAGTCTTGGTAAATGGTACAATTTCACTCGAGATAGCAATGAAGTCATATTAAGATTCACTCTCTGATGTAAAATGTCAGACAGCAGTAAACTTTGTAAAATATTCAGATTCTTTTACTCTTTGTTTACACAAATGAAAAAATGCAACCTTTTTACTATTTTTTAAATTTAATTTTCAAATATTAAAATTTAATTTTTATATATTATTTTAATAGCAGTTCCCAAATTTTACGACAATTTTTACTGTCCCTAAAACTGATCCCCCTGCCTGTGAGCCTCCATGGAAGACTGCCCAAGAGTGATCGGACAAAAAAGCCTTTGATGAAATTTACTTTAGAAAAGAGTAAGCAATTTGTTTTCTTAATGAGCAGGTGCAACTAGGTGCAGGGTTTGTTTTCTCCTCCAACATTTTCTATTACTATCAATGTCTCAACACTGGGCTCTTTCAAGAGCTTGACGTAGAGCAGCAAATTGTATACCATCTATATGCGTTTTCAAAGACTAGGGAGAGTTTGGAAAATTATCTGTGAGAATACTTGAAAATGCCAAGATCTGTTCATCAATGGAGAAGTATGGAGCATAAAGGCATTCCATTTACATGGCATTGTTAAGTATGAATGGAATTCAGTAACCCAGGCAAAACTTGGCAAAATTTTGGGAATGAAACAAGAAAGAACTAAAAGTAAAAACACTGAAAAAAGCTAAATTTATTATTTCAAGACAAATATAGTGCCTATAGATAAAAAGCAAAACAGTTGTTTGTTATACATTATAGAAAGGCTAATCATAAAAATTGAATAGGACTTTTAAATAATTTATTTTTCTTTCACCTAAGAGGGTTTATGTAAAAGGCAAATAGCTGCCCTTAAAAAACAGTACGTTGTTTTGTCATGAAGCGTGGCTAATTATTTTAAAGGCAGACCTATGTTTTTTCCATGTTAAGGTGTGAATTCAAAGAAAAATCCTCATTGTGGGTTTAAAATTTAACTTCTAAAAAGAAATCTATTCAAAGCAAAACTCAAAGAAAATTTAAGATACCCAATATCAAATATCTCCGGTCTGCCTTTGATCTATATTTTGTTGTCTCAAGTGGTGTGTATATAAACACAAGATTAATCACTTTTCAAGTTTAATGCTACTATGATTGGAAAATATGGTGTATGCCTTGAAAAGGAACGGGAACACGGTTCACAATTATTGGAAAAAATAAAGTTCAGAAAATTGGAGATAAATGTTTTGGAGATTAGGTTCATAAAAAAACACTCTTAGTGAGGTCCTTCTTTGCTGGGACACATCTTTTCAGTCCTACCCTTTATGGCCTTTGATGAATTTCCCTCTAGAAACAGGAAAGATATGAAGGTGACGAATGCATAATACAAAGAATCCAGGGCATGACAGAAACTGATACAATAAACTAGATTGTCAACTATGGCTGAAGCTGAAACATTCACCGCCCACAGGAGACAGAAGCAAGCAAACTTGAATACTTAAAAATGGCTTAGAGAACAACGTAGTGAGGCTTTCTAAATCCCATATATGAGTAAGGGATAAGTATAGAGAAACTCTCCCACTTTAGGACATACTGACCCTTGTCTAGGGAAAGGCTATTCTCATACCATAACTGGTTTGATAACCAACTTCAGGTTACTTTCAATCCTTGAAAGGGAATATAATCTGCAATCTTTTTCCAGTACAACTGAATTTTCTTTCAGATGCCCCTTTATTTTAATAATAAGTACAATGAAACTTTCTTTTCAGATACCCTTTTATTTTCGAAATAAAGGATTCAGGAAAATATTTATTATTTTCTTCCTTCCTGGGATATTGCAATGGTCTCATCGGCTGTGAAGGCAAAATGTTATGAAAATTCTTCTGGCTCAACCTTTTAGCAATCCAAATATACAAATCAGACTTCCACTCCCCGCAATCCCATTGTTCAAAATTTGAACTCTTATTACTATAACCAACCAATTGTTTCTTTTTAGGCAGGTTCGAAAGCTATATTTTTAACTCCCTTCCTATCAGAGGAATATGTAGTTTGCTGGCCAGATAACTGTATTATCAAATTTAACAAATCTTCATCATGGCATAAGCGCTTAATACATGAAAGTTCCACTTCCAGAATCAAACAATACTTCAACACATGGACCATTATGACATCTTTCTCTAAACAACTGATATTAATTTTTGTATCTTCAAGATTGCATGGATCTGAGACAGAATCCTATTGATATTGCTTGGGTCATATGGAAGATCGATCCTTTTTTCAACACATATCATCTTCAGTTTATTCTGTGCAGATATTTCTGTCATTTCTTTTTTATATCATTTAGTTTGCTACCTGTGTTTGCTTCCTTTGGCAACCAAAGATACACATTCTAATTTCCTTAAAAATCAACACAGCTCGTGGGTTGTTTATTGTCCAGCAAAGCATAAAATATATTTATTCACATCTTGGTGTGGAAGATGTTAGATATGCAAAAGATTGTTTTTTTAAAAGAGAGGTCACAAATGGAGGGACCTCATCCCCAATATAAATTTTCAACAATTACAACCCAATGGGGTTTGAACCTTGATGACAAGAATAACAACACAATAGCTCAACCATCACACCATGCCACTATTGACAGATATGCAAAAGATAGTTCACAAAGGCATTTATATACAATTTATTTGCATGGGATCATTCGGAGCAATGACTTCCTTTCTCAAAGAATCTATAAAAAACAAAATATATGCTAATTAACTTATCAAAACTTAAAAGACAACCTCCATTCCTTTGGAATTATTACCTTGCCCCCATTTATCTTGTTTATATACTCGACCTATGATGGTAGAGACCAAAGGAGGCTTGGTGGGTGGTTCAACCAATGTGAAGTGTTATTCATTTTGGATTTATTGATGACGTTAGGAAGTTCCACGAGTGACATGGAACCCTTATGGTCTTTCGAGTATTGATGACATGTAGAATTCAAGCATTAGCTATGTTGGTTTAAAGGATGGTGTTCCTATAGGGAGTGAATGCCAAGGCATTGCTGGTATTGGTTACTTACAAACAATGAGTGTGTGGGCCCTCCTTGCTTGCCTCTCTCAATGGTTTGGATGGCATTTATAGTACCATTGCAAATAGTTTGTTTGGAATACATTCTTTGAAATAAGTCCATAGTGCATGTTCTATGTTTGACATTTGATGACATTATTACAAGGAGAGTGAATAACCAAGCAACTGATCTGGAAATAGTTGTATCCTCAAAGAACTTGAGGTTTCGAGGGAGAGAAGAGGAGCTTCCAAAGAACCCAAAGGCAAGTCCGTACATTTCTAGCAAGGTTGTATACCTTCTTGTCACCAAGCTTGGCTCCTATAGTTATGACTTGTGCAGATGCAGCATTGCTTCTTTTGCTTTGGAAGAAAATGAAGACTAGTTGTTCAGGGATCCAAACAAAGATATTTGATTAGTGGCTCACGCACTCCACACTCCCACTCACTAGTGTATTCAGGGGAAGTGTGTATGAAAGAGCTTGAACTCCAGCAAACATAGATTAAATCAATTGCTAAGTAACCAGTTGATTGCATAAATCTAGATTCAATTAGTTGGTCAAATGAACTCAACCTGATTGAAATCCCTAAGGCCCTTTCTTGGTGGACGTATCTCCTCTTCCTCCACCCAAACAATCAACCTCAACTAATGTGGAATAAATTATAATAAAGAGACTTGATGTAATAGAATGAATTAGTTGCTCATCGAGCTTTGAAAGTAATTTATCAAAGTCTCAATCTCAAGTTTCAACTACAAGTTGTTCACAAATAATTTGTTAGTTATTACCAAACAGATTGAAGCTGATAAGTAAAATATTATGGTTCTTTTTTTATTATGGCTTTTACCATGACACCTCCTATTTTTAATCCCACGGCTAGATTATTTGAACAACAATTAGAAGGAAGCATTCTTCTTCCTGGCGCTATGTTATTTAGCTTTGTTTAGGTAGGATGCTAGTTATGCAGGTAACATTTTGTGTTAAAGGTTTCGTCATATAAAGCCAAGTAACACATAATCCTAATGAAACCATATTTCCTTTTCTTTTTCCATTTTGGGTTTCAACAACTGGGCTTTGATGCTTCTAATTTGGTTTAGCTTGTGAGGAACCCTGTGCAAAATCTTCAATACATCATCAAAAATAAACCAAGCAGAAAGTTGAATCTCAACAAGACTGAATTCATGCTAATCATGATATTTATTGTAATGTCCATTTCATAATTAGTGTGAAACCCTACAATACTTCAACAAATTAAATTGCCTCTACTTGATTCAAGTCAAAATAATTCCTGAAGATCGTAGATTAGGGAACTCATGATTATGCAAAGCATAGTAACACTATTAAAACTAGGGAGTGGACCAATTGTAGAGAAAAAGTTAGCTCACAATTGGCAAAGAGCTGAGTAATAACCTAATCAAACAATCTAATTCAGAAATATAAAATTCACAACTAGTTTTCTTTCCCATTTCATAATGAGTCTGCATTTCAAAGTGAAAACACAATGAACAAAAGGATAGAATCCAATAAGCTAGCAAAGGAACTATTGAGGGCCAATCTAACAAAAACAGATTATCCTGCATAAAAAGAAACTAAAGAAACTCTGCTCTAATGCACTAGACTTTTAAAAAAAAACCCTCATAATTTTAAAAGAACGTGAACAACACGATGTATGAATCTATATTAAATCTGCAGGCAAGACCTTCTAAGCATAACCTGATCATAGAAAGTGAATGCACCATGTAAACCAGTTTAAGTTTGTAAATGCAATACTGCGAACAATAATTACCTAAAATTTAAATCCTCCATTCATATTTTCGAGTTTAGCCAGAAAAAACTTCTAATACTTCCTAGTAATGTATGAATGCAGGACCTGAGAGAAGCACAGAAAGAAATTTTAATAATATATCAAGAAAACAGCTATATAAAATGGAAAGCATCACATCAGGATGGTATAAATTCCACTAACCATTCACACATATACTTCTTGTATTTATGCGATAAACTATTATAAAACCAGTCAGAACCATCCTATCTTACTAAGACTATCATCAAACCAAACAAGATCAATTTCAACATCCAATTTATATGCACCTTCTCATTATACATCTGAAACAAATTTTATAATGCAGGAAACCCCATTACCAAGCTGAAATTATCAAACCTAAAATTTCATTTAACAAGAAGTAAAATCATTTATTTCTTTCCACATAACTTCAAGCGAAATCTCTTAAACCCTAGAGTTTTTATTTCTTAGGGCAGCTTAGAAACCATGGAAAAAAATACAAAAATGAAGTGACCTGGCAAAAGGCCTGAAATAAAAGGCTTCTCATGTAAAACATATCAAGAGGTCCTGAATCTTTAACCTGTGCAAATAAAGAGGAAGCTTAGCATATGTTTAGAATTCAAGCTTGAGCTCATTGTCTTTGTCCTTTGTGAGAAAATGGGCAACATAGGGGGCAGCACGAATGACAGCAACCCATACTCCCAGCATGGTCAGGTGCTTCTTCAGTTCTTTGTATGCGGTGGCTTTGTCTGGCCTGCGAGGAATCGCTCCAAGAAACATTCTTACAGTTTTAGGGTTTCTTCAACTGATTATTCTTCTCTCCAGATGCTTCCACCCCCTGACTTGAATCCCGATCTCGCCGCTTACTGTTATAAGCGATGTTTTTAGGTTTCTGCAAGGATTAGGTATTTAAGCCAATTGTTCGGTTTATGTAGGTAGACCTGTTAGCAACTATGGAGGTGATTAAGGCTGCGGCCCTATGGAGGGGGCTTCCTTAAAAAAATTAACAAAAGTTACATATAACTTTTGTGTAATGGTTTATTTAATTTTGTGTTTATTTTGAAAGAACGTCTTTTGTATTAATAAATATGGGAAATGTACCAGTAGTCGCTAGGGCTAACTTTGCGCATTCGTGCAGAGTGCAAAATAGGTCCGATTTCAATTTAAGCGAGTTAGGACTCTAAAAAGAAAATTTTGGCTTGTGGGTATTTAAAATGCGTCTTGTAGAACCCATCAAACGCAAAGTGCTAAAAAAAGATGTTTTTAAACCTCCGCCCGTTACATTTTCATGACTTCGCCCATACTCATTCATTCTAAATCCAAAAAAAAAATTAAAAAAGTCTATTTACAATTATCAATTAACCTATTTCAAATTACGTTTGTATGTGGGCCCAGTCAAAATATCACGTGGGTCCGCTAGGAGGTGGTCACTTGAATCTCAACCTCACCACATTACATTGTTAACCACGTGCCTCATATGCTTCATCAAGCCACGCGTATGAGTTTACCTCACCACCTTCATTTGTTAACCACGTGCCCCATTTGCCTTCATCGAACCATGTTTAACTCTTAACCTAATCGCGGGTTGCTGGGCAGCTTTAAGCCCTAAACTCATCATCTCCCACAATTTTTTCATCGTGGTCTCCTCTCTCCCGCCATCTACGCGAGCTCGTGCGGCCATGGCGACTTCGTCCAGCACCCAAATGTTGCAGGTAACGTCTCCACCTCTCTTCACCTGCAAGTTTGTTTGTAGAACAATGGTTTTCCTTGGCGTCGACGGTGATTGAGTGAATTTTGGTGTGTTTAACAGCCATTTCTCTATATGGCATTAAGGGTTTGACTGTAATCATTTCTATTTACATGTGATTGGTACAAATTTGATCCCTCGTGGTTTATTCTGTCTATGCCATCGAGGGTTTGTCTGGGTTTGACTGTAATCATTTCATTTTACATGTGACTGGTACAAAATTGATCCCTCGTGAATTATTTTGTCTATGTCATCAAGGGTTTGCTTGGGTTTGACTGTAATCATTTCTTTTTACATGTGACTGGTACAAATTTGATCCCTCGTGAATTAATATATCTATGCCATCGAGGGTTTGCTTACTATGATTTTTTTTGACATTATTCTATTAACTAATCACATGTAATGTGATTTAAACAAAACATTGACCGAATTTTGACCAAGTATAATCATGAAATTTAGTGGGTATATTGTCAAACGTCGGTATAATCATGAAATTTTATGTGTTTCCAGTTTTAACCCCAAATTATTGAGGGGTTTCAGCATACAGGTTAATGGGTGGACGTTTTCTATATTGAGTAATTATAATATGCACATGAAATTAAATGGGTTTACAGATTTTGTTGGATTCTCTTCGAATCCCTGCATTATCATGATGAAACTTGATGGGTATACAGTTTTTGTCCCAAATTATACAACGGTTTTAAGATTACAATTTGCAGGCAAGCGATATATTTATATATACAGTCATGTTGTGTAGGGTTTCATTATATAAAGTCGTGCAGGGTTTCATCACAAGTACCTTCGTAGATAATGATATGTTTTAATTACAATGTATATATATTTTAGCAAAGAATGATATATTATTTTCAGACAATGATATGTTCTTATCAGATTGTATATATGTTTTTGCAGACAATGATATATTGTTTTCAGACAATGATATGTTATTATCAGATTGTATATATATGTTTGCAAGCAATGATATATTCTTCTCAGGCAATGATATGTTTTTATCAGATTGTATATATATTTGCAAACAATTATATGATGCAACCCTACACAGCATGAGGCTTCTTATATATATATATATAATCTAATAATAATGTATCATTGTATGCAAATACAATTATATATTATTATCAGATTATATATATACGCACAATCTGATGTGAATATATCATTGTATGCAAATACAATGAAATATTCTTATCAGATTGTGTGTGTGTGTATATATATATATATATATATATATATATACTCATGCCTTGTAGTGCTTCATCATATGAAGTCGTGTACTGTTTCATCACATGGACCTTAACATGATCCTCATACGGTTCCAGTAATATTTTGATATGTTTCAAGTATTTTTCAGACATGTTTTTTTGTCGCACCACCCAATGAATTATTGCAGTTTGATAAAAAATATTACTATGATATGATTATAAAATGTCCTAATGTTGTTGTTGTTATATATTTGAACCTCATAGCTAAGTCTCTTATATGTTTTATGAGGGTTTCAACCTTGTATTTTTTGTGGTATCACTAAGTACACCAGGTTTTAGTGTTTGTCAATAAAAACAATCAGAACACTTTGATTGCAAACACAATTTGCTGACAATGATATGTTATTATCACATTGTATGTATATATTTGTAGACAATGATATATTCTTATCACATTGTATGTATATATATTCATATATACATACAATCTGATAAGAATATATCATTTGCATATATTCATTGTCTACAAATTGTAATCTGACAAGAAATCCGCAGGAGATGATGAGTTTAGGGCTTAAAGATGCCCAGCAAGTCGCGGTTAGGTAAACTAATATGCGTGGTTTGATGAAGGCATATGGAGCACGTGGTTAACAATGTAATGTGGTGAGATTGAGATTAAAGTGACCACCTCCTAGCGGACCCACGTGATATTTTGATCGGGTCCACATACAAACGTAACTTGAAATAGGTTAATTGATAATTGTAGATAGGCTTTTTTTAAAACTTTATGCACCATTGAAATTAGACAGGAGTGGCCACTGCAGTATGAATAGACCGATTATTTGGTGGGAAAATTCAAATTTGAAATTCAATCACCACAATTCAATGCTTTCAATATACACATTCAAATGATTTTATAAGAGGGAATTTCCAGTGTCATTTTCAGTACGAATTCTCCTATACTTTCACTGCATATCCTCTACAAAATTCAGCTCGGTACATATAATGAAAACAAAAAATATATTATAAATCATATAATATACTGAATTTATGCAAGCCACCTATTTTATCAAGCACACTACAATGTTTTTATAAGAGGGAATTTCCACGGTCATTCCCTCAATATCCTTTGCAAAATTCATAGCTTACTAACGCAACCTATGCACATTTCTCTTAAAAGGCAGCTTATTCAAGTTGGTACACCCAGAATAACTAAATTCATGTTTTTATTTATCAGTATACTGGATTTATATTAATGTTGTATGTTTCATTATTCAATATAATCTTTTATATTTATGTACTAAGTGTTTGCATTATTTTGAGGCATACAGATTATTCAGTTTTCAGTTAGTTGTTCAAATGAGCATTATCAATTATGTAATCATATCACATCATTGTATGATGTGATATAATTTGTTTTCTTCCACTTGCTATATGTGTTTCAATAGTCAGATTACATATATGTATATACATGTACATGTATATGTATATGCATGTACATATACATATGCATGTACATGTACATGTATATGCATGTACATATACATATGCATGTACATGTACATGTACATGTATCTGTATATGTATATGCAGATACATGTATATGTATATGTTTATACAAATTTATATACACTGTTATTTTCAGCTTCCTACTAAGGATAAAAACATTGTGGATTTTAATGCTCCAATCAAAACTCTTATTGTTGTGCATGCAATATTGTAAGGATGATTTGATGTGGGAATGTTACGAGTACCGAGTACTACCCCCATTTATTATAATTGTTTTGCAGGCAAGCGGGAGTGTCGAGAGGTGAACCAAGTATGTGGATTATCAACATACCATGGAAGTTGTGTTTGTTAACACAATAAACTCTATAGGGACATTTTGCTCTTAATGCTTTATGATATGTTTATATTTTTTGTTGTATTGTTTTCATAAATATTTTGTTCTTACAAATGCTTATTTGATTTGAGGAATATATTTAACTACATTGGTCTCTTAATGGCAGGCATGCGAGGACTTGTCCGTAATCAACAAAAGGTATTAAGCATTAATGACAGGTAAAGTCTTTGACTTTACTTTGGCAATGACCTAGTAATATAGAAAACTATGTGATTTGATATATATGGCTGAAAGTTAGATGAATTGAGTAATAGTATAGAATAATTATGAGATTAGTTAACTCTAGTTTAATTATATATATGTATGTATATACATATATAAATTGATAGGTATATATGTACATACTTATAGATTACTATGCATATATGTATGTACATATATACCTATACATATATGTGTCTATGTATATATATATATATACTTAATCTGATAATTAATATGTAGTTTTGTTAAATTTTGATAGTGATATATTCTTATCAGATTGTATGTATAAACAAACTATTAGGGTAATTATAATATGAAGTAAGATATTAATATTAGTATTATGTTTTATTGCAAATTTATTGTGTTGGAATGAAATCAAAATAACAATATTATTATGGAAACTTTAGGGTCACGTGTAACTGGATTTGTTTGAAATAATATGAAATTTATAGTTAACTTAGAGTTTGTTAGAGCAGCTAAGAGTGCAGTTCAATGTGGCTAGATTGTGATAATTGATGGTATAATCTATAGTGTTAGTAAAACATTAATCATTAAGAAAGAACTAGTGATTGACAATTATATACAATCTGATAAGAATATATCATTGTCTGCAAATACAATGATTTCAATTTGCAGACAATGATATATTATTATCAGATTGTATATATATACATACAATCCGATAAGAATATATCATTGTCTACAAATATATACATACAATCTAATAAGAACATATCACTATCTGCAAATACAATGATTACTATTTGCAGACAATGATATATTCTTATCAGATTGTATGTATATATATGCATACAATCTGATAAGAATATATCATTGTCTACAAATACATATATACAATCTGATAAGAACATTTCATTGTCTATAAAGAATATATCATTGTCTACTAGGAGGTGGTTGCTTTAAACTCAACCTGACCACATTACCTTGTTAACCATGTGCACCATATGCCCTCATCAAACCACGCGTATGGGTTTACCTAACCACGGCTTGTTGGGCATCTTTAAGCCCTAAACTCATCATCTCCCACGGATTTCTTGTCAGATTACAATTTGCAAACAATGATATATTATTAATAGATTGTATGTATATATGAATATATATATACATACAATCTGATTAGAATATATCATTGTCTGTAAATATATACATACAATCTGATTTTTTTATTGACAAACACTGAAACATAGTGTACTTAGTGATACCACGGAAAATACAATGTTGAAACCCTCATAAAACATATAAGAGACTTAACTATGAGGTTTGAATAAATATCAACAGCAGTATTAGGACATTTTATAATCATATCATAGTTATATTTTTTATCAAATTGCAAGAATTCATTGGGTGGTGCGACAGAAAAACATGGCTGAAAAATACTTGAAATATATCAAAATATTACTGGGTGCTTGTATTAAACTTCTTCTCACCTTAAACATATGTGAGGTTCCAAACATAATAATAGCAGTATTATCACATCTTATAATCATATCATAGTTATGACTTGAAGCAGATATTTTGATCTGATATGCAAAGCAGATCAACAGAATATACTGCTACATCGATCAAAAAATAAAACTCAATACCAGCATATTTAGTTTTCCATATTGCTAGGAAAAGAAGGTGGCGTGAGATATCCGCCAGTAGCTGAGTCTGTTCCACTTGTAGGAGGTGACACTTGGTTAATTGAGGTTTGAAGGCATGTTGCTATTTGAGCAAGCAATGTCTGGCTTACATCTACAGTCAGTCCCATTTGTTGTGAGCCACTCCCAACTTGCATATTGTTGATAGCTGTAAAGGCTGGTGCCAATATGTTCATCATATCGAGCAGTATAGGGTGTTGGGGGGGTATAGGATTCCCCGGTGTAGACTTATGCTTTATTCTCTCTGCTTGTTGTGCTTTCTTTTTAGCTGCCTTTCGTAGACATTCAGCCTTGGCCTGCTCTTGTCTTATTTCTTTCTCCCACATTCTAATCATCTTCTATCGCTTTCCTTGCTTGCTTCTCAGCCCTCATTGCTTCCTTTTCAATTGCTTCTGCTTCACGTTCTGCCTTTCTCTTCAACATCTACTCCTTCTTACGTTGATGCAGCTCTGCTTGCCTTTTCTTCTCTGCCTCTTGTTGAGTATACATTTCGATGAAGGCGTCTGATGTTAGTACTTGGGACTACCTACTAAGGCGAAGCACTCTAGAACGACCTCCTCGTGATGATCCTTGAACCCTCTGCACAGGAAGTTTCAAGAATTTTCTATTTTGTCTGCTTGATTGTTGTCCATCATGTGGGGTGCATGGCACAAACTCAGCTTCTTCGTCACTATATGCATTGTCATCTTCACTTCGACCATCACTATGCTCTTCCCAATTCCTTGTAGTAGTGAAGTAATGTATCACTTCAACCGGATCAATGTGTGGTGGGGAAGGCATAGAAAGGCTGACTTCTTCTTCAATCGAATTTAATTGCCATCCAAGGTTTGTGGCTGCTTCATGCATCCAACCCGGTTGGCTGACTTGAGTTGGCAAACTCAGACCAGTTGATGTAGTCTCTGTATCTTCATTGCAGGGTGCAATAGGAGGTTGGATTTATGCTTGGAAATCTGCAACAACTAGCTGAATTTTTGGTTGAATTTGTGTTGAAGTTTCAGTGCCCTCATTGTGGTCTGATGTAGTTTTTGTATCTTCATTGCAGTGTGCAAAAAGAGGTTGGACTTCTGCTTGGAAATCTGCAACAACTGGCTGAATTTCTGGTTGAATGTGTGATGTAGTTTCGGTGTCCTGATTGCATTGCCACACAAAACCATCAATCTATTCCTAGTTGTAACCAAGTAGACGCAGGCATGTCTCTGCTGCAATAACATCCTCTTCATCTTCCACCATGCAAGCTTCACCTTCTGTTCTAGGACTTGGTACATCGTCTTCAACAATATAGCCTTGACTTGGCCCCATGTCCTTGTCAAGGGTTGACCGATCAAGTGGCCAAATACCTGTTCTATGAAACCCACTAATAATGTTGGATGGTGTCAAAGCTTTTTTGAAAGCTTGGCTTGCTAGAGTTGCCAACTCTTCACGCACAATATCGATATGTGGGTTGTTAGCTTGCCAGATGGTTCGCACCTCTCTGAAATATGCCTTGAATGGAGCAAAAATGTTGACATCCAATGGCTGCAGCTTGTGACTAGTATGAGTAGGAAGTGTTAATAGTTCTATTCCTAATTTTCTTGCTTCTTCAATGGTTTTGAAAGCCACGTGGCTGCCATGGCCGTCAAAAATCAGAAGGGCCCTGTTTGTTGGTGAAACGCCACTGGGGATATTACCTGCAAAATGGTCTAACCATTTGACAAATAGTTCCTTTGTCATCCAAGCATGTTCTTGGATTTCCATCAATGCACCTATCTCACAATTTACTATATAATTATGCATGTGCCTTTTTGATTTAAACAGGTAGAACCCAGGAATACTTAACCCAGCTGCATTTACACAAGCCAGCACTATGATCCACTCTCTACTCTTTGAAACCAAATGTGGTACACTCTTTACACCCAATTTTGCAATAACTCTCATTCCACAGTTCCTACTAGCTTGAATACCCGTCTCATCGCAGTTCCAAATTCGGCTTGCTCCATAGTGGTTAAGGTTAATCATATCTTGAAGGTTGTCATAGAAAGCTTGCATGACTGAAGGACGAACCATAATTGCTCTATCACTATCCACTCCTTCAACAGTTCTTATTGTCAAATCTAGGCGCCTTCTTCAAAATCCTACCCACCATGACCTCCCGGGGACACCATTTGTGAATGGATTGGGCCAAGTTGTAGTGATTTAGGCAACTGTGGATTGTAGTTGATTGACCTGCAGTCCGTGGCCCAGATCTGCCATGTCCTTGCACCATTGGACAATCTTACCCTCCTCCTCATCAGATAATATGGTACGTGGACCCCTTTTCTTGGTGGTGGTAACTCCCAACAGCCACGTCCTCAAACTGCTAGGTGGCATACCCCACTTGATTGTCGCTGCCCTAACTAACATGTTGTGTTCTTCGACACTTTTGACTGATCCTTCCATATCAGCATATGTCCATTGCTTGATGGGTACAAGTGAGGGCAGTTGTACATCGGGCTGAGCATCTGGCTCAACTGGTGGTTCGGCTTCTATTGTGTTGGTGGCTTCATCCGCAGAGTCAGGATGTCTTCTTCTACAGGAATTGCATGCACTTCCTCTACAGGCTCTTCATCAACGAAGTGGACCCCGCGAATGACTCTAATGGCACGTGGTCCTCTTCCTACAACCCTTTTAGAGAGTCTTCTAGCAGGTGCCATTATATTCCACTTAACCTGCACAAACAGTAAAAGTTGCATAACTTGGTAGTGCAACAAAGAATATATCATTGTCTATATATATATATATACAATCTGATAAAAACATATCATTCTTTGCTAAAATATATATATAATCTGATTACAACATATCATTGTCTGTGAGGCTTGAAGTCATAAATTTCATGATTATAATGAAGGGATTCAAAGGGAATCTAACAAAATCTGTATACCCATTTATTTTCATGTGTATATTATAATTACTGAAAATAGAAAACATCTACCCATTAACCTGTATGCTGAAACCCATAAAATTTCATGATTATACTGTTGTTTTTCAATATACCCATTAATTTTCAGGATTATATTTGGTCAAAAATTCGTTAATGTTCTATTTGAATCACATTACATGTGATTAGTTCATAGAATAATGTCAAATAAAATCATAGCAGGCAAACCCTCAATTGCATAGACAAATTAATTCATGAGGGATCAAATTTGTACCAGTCACATGTAAAAAGAAATTATTACAGTCAAACCCAGGCAAACTCTCGATGGCATAGACAAAATAAACCACGAGGGATCAAATTTGTACTAGTCACATGTAAATAGAAATGATTTTAGTCAAAATTTTAATGCCATACAGAGAAATGATTTTTATACACACCAAGAAAAACCCACTGTTCAACAAACAATCTTGTAGGTGATGAGGGGTGGAGACATTACCACAATGAAAAAACACATGACATGACTGTTTATATATATATATATATATGTGTATGTAATCTGATAAGAATATAAACAATATATCATTGTCTTTGTATATTCTTATCAGATTGTATATATATATATACATTATTATAAGAAAATATCATTCTATTTACAAAGAATGATATATTCTTATGAGAATGTATATATATATGTATGTATACAATCTGATAAGAATATATCATTGTATTTGCAGAGAATGTTATATATATATATATATATATATATATATATATATATATACAATCTGATATGATGAAACCCTACATGGCATGACTGTATATATATGTATTTGTCTGCAAATTGTTATCCATAAACTGTTTAATAAATTGGGACAAAACCCATTAAACTTCATGATTAGTAAAGAGGGATTCAGAATATAACTGTGATATGATTACAAAATGGGTAATGTTGTTGTTATTATCTTGATTTATGGTGAATGCGGGTGAAAAAAATGTAACTATGATATGATTAAATAATGGAAAATGCTAAGTTGAACAGCTGACTAAAAATATAATAATTTGTATGCCTGAAAAGAATGTAAACGTTAAGTACATAAATATAAAAGAGTATATTGAATAATGAAATAGGCCTAAAAAAAATGTAAGATTGAGTACGTAAATATAAAATAGAATATTGAATAATGAATCAGACAACATAAATGTAAAACAGTATGCTTGAAAATAATGTAAACAGTGAGTACATAAATATAAAACAGTATCTTGAATAATGAAAACAGATAAAATAAATGTAAAACAACAAACTGATAATAAAAAACATGAATTTACCTATTTTAGGTATACCGATCTGAATAAGCTCCCTTTAAAGATGAATGTGTAGAAATTGCCTTAGGAAGCTTTGAATTTTGCAAAGGATATTCAGTGAAAGCAGATGATAATTCGTAATGATAATGACCCTGGAAATTCCCTCTTATAAAATCATTCGAATGTGTAAATTGGATGCATTGAATTATAGTGGTTGAATTTCAAATTCGAATGCATTGAATTGTGGTGGTTGAATTTCAAATTCGAATGCATTGAATTGTGGTGGTTGAGTTTCAAATTTGAATTTTTTGTGGGAAACAATCTGTCATTTCATTTTGCAGTGGCCATTTATGCCCAAGTTTTGTCATGGCCTTTAGGAAATCAATTTTATATTTGGTTTAATAGATAAAATAGGTGGCTTGCATAAATTCAGCGATTTATATGAATTTTAATATGTTTTTTGGTTTATTAGGGAACCTTACACCATTAACTGTGTGTGCAGGTACCAGAAGTTGATGGAGATAATACATGAAGATGTGATAGGAAGTGTGGGTGAATGTGCAATTGATAGCTCATAAAGTTGATCAATGTTTGCTATTATGTCAAAATGTGCACCATTAACTGTTCATAATGGTTTATATAATGTGAAATTGTACACCATTAACTGTTCAAATATACATTTATATATAATGTAGTTGAAGCTTTGAGCCACTTGCATAGAGTGGTAATTGTAAACATCAATGTACTTAAATAAATGCAAAAATTACTTTATTTTCTGCAACTTGTCTTGTATTCAAAACATATATGTACCAATAGATGTTTAGAATTTTATTTTTTATTGGTTAGCTACACATTTAGTAGTGAACATATATTGGTGTCATGTGTAAATTTTTATTGGCATAAATAAAATAATGTAATGACTAAAATATAAACGGTTATTAGGGGGTCAGTTGAGCATGGAGTGAATGGGTATTGGATCGTGGGCGGCAATTGGGGGTTTTCCCCTATCTATTTTATTAAATAATCTATTTTTCTTACGTTTTATTTTTATATTATTTCAGTAATTAAAGAATATAATTAGCATATATATTTTTTTAATAATATATATTAAAAAAGGTAGAGTTATCTTTTTTCAGGCGCTTATTTTTTATCACATAAAAGTGTATAAGCGCCTCGAAAAGGATATCTCTAGGTGTTTATTTATATATATTATTAAAAATATATATGTTCTAGTTATACCAAGAGGTGTTCTATAATGACATTAAGAAGTGCCATGTCATAACCATGTAAATATAAATTAAAATTAAAATATAGCTAACATATATTTAAAAAATTAAAAATAACGTACCTATCTTTAAAAATATCTATATAAAATATTTTGAGAGATCATTTTATATCCCCCATTCCACTTAAATCACAAATTTAGTAAAAAAAATAAGCCCCTTAGAATTATATCTCTCCACATATTTTTACATAGAATTCTCTAAATATAGATATCTTAGTAGTATCCATAGTTGCAACATGTAAAATATTAAGACAATCTTCATAGTTATTTTAATGAAATAATAATTTTGTATTTCAATAAAATATACTTTACATAAGTTAAGATATAAAATAAAGAGTATTTAAATATTCATCAAAATGTGTCATATCTATACCTATAAAATTGGTGATATACCCAAGAAATCCATAAAACCATATGTACTCCTCAAAGACTCATCAAAATGACCCTACATAAATATTCATTTAAGAGAATCAAAGACTTTATAGTTTGCATCCATAATCATAACATCCAATTACTTAAATTTTCTATTAGTCTCTACTCCTCAACTTTACAATTGATTTTTTAATCTTTTCATAACAATTACAATATTATTAATTTTTAACCACAACTTATAAACAAAGAAGATTTGAAATTAAATTTATTATTTTTAACAAAACTTAAATAGTAACATATATAAACTTCTAAACATATTTAAAAAAAAATCCTTAATTATTTAATCCTAAACATTCTTTCTATAATACATTAAAAGATATTATATAAATTACTCTAAATAAATTGATTTGTTTTTAGTAAAGATTTTGTTTATCAACATGCACCTCAATTCAAAATGTTGTTGTAAATAAAATACAAAGGTGCAACTACTTGTAAAATTAGTTTCCTTGATTTCAAAATATATTATTTTAAGTAATTTCATCCATTTTAAAATAAATTAATCTAAGAAATAGAGTATAAATTAGTCTTAAAAATAGAGTATAAATTAGAAAGATATAGAAATATTGTAGATTTACCTATTCTTATATATAACTACATATAAATAAAATTTTATATAGATATTTGTGAAATCTTTTTTACATATATTTTAAAACCCAACAACAATTTGTAAATGTTGTATAGTATTATAAATTGGGTTGAGTTAAATTACCAATTAAATTTTATTTAATATTTACAAGATATTATTTAATGTTAAATTTAAAATTATAGTCATACACTATTAAATGTATTAAGTATTTTTAATTCATTTTTTCTTGTTTTATGTATTTGAGAATCTTGTATTTATTTCATGAATAAATTTGCACCTTAAATATATAAAAATTTCAGCTCTTTAGTGAACAATATTAAAGAATTTTGACATCTTGATATGTTTAATTAATTGTTGCAAATTTACACCTTAAAAAATTAAAAAATTAAACTTACAAATAATACAAGATAATATACAAAAACCCTTATGTTTTGTTAATGATTGTAATTTTTATCTTCTAAAACACATTAATACAAAATAGTACACAAAACTATCATAAGATATGTATTTTGGGCATGTTACTTCACATAACTATTATGTTAGGTTAACGATGACAAATTTAACTTTTAAAACACATCAAACTTACAATGGTGCATGGTAATGTACAAAATTCATTATGTTTTATTAATGACTTCAAGAGTAGATATAGGCACCAAAAGACTTATCTATAAATTATAAATGATGAAAATAGGCGCTTTGAGAAGGATAACTCTTAGCGTATTTTATATATATATTAATATTTAATATATGTATGCTAGTAGAAGTCATGACACAACATGTAAGAGATTAATACAATAATAGAATATTATAATAATGTTAATTATTATAATATAATATTTAATTAATATTGTAAAATATTAATTTTAATCTAATTGAATTAGAATTATAGTTAGAACTTAATTGGAATCCTAACCCTAGTTTAATGCTAACCTTAACCCTAATTAAACCCTAATCATAAGTGAACCCTTACCTAACTGTAACGCTAATTTAACTCTTACCCTAATCGTAATAGAATCTTAACTATAACCCTAACCCTTATTAAACTCTTAACTCTAATTAAACCCTAACCCTAATGTTGATGATTTTTGGTTGATCATTTGTCATGTGTAGCTTAATCCTAACTTAAGTGAACTCTTATTCTAATCATAACTCTAACACTAATTAAACTATAATCCTAACCCTATCTCTAATTAAATCCTAACCCTAATTGATTGCTACTTGAACCTTAACCCTAATTAAATTTTAACCTTAATTGAACCCTAATTTAAACCTAACCCTAACCCTAACCCTAATTTAATATTAACCCTAAGTTAAGCCTACCCCTAGTTTAATCCTTACTTAACCCTAATTTAGCCCTAACCCTAATTAAATCTTAATGTTATTTGAACCATAACCCTAATTATATCATAACCCTAGATAACTCTAATTTAACCCTAAGTCTAAAACTAACAATAACCATCACCCTAATTTAACCCTAACTCCAACCCTGATCATAATTTAACCATAACCCTGCAAAAATCTTATTGAATCTAACCCTAATTGATCCCTAACCCAAATTGAATACTAATTGAACAATAACTCTAAGTGAATAGTAACCTTAATTGAACTCTAAGAATAACCTTAATTAAACCCTAAGCATAATCAAAACTTAATCCTGACCATAATTAAAACTTAATGCTAACTTTAACCCTAACCCTAATTTAACTATATCCCTAATTGAACCCTAACCCTAATGTTGATGATTTTTGGTTGATCATTTGTCATGTGGAGCTTAATCCTAACTTAAGTCAACTCTTATTCTAATCATAACTCTAACACTGATTAAACTCTAATCCTAACCCTATCTCTAGTTAAACCCTAATCCTAATTGATTGCTACTTGAACCCTAACCCTGATTAAATTTTAATATTAATTGAACCCTAACCCTCATTTAACTCTAACCCTAATTGAATATTAACCCTAATCCTAACCCTAATTTAAGCTTACCCCTAATTTAATCCTAACTCCAACCCTAACCCTATAAAACTATTTTTGAATTCTAACTGTAATTGATCCCTAACCCAAATTGAATACTAATTGAACCATAACCCTAAGTGAATAGCAACCTTAATTAAAAGGAACAAAAAAGAACAATGGCAACAAAGATAAAGCATTAGGCTGTCAATCCAAAAAAAACAAAAACAAGCTGATTA